>JAHHFK020003067.1:0-227863 GCA_024533555.2 Aedes koreicus
CTTACCAATCAGACTAAGGCCGGTGTGGCCTCTGCTGTACACAGAAGTTGTTTCCATTGTAATCGGTCCATGGCTGTACCTCGCCAGCCTCGCTGTCTGCGGAGGGTCCGCAGGTCGCTTCTACTCGATCGATCCACCTTGCTCGTTGCGCGCCTCTTCTTCTTGTACCTGTCGGTTCGTTTTCGAGAACCATTTTCACAGGGCTGTCGTCCGACATTCATACGACATGCCCAGCCCATCGTAGTCAACCGATTTTTGCGATGTGTACGATGGGAGGTTCTCCCAGCAACTAGTGCAATTCGTGGTTCATTCGCCTCCTCCACATTCCGTCTTCCATCTGCACTCCACCGTAGATCGTACGCAGCACCTTCCGTTCAAAGACTCCAAGGGTGCGTTGGTCCTCCACTAGCAATGTCCATGTTTCATGGCCGTAGAGAACTACCGGTCTAATTAATGTCTTGTAGATGGTCAACTTTGTGGTTCGGCGAACTTTGTTCGATCTTAGCGCCCTTCGGAGTCTAAAGTAGGCACGATTGCCAGCCATAATGCGCCTTTGTATTTCTCTGCTGGTGTCGTTTTCGGCGGTCACCAATGAGCCCAGATACACGAATTCGTCCACTACCTCGATTTCATCACCGTCGATCTGAACTTGTGCTAGGAGGCTAACATTTCCTTCTCGTGAGCCTCTTCCCTTCATGTATTTTGTTTTTAACGCATTAATCACAAGCCCAATCCTACCAGCTTCAGCCTTAAGTCTGGTGTACGTTTCCGCCATCGTCTCAAAGTTACGTGCTACGATATCAACGTCGTCGGCGAAGCCAAATAGTTGGACAGACTTCCTGAAGATCGTGCCACTCGTGTCTATCCCAGCTCTTCGAATCACACCCTCCAATGCAATGTTAAACAACAAACACGACAATCCATCACCTTGCCGCAACCCTCTCCGAGATTCGAAGGGACTCGAGAGCGTCCCTGATACTCGGACCACACACATCACTCGATCCATCGTTGCTTTGATCAACCGCGCAGTTTTTCCGGAAATCCATATTCGTGCATTCCATTGCGTTATATGCTGGCATATTCTTGCTATGCTCTTTCCCTATCAAGCTACCAGCATTCGATTGCTCATCGGAATTTTCCTCCGAACCACAAGGAGAATCCACGCGTGGAACAGCATTAGGAAGTAGCCTATGAAGTATATGAAAGCACTATTGTGACTGAAGATAATGGGATGATTTTTTTCCGCACCAGGGTTCTTTCCTGTGCATTGGGCTTAGTGACCTTGAACGTACGCACACTACAGCGCCATTTATATCAAAGGAGTGCAAGTAAGAAGGAAAATCTTTTGGAGGAAAACAAACCAGCATTCCTCTGCATAAGCCAGAAAGGGAAAGGTGATTAAACGTCAAAAAGCCTAATATTCCGGTAACTCTCTGGCGGGAAGTGATCGGAACATAGTTTTTTTTTTCGCACCGAATGTTCGAATGTCTCTGTTGACCTGCAACATCCCACCCATCTACTGCATCTAAATTATACAAAGAGAGTTAATTGCTCTATTCCGAAATGTTTGCGTAATTAACTTACAAATAATTCAGTGCCAACATTTGATTAGGGCGAATCTGCTTTTGTAAACAAACACTTTGTCTGCTAATTTAAACGAAGTTGAATACAATTCCTTCAAATTCAATATATCAGCGGATAGAGAAAGCTCTTCTTCCTTAAAGAGTGCTTAATTTGTATTTGTGACATTTTTTTCAAGAGAAAATGACTACGAAAGCCATTGCAAACCAGACAACAACGCAAAGGAATGACAAGTCAAGGTTTTCAGAGTACTGATGAGTTCAGCAATTTGGTTTTTTTTTCAACTGACAGTTCAGTACATCACAAAAATACTTAAATTTCGGTATTATATTTACTGAAACTTTGTGATGTCCCGTAATCTGTTTATTGTACGGAAAATTCAGTACTCTTTTTTCGTGGTTCACTGAACAACTGTATTTTTTTTTTAATGGAAAGCTGATTGTTCAGTAATATAGGTGTTTTACGGTGCAAAAACTATAAAAAAATTACTGAACAGGGAAGCTGTGATTAAGTGTGTATGGAATGTTTTTCAAAAGTATTTCATTGCTGAAATGTGCACATTCTTCACATTTTCGTCTCATTTCAACCTTTTCCCATCATTTCGTTTACCAACATTGTTGACGTAACTGAACAATTCTGTCAATGTCTCTATGTCAAAATTGAAACACTAGCGCCACCCCATTAGACATTCCATACTAATTTGAATCGACAGTTCCGTTTATGATCACTAGCGGTCGTTTGAGCCAGGACGTCTGTTCTCTGTGCATTAGGTATAACGTACAGAACGAGAAAAAAAAATGATTGTCGCTAGTCGATAAATTAGATTTTCAACTGAATTATCTAATATATCAACTGACTTATCCAATATCGAAAATCTATTCGGATTAGTTTTACTAATTCTGCACTCAAGGAGAAACAAATGTTCATATGTATGACAGATTTTATTTCGTATTAAAAAAAAAGTATCAATAAAGAGTATGGATGAATCCAAGTAAAGCTTAAGTGAGATTAAACATCGTAGTGTCTTGAACTGATATTGATAATAACTTTCTGGCTATTTTTTAAACTGTATGGAATTGGTCAGTATTGTCAATATCGACATATTTTGTTCTTTTAATCCCCAATTACTTTTCTTGAACAGCTCGAAAAATAATTTTGAAAGAGCGCGATCGACGACATTAAACCTCACTTTTGCATTACGTACCTGGATTCCTTCACTACAGAAATATTTTTTCTGCATCGACCCAACATTGATGCCGAATTGCACCGTTCAGTGACGTAACATTTATTCAATTTTAGGTAAATAATAACGTCCAATATTCGAAAGTGAACATTACCCAAATGTCAGTCAAAATTACTGTTTAATATCGTTTAATTTTACGGATATTTTGGGTATTGTACAAAACCTAATTTTTACGCTTTTAAGTTTTTAGTTCACAAATCGCATTGTGACGTATTTGCTCTCTGTGAAACATGGCTCTCTCCTGATAAAGATTTCTCTTTCCACGATTTTAACATTATTCGGCAGGATCGAGGGGACTCATATGGAGGGGTGCTGTTGGGGATTAATAAGCTCCACTCCTTTTATAGAATTGATCTCCCCTCGATGACAGGCCCTGAAGTAGTTGCATGCCAAGTGACTATTCGAGGCAAAAGTTTTAGTATAGCCAGCATATACCTGCCGCCGAATACGGCAATATCCCGCAGGGACCTTTCAACTATTTGCCTCGCAATGCCAGAGCCACGGTTGATCTTAGGAGATTTTAATTCTCACGGTACAGCCTGGGGGTCGCCGTACGACGACAATCGTTCTGCATTGATACTAGACCTCATGGACTACTTCAACTTGACTATTTTGAACACTGGGGAAGTAACACGCGTGGCTCCACCTCCAAACCCTGGAAGCAAATTAGACCTCTCAATCTGTTCGAATTCATTATCATTGGATTGCACGTGGAAAGTGATTCAAGATCCCCGTGGTAGTGATCACCTGCCTATCAAAATTTCAATCACCAATGGTTCGTGTCAATCTCGCTCGATCAACATTGCGTACGACCTCACGAAGTGCATCGACTGGGGTAAATACGCTGAAGCGATCATCGATGGCGAGCAATCGGTCGAAGTCCTTCCTCCGTTGGAAGAGTATCGGTTTTTATCCGGGTTAATCCTCAAGTGTTCGATTGACGCACAACGCAGACCGGTACCAGGATCAACAATTCGCCGACGTTCGCCCACTCCGTGGTGGGATGACAAATGTACTGAGGTCTACCGTGAAAAATCAGTCGCGTTTAAAGCATATCGGAAGCGCGGTTCGCGAGATAACTACGAGCGGTACATTGCTCTTGAGCGTAAGTTTAAGAGCCTCGCCAAGGCCAAGAAACGCGGATATTGGCGTCACTTCGTCGAAGGGCTATCGCGTGAAACGTCGATGAGGACTCTTTGGACCGTCGGGAGAAGAATGCGAAATGCGTCGTCGGTGAATGAAGACAAGGAAAGCTCTTCCCGGCGGATCTACGCGTTCGCCAAGAAAGTGTGCCCAGATTCGGTTCCGGTGCAACGAATTGCTCGCGATACTCAAACCAATCGTAACGAAATGGATGCGCCCTTTTCGATGCTCGAATTCTCACTTGCTCTTCTTTCATGCAACAATTCTGCACCAGGAATGGATAAAATCAAGTTTAACTTGTTGAAAAACCTCCCAGACGTCGTAAAGAGGCGCTTGCTGAACTTATTTAATCAGTTCCTGGAAAGCAATATTGTCCCGGATGAATGGAGGCAGGTTAGAGTTATAGCTATACAAAAACCCGGGAAAGCCGCGTCGGATTACAACTCTTACCGTCCAATTGCAATGTTGTCGTGTATACGGAAGCTGCTAGAGAAGATGATTCTCCATCGGCTCGACAAATGGATTGAATCTAATGGCTTTCTATCTCATACACAATTTGGTTTCCGCAGAGGCAAAGGAACGAGCGATTGTCTTGCGCTGCTATCAACAGAAATACAGCTGGCCTATGCTCAAAATGAGCAAATGGGTTCAGTTTTCATGGACATTAAGGGGGCTTTTGATTCAGTTTGTGTAGACGTCCTTTCAGACAAATTCCACGAGTGTGGCCTTTCACCATTATTAAACAACTATTTGTACAATTTGTTGTCTGAGAAACATATGAGCTTTTCTCATGGGTCTTCGACAACTTCACGAATTAGCTACAAGGGTCTCCCCCAGGGCTCTTGTTTAAGCCCCCTTTTTTATAACTTTTATGTTAGAGACATCGATAGCTGCCTCATGGAAAATTGCACGCTAAGACAGCTTGCGGATGACGCCGTTGTTTCATTTGTAGGACCAGGGGCGAACAATCTGCAGGGACCGTTGCAGGATACCCTAGACAATTTGTCTACCTGGGCTGTAAAGCTGGGTATCGAATTCTCCCCGGAGAAAACAGAGTTAGTTGTTTTTTCTAGGAAGCGTGATCCAGCACAGATACCGCTTCAACTCACGGGTAAAATAATAACTCAAAGTTTGTCTTATAAATACCTAGGGGTCTGGTTCGATTCTAAATGCACCTGGGGAAAGCACATTAAGTATCTGCATCAGAAATGCCAGCAGCGAATAAACTTCATGCGTACTATCACCGGAACATGGTGGGGAGCCCACCCGGAAGATCTGATAAAGCTGTATCGTACAACGATTCTGTCGGTTCTCGAGTACGGTAGCTTCTGTTTTCAATCCGCCGCGAAAACTCATATTCTGAAGCTGCAGCGAATCCAGTACCGTTGTCTTCGTATCGCGTTAGGCTGCATGAACTCAACTCATACTATGAGTTTGGAGGTATTAGCAGGAGTTCTTCCTTTATCAGATCGTTTTGTGGAGCTATCGTTCCGGTTCCTCATCCGCTGTGAGGTGCTAAATCCATTGGTAATTGAAAATTTTGAAAAGCTAATTGAACGAAATCCTCAAACTAAGTTCATGACACTGTACCATTGGTACATGACTCTGGAGGTGAGCCCTTCTTCGAATGTTCCTAATCGTGATTACTCCCAAGACTTCTCTAGTTCTACTGTAGTTTTTGATCTGACCATGAAGCAAGAAGCTCGTGGAATACCAGATCCACTCCGTTCGGAGTACATTCCATCATTTTTTTCAAGCAAGTTTGGCCATATCAGAAGTGACAGAAAGTTTTACACCGACGGATCAAAAACAAATGATTCCACTGGATTTGGTGTTTTTAACGAAATTCATAGCGCCTCCTTCAAACTTCAAAATCCTTGCTCCGTATACGTCGCAGAATTGGCGGCTATACACTATGCATTAGAGCGAATCGCCTCTCTTCCCTCTGATCAATTTTTCATTTTTACGGATAGTCTCAGCTCACTTCAGGCTATTCGTTCAATGAGGCCGGCTAAGCACTCACCGTATTTCGTTAGCGAAATACGGTCTCTTTTGAGTGCGCTATCAAACAATTCCTACACCATCACCTTGGTTTGGGTCCCTTCCCATTGCTCCATTCCGGGTAATGAGAAAGCGGACTCACTTGCCAAGGTGGGCGCTATGGCAGGCGATATTTATGATCGACAAATCGCCTTCAACGAATTTTTTGCTATTTTCCGTCAACAAGCCTTGATCAGCTGGCAACAAAAATGGGATGAAGGGGATCTGGGCAGATGGTTACATTCCATTCTCCCACAGGTATCGAAAAAATCGTGGTTCAGAGGGTTGGATATTAGCCGGGATTTTATCAAGGTAATGTGTCGTCTAATGTCCAATCACTACTCGTTAGGCTCTCATTTCTATCGAATAGGTCTCTCAGACACCAATCAATGCGGCTGTGGTGCAGGTTATCAGGACATCAACCACGTTGTCTGGCATTGCCTCGATTACGAAATTGCCAGATCTGATCTTTGCGCATCCCTACGGGCCCGAGGGAAACCAGAGAAGGAAGATATCAGAGACGTAGTATTTGTATTTGTATTTGGACTATAGGCTGTAAGCCCGTTACCCTTCTTAAAATTAGAATACGACATACATATTTTACACATTACACACTTAGTTGGCCTCTAAAATATAGTCTTAGTCTACCACGAATTACTTCTGTTGTCATATTAATAGAAATTACATCCTGTAGTCTGTTGAACTCATTCATAAATCTGCTTGTAGGCTCGTGCTGCGTGTAGTTTCTTGACCGCAATGGAGGATCGAATACCCTTCGTCGACGTAGAGAAACCGGGCTGGTATTGAAGCTGAGTCGATCGTAAAGCAACGAACTCTGAATCCGCCCACTTAATATATTGCAGAAGAATACTGTGTCGGCGATTTTGTGTCTACTACTGATTGTGTCAATGTCAACCAGGCAGCAGAGGTCTTCGTATGCTGGCAACCGTTCTCCACTCCATCCAAGATTCCTCAAAGCAAATTTCAGGAACTTTTTCTGAACTCCCTCTAGCCTTTGGATATGCACTTCGTACTGTGGTCGCCATATCACACTCGCGAAGTCGAGTTTAGTCCTAACGAGGCTGATGTATATTGTAAGGATTGCATAGGGATCAGTAAATTCTCGCCCGAAACGTCTAGTGAGTGCAAAGAGCTGCAACGATTCCTTAATAACATTGTTGATGTGATCATTAAATGTTAGGGACTGGTCCATCGTTACTCCCAAGTCCCGAATACTCTCAGCTCGTTGCAGGATCGAATTCTCCAATGTGTAGTTGTAAATGATTGGTTGAACTCTCCTGGTGTACGTCATAACGGAGCATTTGCTTGGGTTTATGCTAAGTCCGTTTTCACCGACAAACCTAACAAAATTGTTTAAATCCTGTTGGAGCAAAAGGCAGTCATCGGCTATTTTCACCGGTAGGAAAATTTTCACATCATCTGCATAGATGAGCACTATTGCTTTTGTCATGAATGACGGCAGCTTATTCATAACCATGACAAAAAGCAGCGGGCCTAGGTGGCTACCCTGTGGAACTCCTGAACGTACGACAAAGGTACCAGATGCATTGTTGAGCACTCTGACGAACTGTATTCTCTCCTGAAGATATGACTTGATCCATTCAAACAACATGCCGCCGATACCGAAATCAGCTGCAGCACGCATTATGCTATCGATTCCCACCACATCGAAAGCCTTGCTCATATCCGTATATACGCAGTCAACTTGATACCCCTTTGATATATAATCAGTCACCGTGGAAGTGAATTCACCCAGGTTCGTCACAACTGACTTTCTTTTCAGGAACCCATGCTGTGCAGTTGAAACACGATCGTTGATTCGTTCATAAAGATGGGAGTAAACAAGTTGCTCGAACAGTTTTGGCATCGCGGACTGAATAGCTACGCCCCGGTAGTTTTCAGCGTCAGAACGGGATCCTTTTTTATGAATAGGCGTTATATGAGATATTTTCCATATAGGCGGGAAATAACCAGACGAAAGAGAAGCGTTAAAAAGAATGGTCAAGGGTTCGACGAGCTCATCCTTGAATTCCTTCAGAACCTTAGCTGGCAACCTGTCGGGTCCTGCTGATTTGCTTGAGTCTAAATCCGACAAACCTTTTCTTACTTCTTCACTTGGTAGCTCTAAAAAGTCAACGGCCGCACCGACAGGGGTGTTGATTTCAGTGGAATGATCGTTTCGATAAACATTTTTGAAATATTCAGCGAAGAGTTCAGCGGTATCCTGTCCATTAGAAGAAGATCTGTTTCCATACTTAATCACCTCCGGTATCCCGATGTTTTTTCGCCTGCTATTCACGAACTTCCAGAAAGATTTAGGATTTTCTTTAATTCCATTCTGAATCCCTGTGATATACACTTGATACGCTTCTCTGTGCAGCACTTTGAAAGTTCCCAGTAGTTGTTTGTAGGAAGTAATGTTCTCCGGGGTAGGATTGCGTCGCATTTTCTTCAGGGCTTTTCGTTTATCTTTGAGAACTTGTATCAATATCGGCGAGAACCATTCTGGGTACGGGTTTTCCCTTGAACGTTCCTTGTAAAAGGGTGCAAAACGTGTGAACATGGTGAACAACACAAAGTAAAACGAGAGGACGTTGAAATCTATGTTGTTTTCCACAATTGTAGAGTCGAGTCCACAATTCAAAACATCGACTGAGTTGAGAAAATCCACCATTAACGCAGCATGTTGCTTGTACGTGTCTGAATCGTGGTCGAAATCATCTTGGGAAATGAAAATGTCGCCCCACAAAATATCCATTAATGCCATTTTAACCGACGCCGTATTCATTAACTCAAGGTTCAATTGCTTTTTGGACATCCCAATCTGCAACTCGCGTAGTGCATCCGTAGCTATCGTCAGTTGCATTGCATAGTGGTGAATTTCGTGCTTTATTATCGGGTCAGTCACAACAACTTTGCAGGACTCGGTGTCAGTGGTAAATACGAGATCCAAAAATCTATTGTTTTGATTCGGCAGATCACACACTTGCATCAGCCCGGCCGACAATAATCCATCAACAATGGCGATTTCGCTCTGCGAATTTATTCGATCAGGTAAGAGAAAACAATCTTTTCCCTCCTGTAAACACTGATTCCAGCTCAAATTTGGCAGGTTTAAATCTCCAACCACGAGCACCGTGTCATCCGCTCCAACGGTCTCGACGACGGACTCCACATAATTGACGAACGAGTGATACCGATGAATGTTTGAGGTAGGTGGAATATACCCGCAACACAGAAACACAGATCCATTCACTGTGTCCATCCTAACGCAGATTGCTTCGGTGTTTTCAGCTTTTGCGAACTCGGTGCAAATAATACGACGGTGAACAGCAATAAGCACTCCCCCGCCAAACTGTTTGTCGCTATTGAGTGCGTCTCTATCGCATCGGTAAACGGCAAAGCACGAAGGAAATAACATACTGTCCTGTACATCAGTATCCAAGTAAGTTTCAACAAATGCATAGGCATCGTAGTCCATTTCAAGCGATGTCAAATATAGATTCCTTTGTCTGTCATTTCCTCTTATGCTGTTCATGTTTTGGTAGTAGATGTTGATTGCATTTTTTTCTTCCACAGGAATTCCTACATTCGACGATGCAACAGGCTGTGACTCCGTTCCATCCTCCGTACGGGAGAAAGTAGGTGAATTAGTGACTTCATGACATTCAGAGTTTCTTACATTTGTTTCGTATAATATTTCAGAATCCTCGCATGGATCAACGTTACTGCTGCATTGCAACAACCGGTTTGCTAGGAGGTGCGAGCGGCGTAGAGAAACAATCGTTTGATTGTGAGGGGCCCCCACGCTGGCGCTCATCACGAAACGCAGTGCTTCCCCGCTCATCACGAAACACAGTGCTTCCCCGCTCAGTATCTACGAACTCCCGAAAATAAATTCCCTTTTGCCAGCTTGCTGGTTCCATTGCTTTTTCCTTCCACTTCAGTCCCACACCAACCTTGAACGATATGAAGGAGAGCTGATTGAGATCAACGCCCCTACGGACCAACTTCACTACCTCGACAGGCTCATCAATTTCGAGATTTCACTGTACTAGACCAGAAATTTCCTCCACTGTGGCGTGTGGAGAAAATTTCGACAAGAACAGCCAAAATTTAGGCTCTCGTGCAACGGCTTGTACGATTGGAATGGACAAAGCGGGGTCTGGCTCTTTGCTACCACAAAGCACGCGAGGTGCATCCTCTTCGGTCTGTGGCGGATCGATTTGGAGGCGCGGGCGCTTTGTTGACCTTGGTTGAATACTAGGCCAAGGTGAGCGATCAGACAGAACCCGCCCTTGCTGCTTTCCGATCTCGTTGATCCTCTCTGTATTCTTCTTTATCTCCCCTCGCAACCCCTCCAGCATCTGACTTTGTTGACTCATAACTGCTTGTAGCAAATCATTCGTACCACTCAGTGCGCCGCGGAAACGGGTACTACTCATCAATTTTCTGCACGATGGGCACATCCAGTAGATCATCGAACTAGATCTGATATCTGCCCAAACACTCGCACTGAGGTGTGAGCATTTGAGATGGAACGTAGACTTGCAGAACCCTTGACAAGTGACGAGATCATTTTCATCGGTAATCGAAACTGCACAGCCATGACAACGCTCCTCCATCCTGCACTACCGAGTTTTAGATCTTCAAACCAGAATTTCTGAATAACTTCGCTACCCAAGTAACACCACTTGTCATATTCATGTTAATAATACACGTTTTAGACCAAGCTCATGTTTTTTTTCTAACGTCAATAACTTAATTTCATACACGCATATAACCAAAAAAGCGCAATAAATGTGGCATTTTTGAACATCTTTTAGGTCATACCAGATGTTTTGTAGAACATGCATAAGACAAATATTATGTTCTATGGATGCTTTCAACAGCATGCTTATAACATAATGATATGTTTTGTCAAAGCAAGCACGGTATGAACAAAGTAAAAAAAATATATAAACAAGATTTTTTAATAGCGAAACGATATCGTAGCTAATGGTATTTTACGCGTTAAAGATGATTGTTTATAACTTTTTCAAATAGGAAATTAAATGTGCTTTACGCATGGAAGTTGTATCAAAATTGTATATGCGGCTCAAGGTTAGCAGTGCAACTTTCCGATTTACCTTCTCTAATTTCATGCGCCATCGATTAGATTAAAAATCGTAGAAGGTATCCCGAATAAATTATACAATTTTAGTGAGATTTATTTATGGAATTTACAAACACCAACATGGCGATTTTCCAATTCTACAGTCCTACAGTACAAGTCTACAGTATAGGTAAAAACATTAGCAACACATTTGATTTTCAAATGTTCTTTTTTTCTTTTCTGCGTTTTTTGCTGTGAAATTGAACCGAGTAATGTCAGTATGAATGAAAATACAAATAAAATTTTTCTATTATGTTGTGCGTAGCTACATCTCAAAAGACTCCCCAATAAATAAAGCGTAACAATTTATAAAAAATACTAAACAATCTCCCAAACTGTTGCTTTATGTTACATTTGAATAAACCCCTATGTCCAATTTGGCTTCTATTTGAATCAGTGAGTGGCATCACAATCTTACACTTAGGTAGTGTTTTTTTAATTCCAGTATTTCAAATAAACATATTTTCAGCCGTCAGTGTATTGGATTCACAATCTATTCTGAATTATTTCACTATTGCATGAGGATGTGAAAAACATGTTTAAAATTTATCTTGAATGCAACCTATTAACATATTTACAAACATCTAGCATACACGCTATTTCCAAACAATCCAAAATGAAGTACGTTTGACTCAAATCAATCAAAAGTATGGATGCTCAAAAGTGAGTAACGAAAGTTCGTAGTGGTAAGATGACAAACAGTCACCGATGTTTTCAAGAAGTAAAATTAAAGTTGATCGAACAAAAATAGAACAAAAATGTGTTCGCTGTTCTTGTACCACGTTTGAACCGAATATGTGTGGAAAAACATTCTCAAAACTTTTTCAAGACCAAACATGTTTGGTATTTCACCCTCACGACTTTTTTACAACAAACTTCTTATATTCTTGTCAAAGAAGATGTTTCTGGTGTTACTTGGGTAGGCACGGGTGTATTGGCAGTTTAATGATTCACAGAACACAAATTCACGAATTAAAAGAACTCAAAAACACGTAAAATCCGAACTTTCAAAAGCTAGTAGAAAAACACAACCAACGGCTTTGTTTACAAACAACACACGTGCTGGGTAAGCTGGACTTGGACTATATGGGGCTAATTTACAAGTTCTTGAAACAAATAGATGTATTCGTTTGATCCTCTCTTAGCTGTCGCTAACATGTCCACCTCGTCCCCTCCCCCGTAATACCCCTTCTATTGTATCGTTTCAGCTTAACGCAATGCAACATCTACGCCAGACCAACAGCAACAATATCGCATCGCCATCTGCTGTTGAAAGCCAACGTTAAGATTCCTACTTCCCCATTCCTACCCGAATCATTGTAATCCCTAACCTCGACCAAGCCGCGAGTTTTTCGGCTTTCCAAAACTAACCTAGTTAATAAGTTATTATCGTTGTAAAAATGAAAAAGAACTCGGCTCCGTTATGCCTATGGCACTTGAGCCTTATAAATAAACAACTAAGTTAAAAAAAAACCTTAATTTTGGGTAAAATAAAAACTTAATTTTGGGAATTTCATTTTAGGGTGGAGAATAAGACGGCAAAAAATGAAAAAAAGAGAAAGCTGTTGGGTATTTTACACAAAAAGTTTGGGAGGAAAAAATAAAAACAAATATTTTGTGGATGGCTAATAAATAATAGACATGACCGTGTGTTCCGTGCCTTGGTAGGAGGGATAAAAAAATCAACTAACAATCTAGATGAAAAAATAAAAAACTAAACGAAACAGATAGAAAATAATGGAATTGGTTGGGGAGGAGGAGAAAAAAGTACATACTTGCTTGTGGGGCGGGAAGTATAATAAAATTATGGAAGTTAAAAAGAAAAAAGAGAAAAATAAGTAAAAAACGATAATAATTGTGTGTTGTTTATGTGGTTTTTGGGTGGTGGGGAGTACATTATCCTTACTTGTACTTAGCAAAATTAACTTTTAGCCATTTCATCTGCTAGAGATAAGCATGAATCTTAACTTTATGCTAACGGAAATATCGCTCCAATTGCTGGGCAACAGGTTCTACGACATTAACGGTCGAGAGACGGACAATCTGAAGGATTTATTTTCTGTTCATAATACTTCGTCCCTGCGATCACTTCCTGTGAATGGCCAGGAAAAGCGTGCGTTAAAAACAAAAGGCAATTTGATGCAGATTATAGGTAATCAAGGATTGGAAGACATTCAAAAAGATACGAACGGTTATGTCGAGAGCCAATACAAAGGGTTTATGGACAATCAGCGGATGCGGGTTGATGCTATGTCGCAAACCGGAGCGACCGCCCTGAATCCGGCTCAAGTACAGAAAGATCTGTGTGAAATACGAATCAAAACACAACAGGAGTTTGTGAGAATAGTTGGGCACTCGAAAAAGATGAAGGACATATACCTGGATACCCTGCCAGCGGATACTGATCGAGGTGAGTCAATCTGGGTTTTTTTGACGTCTTTTATGTCTATATAGGGGTAAACTTATCAAGTACGGAAATTGAGAGCGTTACGAAAAATAGTCAGCTTTTGAACGTTAATAACTCAGTAATTCCTCGTTAGATTTCCTTAATTGATGCACCAGTCAAATGAATTTGAAGCATTATTAAAAACTATCTGTATTAATGAATGCACTATAGAAAATTTGGTTAAAAAGGGTCATGTCTACGTGAAAATAATTTATTGTAAGCGATTCGTCCTATGTGGTATTTCATAGACTTTGCATCAAGCATCAATCAGTTTTGCACCTGTTAGAAAATGTATATTACATATGTATATACAGCAACTGTTCGCTAACTGGGTGCTGTTTAACTGGGCTGCTTTTTAACTGGGCGTTTGCTAACTGGGCCCAGTTAAAAAGCAAATAAACTTCAAAAATCAGCATGTGACATTTTGTTGTTAAAATCAGCAAGGGGCATGTAAAAGGCATATCAAGTTTGTGGAGGAGTGAAAAATTGTTCAATTGCACGAAATTGAGTCGTAATTCCATACAAACTGAGTCAAACCTTTTGCACAATGGGATACATAATAAGCTACATCGCAATAACGTATAAAGCATACAAACATTTTTGAATTTATGTATTGTGCAATGAAATATCCCAACCGAAATCTGATCGAAAGCCCCCTCGAAATGTATTTACATTTGAAATGTCAGCCCAGTTACATCGCAGTCTGTGCACTTAACCCAGTTAGCGAACGGTTGCTGTACATAACAATGGATAGATATTGCTGGTTGCAGTTGTGATTGGACTTTAGAAGTGCTTTTTGCGCATTTTAAAGTGTGATAAAAATGCACGTTTACGTCAAATCGTTTTGTTGTCTTCGGTGCACTTATCCTTTATGCTGAAAGGTATAAGTTCACTGAAGACAGGAAACGATTTGTCGTAAACGTGCACTTTTATCACACTTTTTCTGTTTTTGTCGGAGTCCAATTTTAACTGCAATCAGCAATACTAAATCTCATTTTCGAGTTGATAATAGGCAAAAGTGAGACACGTGGAAAATAAAAGTCGAGTGAAAATTTTTAATTTATACTACGAATAAAGCAGAAAAATTAGAATAAGTGATCGAAATCGAAAGTTAAAAATTAATAGAATAAGAGAAAATAATAGTAAATAGTGATCAAGAAAAGAAAATAAGAATTCCATCGATTAAAAAAAAATACATAACCTAGTATTAAGTGCAGAACAAAATCATGAGCAGAATCGGAGTGAAGACACAAATCGTAACAAGAAACAAGTACAACAAGACGCCAAACGAAATGATCGGTGGAACCAGCATAAACCCAGGAGCAAAGGGGAGAATACCACCGACAAGGACACAACAAATAGCGACCACCAGCGGAACAACGAGACCACCAAATGTACCCAATGAGCCAACCACAGAAACAGTTTTCGTGGAACCATCAAATGTGGAAGCGATGGTTTTCAAGCACCCGGCGGAGATAGGCAGATTTCTGGCAAACAGCGGAGTGATGGGTTACAAGGACATCCGAAACGTAGGACGATTTCGTTTCAAAGTAACGTTCAACTCGGCGACAGAAGCAAGCAAGGTTAACAAAAAAACTCAACGGAACAGGACTGAAGAGATACACTCCCATAGTGAAAAACGAGATAATCGGAATAACAAAAGGTGTTCCAAGAAATTTCGACGAAGGGGAAATCATGGAACAGATGGAATCGGACGTGGAAGTGCTGAAAGTAGAACGGGTAAAACGGAAAGGATGAGGAGAAGCTCAGGAACACGGACAAGGTAAAAATTACGTTTAAAGGAAAGGAATATCCAGATGAAATACGAATCTACGGATGTCCCTTCAAAGTGGAAATATACCTGTTTTCGATCAAGCAATGTGGAAACTGCTGGATGTACAACCACAAGACAGCCGAATGCAAGAAAACGCAAAAGTGCGGTAAATGTGGGGGAGAGCACGACCAAACCAACTGTGAAGATCGACCCAAATGCATCAACTGCAAAGGGCAGCATGCTGCGAGTGATAGAGAGTGTCCAGAAAGGAAGAGACTGAAAAAGATCAAGGAAGTGATGCAGAAGGAACGTATAACCATGTCGGAGACGACGGAAAAGTTTCCGAAAGAGAGCAACAGGTTCGCACTACTGGCCAGGATGGACGAGTTCCCGGAGCTGGAAGACATCAGTGAAGATAGCGATACGGAGACAGTAGCACAGACAGACGGATGTGCAAGACACAGAGGTGGCGATCAGCGAAGGAAAGAAAGAAGCAAGCGTGGAAAGACCAAACCGGAAAGACTGGCACGACGATGAATTAATGATCACCAGGAAATACGAAGAGCACAACGGGCAGAATAATGATACGGACATTAGAAAACTGAAAATAAGGGTGGAAAAAATGGAGAAGAACTGGAAAATGATTAGAAAAATTATCACGTTGCAAAGTGCAGTGGAGGAACAGCTAAAAGAAGACAGTAACCAACTGTCTTTGGAAGGGTTGGTCATCAAGATCAGTACAGTATTGAAGGAAATAGTCAGGGAAATAGGAGAAAACGAAGAAAATGAAGACCGAAGTCCAGAAGAATACGAAGAAACCAACAATGAATAAAAGAATTAAAATACTACAATCAAACATTCAATCAGTAAGACCAACAGAAAAAAGAGAAGAGCTCACATTTCTCCTTAACTAAGAACAGATAGAAATAGCATGTCTACAGGAAATATGGCTGAAGCCCGAGGAAAATTATCGGATTAAAGGAAGGGTTAGTAGACGTAGAATAGAAGGATACGGAGGGGTTGGAATACCCCTGAGGGAAGACGTAGAATACGAGGAAATAAGGATTGGAGCATTTCAACCACTGGAAGTGATAGGCGTTAAGATAGTCAACTTGGAATTCCCAGTATCGGTGTTTTCGGTGTATGCCCCGCCGGATGCAAATCTGGCAAAAGAAATGGAAACCAAGCTGTCAGAATTCTTGGAAATGGTGGCAATCGACAGGAGGAGATTATCATAACCGGAGATATGAACGCTCATCACCCAATCTGGGACGACACGAGACAAGCTTGTTCGAAAGGAAAATCCATAGCGAAAGCGTTGGAAGATTCTCGACTAATAGTTTGAAACGACGGGACCATGACAACGATTCCAAGGATGGACGCGAGACCATCAGCGATAGACATCACAATCGCAACCAAAAAAGTTGCGGAAAGATCAGTATGGGAAGTATTAGAGCACACCTTCGGAGGCTCACATATGACAATCATTACCGAAATGCAAATTAGCATGCCGATAGCAGAAACTAAAATAAAAAAAAAAAAAAATAAACGTATGCACAGCGATAGAAGAACTAAACAGTATAAAACCATAACACATCTACGACGTCGAGGAAATGCAGATAATATTTGAAGAGGTGATAGAAACAGATAGTAACGTGGTCAGGAACAAGAAAGCTAACTACCTAAAGAGATGGTGGAACAAAGAAATACAAATAGCGTACAACCAGAGGAGGGCATACCTAAAAAACTTCAATAAAGAAAAAAGTCTCCACTCCCAGCTACAATTCCAAAAAGCTCAAGCAAAGCTGAAAAAACTTATAAGATCCGCAAAACGGAAAGACATTCGTGAGCTACGAGTTCAAATTGACAAGGATACACCAACGGCTCACTCTGGAACATAATTCGAGGAGCCGACACAGCACTTACGGGAAGAAAGAAAGCGGCTCAACATATGGTGCGACAAGAAATAGCCAAACAATTCCTGGACAAGACGTACGAAAACCGAAACACGATCATAACCACACCAAGATGGCAGGATCTTTTGGAACACGAGAAATATCAAAACTGAAGAATTCGACTACGCTATTCTGTCAAAGAAAGACCACTCAACCCCGGGACTGGACAACATCTCGCACCGAATGTTAAAGAACCTGAAACGTGAAATACTGCTGGAGATCTACGAAAATCTGAACCGTGTGTGGCGAAATAAAAAGATCCCGGGAAAATGGAGAGAGGTAAAACTAATCTTGATTCAGAAAGCGAACTGTCCGCCCTTATCGGTGGATGGAAAGAGAGGAATAGCGCTATTGAATGTATTTCTGAAAAGCATCAATGGAGTCGTCAAGGAAAGGATCTACGAATATACTGAAACGCATGAAGTACTACCGGAACTATCTTTTGGATTTCGGAAGAAGCACTCGGCGATTGGTTGTGTAAATTTTATGGTAAACGCGGCCCTAAAAGCAAAGCAAGAAAAGAAAGGTTGCAGAAAAAAAAAAAAAGGGAAAAAAAAAAAAAGAAGAAAAAAAAAAAAAAAAAAAAAAGGATATCCGCAAGCTTAACGAAGAAGGAATATTCTTGCCACAATTCGCAGACGACTTCGCAGCGATTATCACAGGAGAAGAAAACGAAGTAGCATGTAAAGCTACTAACTTCATGAAAAGACTAAGCACAGAACTAAAAAACCTAAATCTGGAACTCAACCCTAGGAAAGGTGCCGCACTTAATTTTGGTAAAACGCCGGATGCGACAGTAAAGATAAAAATAGGAAGGGAAAGTCTCGAATTAGTAAATGTACACAAATACCTCGGATATATCATCGACAAGTCACTAAGGCACAGAAAGCACATCGAGCACGTAAAAGAGAAAGCGGAAAAAAGCCTGAACGTGATAAAAATTATCGCCAACAAAAGAAGCCCAGCAAATCCAGAGACAATTCTGAAAATAGGATATGCCATGATAAGATCCAAACTCGAATATGGAGCAACGATGTACGGGAAAGCTGCAAAAACCAACTTGAGCAAATTGAAAACGACAGCGAATGCATACATCAGAACAACGATGAGATATCTTAAGTCAACACCTGTGAACACATTGCTAGCAGAAAGTGGAAGATTACCAATGGTGCTGAAGACGGAATGGCTCACCCTAAGATAAGCAGTTAGAGTAAAATACTACCATGACCCAAACAAACAATTCAGCTCAAACGGAAGCTACTTGACGGAAATAACGGATCTCCACAACGATGTAGTACACCAAAGTGTGAGTAGTGATCTAAACAGCAAGAAAGAAATCAGCGAATGAAACTTAAGACAGCAAGATATGGTTACGAAAGTGAATCGGATCAAAGGGAAAAAGGCCAACGAGAACAAACAAGCAATGCGAACTCAAGTTCTAGAAATGCTACAAACAACATTCCGAGACTACCAAAAGATATTCACGGATGCGTTGAAACATTCGGATGGAACAGCAATTGCATTCATCGACCTTGAGGGTCATATAGAAGTAGCCAGATCATATAGAAGTAGCCAGAAAAATCAACGAAAACTACAGCATAACAAACGCCGAACTATCAGCCATTCGAGAAGCACTAAGCTATGTACAGGAAGAAAAAATAAATAAAGTGGTAATCGTAACGGACTCCCGCAGTGCTTGCGAAGCAATACTTAACACGGAGAATGCGTTGGAATTAGTTTTTGAGTTAAAAAAATAAGAAACCAACTCCGAGATCGAAATATAAAAATCCACTGGATACCAAGCCACATAGAAGTGAGAGGGAACGACTTAGCCGATAGAGCAGCAGTGGAGCAACAACGCAACCTCAAGACATGTTTGAGGGCCTAACACTAGGTGACACACTCCGATTAGCCAAAAAAGAGATATGGAGTAAATGGACAAGAATATACCAGGAAAGCTCAAACGAAAATGGAAAATATCGATACCAGCTGAACAACAAACCGGAAACGAATGTATGGAGCAGAAAGATGAACCTTAGTACGCACGAGAAAATAACTCTATCTAGAATTAGAACCGGTCATTGTCTAACAAAAGACCGCAAATACAAATGGAAATGGACGGACACAGAAAATTGTGACACCTGCGACGTTAAAGAGGACATAGAACACCTTCTATACCACTGCACAAAATTTAACACCACAAGATCAAAGTTCAGCATATTAACAAACCAGAAACCCCTCAACTTAATACTCCGCGAGGAACACGAGGACGAATACAAGACAATCGTTAGATACATTACAGAATGTAAAATAATCATATAAGCCACATAACATCGAGAAACTACCGAGAAATAAGCTAAACAACGTTTACGGCGAGATGGATCTACATAGGTCTTAGCCGTGTCACTTCAGCAACCAAAAATAAAAATCTCATTTTCGTTCCGAACTGAAGTTCAAGAGGATTGACTGTAAGTATTGCCGCAATTAACTCGGACTGCTGATTCTGGGTTCAAGTTTGAATCAATTGAGGAATGCAAGTTTAGCTAAAGTGTTCGACACTGATGAAGTCTGTAAGTCGCAGACGAAATAGGCCTATCTGTCAAAAGATAAGCTATCTGTAGTGGAATTTAACGGAATTTGCTCGCGTTTACTAGTGATAGTTTAAAAAAGTGTTTCAGTTTTTTATTTTTTTAGAAAAAGCGATAAAGTGAAGTGTTAATTTAAATTTTTCCTAGTTTTTCAATTACAATTTCGTTTCACCGTAGTGTTGGATTATTATTTTTATCGAGTTACCGATAGAAAAACATGTTCACCGCACTACGTTAAACTTTAGATAACTAGATAACTACACAAAACCAATCAAATAGGGTAGGGAACGGCTTAAGCTCCCCGGGACCCTATTCCAAGCAAGGGCTAAACGTTAACCTACAACGCTCATTTTTTGCAGTATGATGCTTCACATGATGATGCACCATGGTGCAATGAGCGTTGTAAGTTATCGTTTACCCCGTGCTTGGAATAGGGTCCCGGGGAGCTGAAGCCGTTCCCTACCCTAGTTTAATCTCATTTTCACCATACAACCTCTACATTAACACATATTGTTAATGTATGCCATATTGTCATTGAAAGGTTTTTTATTGTCTGCACACGGTCTGGATTATATACCAACTTTTTGGCAAAGGGTACAGCAAAAATTTTGTTCGTGAAAATTGCCATTTTTTTATGGTAACCTAACTTATTCGCCGATTCACCATATTGTTATTTGCTCTTTTACCATCTGACATATTGTTAAAACTGTATAGGAGATTAATAGTTTATAGTTGTCAACTATAAGGGTAAATGTCGTAACAATAACGGAAACGGTCGTCAACCATAAGGGAAATGGTCCAGGAATAGTTTGTGACCATTAACTCTCCCTCTTCTAAATGAAAGCGAGTTTTCAATGACGAGAAATTCGCGTAAAAAGCCATTGTTTACGTTTGTCAGTTAGGCCCTAATGAAAAATCTTTGTCGAACTCATTCGTTCCTATGCTGAAATCTTTCACTTTGACTTGCGCTTGACACTCGAATTAATACAATGAGCAATGAGAAATATACAGGTGTGGAAGGAGAAGGTATTTGTTGGCATTGTATGAAATATGAATCTTTGATGACGTTTAACAAATATGGTATTAGGCTTTTTAACGTTTAATCACCTTTCTCTTTCTGACACATGCAGAGGAATGATGGTTTGTTTTCCTCCAAATGATTTTCCTTCTTACTTGCACTCCTTTGATCTAAATGGCGCTGTAGTGTGCGTGCGTTAAACGTCACTAAGCCTGATTGTTATGTAATTGTTTTAGCTCTGCTCCACCTTTAATACCGACGGCATTTTCCAACCTTGAATATTACTAGACAAATAATCAATTATTCATACAATCAATCTTATTAGACATACAATCAAAAGGGACTCATGCCCGAATGACACAAAAACACTCACGAAATCAGCAAATGCAAATCAGACAGCAGGTGGAAAAAATTCTGTAGGGAGCCTCTTGAACCAATAAATAACGTCTAAGACCAATCACTTTAGCGTGAACTTAACGTGGTTGTGTCCTTGCACAGGTTGACAAAATGTTTTGAAACCTATTTAGCATAGTTCGAAACTTCCTGCAGGGAAAAGCTGTTATTCGATGAAATATTAATTTTATTCCCGTAGATGTTGAGTGAGCTTTGACTGCACGATAGATAAACTGTGAGAATCGATGCACCAAGCATATTGTAATAATTAATATTTCAATTTTTATTCAATGTAAAATCAATTTATAACCTATAGCGCTGAGCGAAAAAGTAAGGAACTATTTTTTTCTTTGTGTTTAACTTTTGCCTACCTGCTGTATATGTGAATTTATTAGGTTACTGCATTAGCATGTTGTTTATTCATTGTTTTCGAAGCGTTTCATATAATTTAGTGCCTTATAACGAAGTATGCAAGTGCTTTACTGTCTTGAATTACATATCAGTCCCACATGAATAAGAAGAAGTTGTTACACACAAAGGCATCTCCCTCAAAGCATGAGCTTTGATATGAATTTAAAGGCTGTCAGGCGTTCTTGGTCGGGGTTTAATTCTATGATAATACCGACGAAGCTTATCACCATAAAAAGAATGGGCACAGAGAATAGAGATCCAGGCCCGAACATTTGTTTTTTCTATTTTACTGTGTAAATTTTTAATAGCAAACCGTTGGAACATCAGCGCCGCTTGGTCTAAGTTTCACCAAACTAAAATTGGCAAACAGTCAACGACTATCTAATCTCGAGGCGCGCAGATTCATCAGAACTAACAGAAACGAGCTTTTATTTGTTAAATGGCAGTTACAGAAATTTAGCTTGGATGTCTGTTCTCTGTGGATTGGGCTTTGAAATGATGATGACTTGCTGAAAGTTTTGGTGAGATATGTTTGGCATGTTACCTGTTTTGAAATGAAACGTTTATACGATAAAATTATTTCAAAATTCCAAAATGTATTTAAATGAAGTAAATTTAAACGAGTAGGAATCATCAGATCATGGGGCTTGGTTCAAATATCATCGACAAGTTATCCTTTCAACCATTCATTGTAATCATCGCACGCTCGAGTAATTCCTTATTTAACTTTATAAGCAATGTGATGTCGAGTCTCACTTCTCGAAGTGAGACTCGACGGTCAGAAAGAACGAGAGCAAGAGCGCTGTACTCTCAACCGAGACTTGTATGGAAGAATTTGAAAGGACCTAGTCGCTACACCATAAATCTCTGGATGTGTGGTTTTACGTTCAAGCCAATGGCGCCAGATATCATAGTCACGAGACTGCCGAGGCTCGGTATCCAACGCCTTCATTTGTTGAATGAAGGACCTTTTCTTCGTGTCATTATTAGGCACTGAACCACCAAACATTTTGGTCAGAAAATCATCAAATTCGTGACTGGTGTTCGATTTCTCGATTGGCTCCGGTTGATTCATCTGGCAGATACGTGTCCAAGTAACCTGAATGTATTCCTAAGCGACAAAAATAAATTATTCTTATTTGAAAGATAGGCGTGGTATAAATCAAAAAATGAAAAGAAGTAAAAAAAAATAAATATACTTGTATTTGGTCCTTCTCTTCGACGTTGAATACTTTGCTGTTAAGGTATCTAAATCTGGGATCTAGAAAGAGAGACATTTCAAATGCTCGGGATTCACTCAATCTGATCAACGATTCTGTTAGTTCTTGAACGAATGGGTTTGAAGCTTGCTTTTTAATATCGGTAATGAACTTGAGCCATCGAATTTAAAATTCAGACGATGGCATGTGGAAAGCTTGCATGTCTTTAGTGCAAACGTACAGAGGCGCGTGGTAGTCGTTGATGTATTTCCAATGGTCTCCTTTTGAAGCTCCTCAACCATTGAAACCATATTTGCCCCGTTGTCCACGGTTATTGCAAACATCTGGTCTAGAGTTAACTCATAACTGGTAATGATCTTCAGAATTTTCCCTTTCAAAGATGAAGATTTGAAAATCTTTCTTATTTTTTAAATATACATACCAAGAGTGCCGATAGCTACATTCCCGTCCACTTCATATTGCGAATTAATTTCCAAAATATTTCGATTAAATCTTGAGGCGGAATCAATTTCTAGGCAAATTAATCATCCTCGCATTTCTTCTGTTAAAAAGAGGCGAATTTTGTCCGCTACGTTCTTAAGGACATCTTTTATATTCGTTTGGTTGAATTGAACACCCAACACTGTTCCAATAGGGTCAACTAATTGCTTCAATCCCTCCCATTTGAAACAAATAAGCGGAAGGTTGTGATATGTAATCAGCTTAACTGCCGAGTTTACATACAGTTGCTTGTCAATTGGAAATTGCTGTTTGGATACCATTCGAGGCTTTTTGACGGTGTTTGGCAGCTCCGAGAATAGGTTTTTTTTTATTTAGGGGTAATTTTATAAAATTGCCGATATCGAAGTTAGTTTGAATGTAATTAGATTTATTTTCTACATCGATTCTGCAAATGGCCTTGGAATCGTCTCGTGAAACGAACTCGGCAGCAATTTCAGTCAACGAGGGTTAATCTGCATTACGCTTCCGCAATTTTTCGGATGACTTTTAGAAACCTCCATTTTTTACTTGGATTTTTCGAAGGTCTTAGTCAGTGGCCAACAATAGACTGAATAAGGCGGTGACATTGACAGTAAGAAAAATGAGTATCAAATCGTTACTATGTCAGAGTTAAAATAAAAAAAGTAGAAAGTCAACGGCAACTGTGGTGAGTGAGATAAGCCTATGAGTTTCATTTTTCCCAAAGCGAAAGAGATAAATGTTTCGAAATGTCAAAAGCGATGTTGCCTAGATTCGTAGTGAAGAAAACAAGGTAAGCTTGTGATTGAAATGTTTCCAGTTTTGAAGGTTGTTTTAAATTGTCGAAATATAGCAGCACTGGTTTAGAGCGCATCAATTATGCATTTCTACCTGCGATAAAAAAAATCTCCCAGAACGAAGAAGAGTAAGGGAACATCCATTAATTATGTCACGTAAATAAGTGACTTTTTAAACCCCCCCTCTTCCTTGTTAGGTTTTTTGTATGGACTCCAGCCATCTACAGCCTTTCTGTAGATGTCGTTTGCAGTATCTGATGGTCTAGAGGTGTTAATGGCACGGTTTTGGTCCTGCGAAGAAGTGGGAGCCGTCAGAAAGCTCTCTCCAGAAGAATCGCGCTGTGAAAATCTGTACGAGCGCACGGTCAAACGGTCATCAGACGTGCGGTACACAGGCATCAGGACATCATTTTGAGTCGACTGTACGCAGTAGAACAAAGGGGGACCAGAAATACTCACCTGCAGAAGCAGTACTGTAATTTTATGACCGAATATTTCGAGCTTGATCACATGCGGAAGGTGAACGACAGCGAGGAGAAGGAAATCAAGCGGTGTTTTCTGCCCCACCATCTGGTCATCAAGGAGTCGAACACCACAACCAAGGTGAGAGTAGTTTTCGACGCTCCCTGTAAAACTTCGACGGGTGTATCGCTTAACGATGCACTGTATGCCGGACCAGTAGTTCAACAAGAACTCCGGTCGATCGTTCGCCGTAGTAGGACTCGTCAGATAATGGTCGTAGCTGATGTCAAAATTTTTTTTCGACAAATTTGGACGAATTTAGGAGACTCCGCTGCAATGCGTACTGTGGGCTACTGATGGGAAGGTTGCTACATACGAGCTTCTAACGATAACGTTTGTACCAAATCCTCACCCTACCTGACTACTAGAATCTTGAAACAACTGTTTTCCGACGAAAAGAAGCGGTTCTCCTTGGCAGCACCAGCGGTTGAAGAAGACGTATGCATGGACGACGTTATATCGGGAGCAGACGATGTTGAATCTGCGGAATTAGAGAGACGACACAACGTGGTAGTTTGCGCTTCATCGAAGGATTTTTGGTCAATTTCGGATTATTTAGAAAATGTCTCGTCGTTTACTAGGTTAATTCGGATTACCGCATACTGGTTGCGCTTCTTGAACAACTTACTTTACACAGAAGCAGAAAAACGAATGGGATATTTATCTTCGTAAGAGCTGCAACTCGCAGAGCAGATGATCATTCGGATAGTTCGAGCGGAATCGTTCCCGGACTAAATCGGTAAGCTGATGGCTACCAAATCAGCCAACAACAATATGAAAGACGGGCGCATTCACGGGAGTCACTAGAGTAGTTAGTCCAAACATCAACTGGACCATTGAAAAGATCGGTAGCAAAACTATGTTTGTTACCAATGCAGACTCAGGAAGACTAGTGTTGAGTTTTAGATTCTGTACAGTGCATCGAGAGAAGGTTTTCTTTATTTTTAGAGTTTCCTGGCAGTTTCGGGGTGGGTGAGGATGTTAACGAGCAATCTAATTATCGAATGCAGCCAACTCCAACCACAATTGCTGTGATTGAGAGACTCCAGCGCCGATCTCAAAGATGTTGCGCTGCATGTAAGTACAGACGGTAGTGGTAGTGCACAGGTTCTTTTTCATCTGGACTCTCGGATATACACTCACTACCACTAAACGAAGGTTCATCGATGGTTATCTGAAGCAGAGAAGAGCAAAGGCACAACATTACACTTGAACCAGTTGTTGTGATCGGGTTTTCAGGGGCGAACCCTTTTTATTTGTCTTGTCGGTAGTTCGTTAGTAAATAAATGTATAGCATAAGTGAATGCAACGTCTTTAGTGTCAGTTATTGATAATAAAGTGTTTAAAGTTCCTCAATTATGCATTTCGACCTGTGATAAAAAAAAATCTTACGGATCCAAGAAGGATTACAACCGAGGAAGAAAATAATTGGACGAATTCCACTGACTAAGGACAAAGGTACATTTCTTGGTGAAGGTTTCATTTAGAGGTCAACCAAATATTGGTTGGGCAGTCTGTCGACACCCTTCAAGCGGTTTGGCATAATGCACCAAATTTGTGTGTGTATCTGGGTGATGTTTCATTCAGTTAGTCCATTAGAATTGCCTTCAACTGCTGTTTGTTTCGGATTTCATGTTTCCGGATCCGTTTCTCCAGCTGATTCCACACATGTTCAATGGGGTGAGATCCGGAGACTATGGTGGAGTGTTAAGCTTGTGGGGCACAACATGGGTGGTATGTTTTGGATCAACCTCTACATTAACACATATTGTTAATCTATGCCATATTGTCATTAAAAGGTTTTTTATTATCTGCACTCGGTCTGGATTATATACCAACTTTTTGGCATAGAGTACAGCAAAAAATTTTTTCGTGAGAACTGCCATTTTTTTATGGTAACCTAACTTAACCGCCTATTCAGCATATTGTTATTTGGCCTTTTACCATCTGACATGTTGTTAAAACTGTATAGGAGATTGTTAGTTTATAGTTGTCAACTATAAGGGTAAATGTCGTAACAATAACGGAAACGGTCGTCAACAATAAGGGAAATGGTCCAGGAATGGTTTCTGATTATGCGGGTAAGCTGTTTTCTTCGAGCATTGTATCCAGCATTTTTAAGAACATTACGTCGATAACGTAATGGAGGTCTTTCAACAAATCACGGAACTTCGACACAAAAGAAAATATATACTAAGCATCAAATGATGACAAATGCATTCTTTGACAGTTGATACAGAATCCACCTACACTGAACCCAAACATCATCCCAAGATCGTCTGAAATGTAAATCGATTGCACCCTTAAACGAAAAGCATTCGGAAATCGGATTATTGTCTTATCGCTAGATTCTAATGACGATCATCCATGTTTCGTATGGCAATCAACCAAATTCAATATGATGTTTGTTTCAAAACTGAACATCATCAGTGATTTGTGATTGGTTGGAATTTAATTCAACGACATTAAATTGTTTAACATCTCACTCCCGCTTCCGTTGGTTAAGGATGGCTATAGGAGCCCGAAAATTGGAGGAGTCAAGAGACATTTCTCCATAACCTCATTAATAGTGGTCGGGTTTCCATCCTTTATTCGTGCTGGTACCAGTTCTGATAATGATTGATAGGTTTTTACGTTTTTACCAAATGATTTAATAACAAAAACAAAGATTCTTGTACCAAAAGGTACTGAAAAGCGCAAGAGTGCATGGCAAAGGGGCAGACTGCAAGGTGTACTTTGGAACTAGGGGTTCTACAACGGTTAACCAATTTTAAATCGCTAGTTGCACATTGATTATTGGTTCAGGTGCAGTGTTGCCGTTTATTCCAACATATGTCTTTCAAATGATTTCAATACCGCGAAAACCTCCTTTGCTCCATGTGTTTATTAAAACATTACCCAGATTATTGTTATATTATCGATACATCCAATTGACACATACAATCTAAATTCATATACCGCGAATACTTTTTTCTGACACTGTATGTTTAACGAAACACCTTCATATGTGGATTTAATTTCAGACTGGGAATTAACTAAATACAACGAAGAGGAACGCAATCTCCTGATAAACGAGTACAACAGGCTCCTGTACATGTTGAAGCATATTCTGGCGGATGTGAACGACAGAGAACAGTGCGAACAGACATTGCAGATCATCGAAGGTATTAAAGAAACACTGTAAGTTAAATTTTTTTCATCGTTTTTTTATTTAAATTTATCTAATACTATTTATACGATGCACGTCACAAAATGGTAGTAATAATCCACATTGTTCGGGGATGTATGTTGCTTAAGTTATCATTAATATAAAGGGAATATATACTCGAATTTAATTGCCTAAATGCGCGGATCGATTGAATTTATTTTGACAGCTAAAAGAAAGCGCTGCATCTGGTCGATAACAACAATATAGGGGATTTTGATTTTAATTTAAATGTATATGCTTGCTAATGATAACGGTAATAAACGATGTAATTTTTTTACCTCTCAATTCTCGTTTTAATCTAGATTAGTTTAGTCATTGCTTTTATGCTTTTTTTTATCACATGTTCCGGTAATACTTTGGTCGCCGTTGTTTTCTTCCTCTCAGCATTCCCTGTCTCATATTGCTACATTCTAGTAAAAACAAATAAGATTCTATCTTTATGTTGTTCTGCATTTTCGTGGGCTTTATAAGCATGTTTATTGAATTTGATTTCTGTATTAAGTCAGAGGAAGGTTTAAAGGCACGTATTTTGAGCGATTCAGTCGAGACATATGAGGAAATTTGAATAAGACATTGCTCCGAACACTATTTAATGGTATTGTAGATATTATCTTCTACAGGACTAGCAACACCGGAAGCGCAGCGACTGCCAGCTGGGTTGTGGCTAACCATGTGGCACGTATCGCTGGAGGGAACGTTGATGCGAATGCTGGTAAATCGCTTTTCCTGTCTTGATGGAGCTGGAGCTGGAAAGACTGGTTGTTTCTGTGGCGAAATATGTGGGGACGCCAAGGGGCTGTCAGAGCATATCTCGGCGTAGATACTTTCCGATGGCGTTCTAGGCTCGGGCTCTTGCATAACAATCGAATCCCGAACATTACTATAAGGGAGATCATCTAGAATGCTCCACTGAGTTCGGTGTGAACATTCAGCTAGATCTTCTTCTCTATTAAGACTCTGTAGGTCTTCGAATGAGAGTATAATTTCAGATCGCTTTTTGTCACTTATTTTTGACTTACTTTTATCGTTCAATCGCTGAGGACTAGCCAGGTTGAGCAAATGTTGTATACTAGAATGAGACTTGCTATGCTGTTTCGTCTTTACATGGAACTCACTGTAGAGCTTTTCCGTCATAAACGACTGCTGTTGGGCACTGTTCCTAATCGGGAAGAATAAGGTATCTTCCGAATCCGAAAGCACCTCTTCTGAGTGATCCTTCTCGATCATATTGAGGTTGTTGACCAAATCTGGTCTTACCTTATTTCTAAGATCCATACTACTGCCTCCCTTTAAATCAATGTGCTGCAGTGAGAGACATTTTTGCAGTCCACTTTCATTGGAAATATCACCGGGATTCCCATTTATCACATCATCGTAACCAACATCTGAGTTCGCTTTGCTCGTAGCGCTTCCGTTTATGTCGATTTCACCGAACCTTTCCTGTATCAAACGTGACATGTCCTGATAACGATCTATGCTGGATTGCTTCTTCTCCTGTTCACCAACTCCTGTCTCATTTGTATGACTTGCAGTCGATCGCAGACCCTTGAACCATTTTTTCTTACTTGGTGTGAATACCTTCATTTTTTCACTCACTCCCGAGGATAAGGACATCGGCTGCTGGTCATGTTCGTGTTGTTCCAAATGTTGCAGTTGTTGTTGTGGCTGCTGCTGTTGTTGTGTTTGCTGTGGCTGACCACATTCGAGGTTCTCCAGATCATTTTTACTGAAAAATATGATCGAGTCCTCTTTCTCGTGACCGGAAGAGGAATTTTGATTCCGATCAGTACTTCCGAACAGTCGGGTTAGTTTAAGTCTTCTCAGGACTTCGCTTTTTGGGCCAGAACCGCTATTGTTGTTACTATGGCCAACGAGTGCGGTTAGATGATTCAAGCTGTTGGACGATTGCTGCTGTTGTATTGCGTTGATTATTTGCTGAAGTTCAACCCAATTAGTGTCATTGTCGACTACCCGGGTGAAGTTGTCGCAATTTAATTGGCAGTATTTAAGAACCGTTTGGACATTTCCGTTGAGGAACATCCGTTGTTCGTTGTCGAATCCCAGCGAACATTTGGTGAACTTCATCTGAGGTGTTACGTGTAGTTTGGTCAGGGTAAGTGACGATGTTAGGTCTTGCTCATCCAATGGGCAGGCCACAATGAAGTTTTCATTACTGATCTTGGCGATGGTGATGTACTCTGAAATAAGAAAACAAAATGAGTGAAAATTTCGTAAGTTGTAAACTAGTGATCAACACATAACTTACCAGGGACATTATTCTGGGTGCTGTTTACACCGGTACTCATACTGGCTATTAATTTCAGATTTAACGGCATACTGACTTCTGACTGCATGATGAATCCGATCCTATGAACACATTCTCGATTCAGTTGTTTCGGAGTCTTGTTGCTGCTGTTGGGATGCCCAAGGCTGCTACTTTTCTGAAGGACTGGTGCCGTATGTTGTTCGATTTCGTAGAACTTACCTTTGGCTGATAGTGAGACGTAGTAAATCTTGAAATATAAAACAAACAAAAAATCATATAGATCCAGATTGTGAAGGTCTAAGCACGACAAACCTGTCTATTATCCCCTAGCAGTTGCGCATATTTTCCACGTTCCTTTTCTGAACCGCCTACGCTCCCGTTAACGGAAGCTGAATCCTTCTGACTAGTGGCTGGTTTGTTGTCTCCGTCTTGAAATACGGCTAGCAAACGATACACCTGGCCAGCTTTGGCGGTCGCCTTAACGTAGTGGGTTTTGTGGTTGAAATTGTCTACAAGAGGAGATGATACTTTATTGCAAGATGGTTTTATACTTTTCAAATGGCGTGAACCTTACCATGTGATTCCGTGTAGGCTGAGAGGTTTTCTAGGCACAGGAATTTATACACCCGTTCTCGAACAAGCTGGACGATGGTGGTGTAAACAGTAGCCGCTTGAGCACCTTTTTCATTGAGGAATGAGAAGTAGCCTGAAAAATTAAACGACATGTGTTAGTGATCTGTTCACTTATTTTAATTATCAATTCTTCATTATCGTATAACATATGTTTCACATTGCTCTACTTGATCTATGGTCTTTTTAAATGAACACAAAAAAGTGTTGATGGGAAACTACCTCAAGAGTCGCAGGCACATTTGCATATGGAAGGCGTATTAAACTCGTTTAGTTTTTCTTTGCTATGTGCGGAAACACCTTGGGTTATTTATTGTGTCTCGCCAAAGGCAATGATTTATGCTGGCAACTGTACTGGTTGTTTCATATTATCATTATATAATAACATGTTGCATACAAAGGTAAAATCTTCTGTCAGAAATTCTCACGTCAATCTTCTTTGGTTTTAAATTCCAGATAACACCTCTAGTCGCTGCCGTATTGTGGATATTGACTGATATTTTGAGATTTGTTTTACGGTTTGTTCAGGATTCGTTTCTTTCTTCTTAATTTACGAAAAATGACTTCGTTCGTTGTATCAACTAGATTATTTATTCTCTGGACAGGAGATATTTTTTCTACTGTGGTATAGTTTTAATTTAAATTAAGGAAGAGATGTTCACAAGATGACTGAGATGAGTAAAAAAAAAGTTTATAGCGTTTTTTTTATCAAATTTTTGATATAGAGCTAAAAGAAATCCATTATAACTATTGTTATTATGTAGAAGGAGATGTTGCGCTCATCGCCATGAGGCGAAAGTTCCGTCAGTGTACGGTAGGTTGGAAATGGAATAGAAGTATTGCAAATTGAGCGAAAGGGCATGGGTAAAGTAGTACTCGAACCAAGGACGTTATCATTGCCAAACATCCCACTGCGGGGTAGGTTGAGGCACAGATACATCTGCCACCTTAACTGGTTAGCCATGGTGCCTCATGGCGATGAGCGAAACATCTCCTTCTACATCATAATCGTTACTCCACGTTCGGAGAATACAAATATAACAATTAGAGTATGTCTTGTTATTAATTAACTGCGTTTCAAATTACACTTCATAACTGATCTGAACGTGGTGTTAACTGGTGTGATAAATTCTATCAGCTTTTGTATGTTTCACGATGTCAGAGCCCGAATTTCACCCATTTCAACAACGGATAGGCAGAAAATTCTCAGGAAAATTCTTGATTTTTTCCAATAGAAATATGTTTTGGACAATCGATGTGAAAAATTACTCTTCGCTGATTGGGATTTTTATAGCAGTCTGGTTTGATTTGAGTGCTACTTTCTGAAATAATGGATGTGTGTGATCAATGAGTTATGCCCACATATGAAATGACCAATTAAAAATCAATTTAACCGCTGAAGCATCGTCATTAGTTCTTAAAGGAATACCATCAATACCGCCAGGATTTTAGTACAATTTTGATTCAAAACTAACTTATTTTTAATAAACATGTGTTCTTAGCGTTCGGCTTGGAGAGTAGCAAACATTAAACACATTTTCATGAACAGTATTTTGATTTTTTAACGTAAAACTTGCTTATGAATTCTAATGCTGCTGGAACTTAAAGTAGGAGAAGCCCCCTATTTGCATAATTTCTTCCTATCTCCATACCCTCGCAAACACACACCAGCATTGTTAAGGATATCTTTTCTTTTCAGTCAGGGGCTATCCATATACCACGTGAACTGGATTTGACCGATTTCTGACACCCCCTCCCCCGTGGACAATCATTGATATAAATTTTTCAATAGAATGTATTTTTTAATATAATGTATGGATCGTGGACACTTGACAAAGCCCTCCCCTCCCCCAAACTGTCCACGTGGTATATGGATGGCCCCTCAGGAGTTTGTCGTATATTGCTTGAAACCTTGGACGAGATCCACTTACCAATTTCTGCAAGTTATAACACTGTTCGATATCCAAATAACCCAAGCAAGTCTTCAATTACAAATTCCTCAGTTTATTGATTTAATTTTGGCTGATTCATGTATCCATACTGGCTTTGATCCAACGACCTTCTAGTGGAATTTAAAATACCTCAAGGAGATGCCCGTTTGGCTTAAGGTCATTTGGCCTAAGGTCGTTTGGCATAATGCCATTTGGCATAAGGTTTTGTTTTTCAAATGGTCGGTTGGCATAATGGTCATTTGTTATAATTGCCATTGGGCATAACATAAACAGAAACAATACAATGGTCATTTGGTATAATGGTTTTTTGGCATAATTCATATTTACCTGGATTTCGTAAATCAAACAGAAAATTTATACAAACGGGTTTTTTTTATGACAGAATACGGCTTCCTTCACTCGAAAGCGAGGTATGGGGATTGTTGTCCTCACTAGGGGGAGTGGGGATCCCAGTTCTCTCTTTTGATTTTTATTGTGTTTCATCATCATAATGGATACTGTTTAAACATTTTTGATCTTTTTTTACCATTGTGTCAAATGACTACTATCCCCAATAGTCATTATGCCAAATGACCATTTAGAAAAAAAACATAGTATGCCAAATAACCATTGCGAAATTGTATTATGCCAAACGACCTTATTCTAATTGACTTTATGTCAATCGAGGTATCCCTATGAAATAACATAAGTAATAAAACATTAATTTTAATAAAGCGTGTCCGTACTCATTTTTTCTAATTCCTTTTTGCAACGGCGCAAATGTTGTTTACTTTGAACTTACAGTCTTCAAAATGGCGTCGGGACAACAGAAAATCTTATTTTGGACAAATTGCAAGAAAATCCAAAACGTTCTCAGAAAACTGTCGCGAATTTAGTCGGTTTGAAAAACGTCAAAAATGTAATCAACAAGTTTGTCAAAAGAAAGCAGACTATGCAGCCGGAAAGGGAAACATGCATAAAACAAGTCGAGAAAGATGTGCTGAAAGTGTACATAAGAAAGCCTAATATGTCGGTCAGATATGTTACTAAGAAAGTAACTGTGGCTAAATCAACTGTACATGATATTAAAGTGAGATGGTCTAAAATCATACAAAGCCCAGAAAAAACCTCGTCGGGGTGATAAAGGACTAGAAAAGGTAAAAAGTCGGGCCCGAAAACTAAATGATTAACCAAACATACTGGCTGTATTGTGCAGGACGCTGAGACATATGTCAAGGCCGATTTTTCACAAATTTCTGGAAATAAAATCTTCACCGCCAAATCTGCGAGATAGTATCCAGTGTGGCAAGTCATTTGTATGTGCGGAAAAATCAGTCAACCATTTATTACAACAGTGAAATTTACATCCACGAGTTTCTTAAAAAGTGTCTTTTACCTCTTTGCAAGCAACCATGTTTTTGCCAGTCTTGGCAACTTGCCACTACTCAACCGCGGCTAAGAAATGGTACGAGAATAATAAAATCGTTGTGGTGCTGTGTAACATAAATCCTTCAAATTGTCCAGAACTTCGACCAATCGAGCGATTTCGGGCAACTGTGAAAGCTGATTGTGGGAAAATGGTAGGTTCAAAAGAAGTGGACAAATGCTTGCAAGGACAGGGGAGAAAAGCTTGTCCAAATATTAATTGCAGGATTTAAATCAAACGTCCGTAAGTTTGTACACGAAAAGGAAATTTAAATGTTCGAGAGCAGAGATGTTAAGAAATGTACTTGAGGAAAATAAAGGTTGAGAAATAAATGTGTTGGTATAAATTTTGTGCTCATAATACTTATCTAATGATAGAAAAATTGAATCCGGACACGCCGCACTAACAGGTTGGCTGATAAGTCCCCGGTCTGACACATAGATGGCGTCGCTAGTATTAAATGCATATTATTTTTATATAGTACCAACCTTCAAATGATTCGTGTCAAAATTTGACGTCTGTAAGTCAATTAGTTTGTGAGATAGAGCGTCTTTTGTGAAGCAACTTTTGTTATTGTGAAAAAAATGGAAAAAAAGGAATTTCGTGTTTTGATAAAATACTGTTTTCTGAAGGGAAAAAATACAGTGGAAGCCAAAAGTTGGCTTGATAATGAGTTTCCGGACTCTGCCCCAGGAAATCAACAATAATTGATTGGTATGCAAAATTCAAGCGTGGTGAAATGAGCACGGAGGACGGTGAACGCAGTGGACGCCCGAAAGAGGTGGTTACCGACGAAAACATCAAAAAAATCCACAAAATGATTTTGAATGACCGTAAAATGAAGTTGATCGAGATAGCAGAGGCCTTAAAGATATCAAAGGAACGTGTTGGTCATATCATTCATCAATATTTGGATATGCGGAAGCTCTGTGCAAAATGGGTGCCGCGCGAGCTCACATTTGACCAAAAACACCAACGTGTTGATGATTCTGAGCGGTGTTTGCAGCTGTTAACTCGTAATACACCCGAGTTTTTGCGTCGATATGTGACAATGGATGAAACATGGCTCCATCACTACACTCCTGAGTCCAATCGACAGTCGGCTGAGTGGACAGCGACCGGTGAACCGGCTCCGAAGCGTAGAAAGACTCAAAAGTCCGCTGGCAAAGTAATGGCCTCTGTTTTTTGGGATGCGCATGGAATAATTTTTATCGATTATCTTGAGAAGGGAAAAACCATCAACAGTGACTATTATATGGCGTTATTGGAGCGTTTGAAGGTCGAAATCGCGGCAAAACGGCCCCATATGAAGAAGAAAAAAGTGTTGTTCCACCAAGACAACGCACCGTGCCACAAGTCATTGAGAACGATGGCAAAAATTCATGAATTGGGCTTCGAATTGCTTCCCCACCCACCGTATTCTCCAGATCTGGCCCCCAGCGACTTTTTCTTGTTCTCAGACCTCAAAAGGATGCTCGCAGGGAAAAAATTGGATGCAATGAAGAGGGATCGCCGAAACTGAGGCCTATTTTGAGGCAAAACCGAAGGAGTACTACCAAAAGGTATCAAAAAATGGAAGGTCGTTATAATCGTTGTATCGCTCTTGAAGGGAACTATGTTGAATAATAAAAACGAATTTTGACAAAAAAATGTGTTTTTCTTTGTTAGGGTGTTATATTATAAACTTCTGAAGCGTGCATTAAAAAAAAGCGACTAAATGTTCCGATTTTTCATGCGATTACCCTGCCACCTGGTTGTCGGTCCACCGGTCAGTTGTCAATATATACTAGTTGCCTATATACTGTACAAATTTGACTGCTCTATCAGTTTGTTTACGGCAGTTATGGCGAGAACAATGAAAAAACTTTGATCTATGGTTTTTTCGTACCGCCTGCTCCATCCGGGTCTAAAAAAGTCGGCCATCGTAGCCCACTTCATGTCGGCCGGATACGATCGCGAAAACATTTACAAGATTCTGGCACTTCTGGAGATGGGAGGGTCCATCGAACGGAAGCCTGGTTCCGGCCGTCCGACCTAGGACTACCAGAGGATTCAACTGAAGCTCAAACGGAAGACGGAATTCAAAGTGGCCAATTCTTGGGACGTCGGTGCGACTGGTCATACGGTCAAGAAGTATTTGGCCAAAATGGATATTCACATGCGGAAGCGTCAGTCCAAGCTGTGTCGGTGAACCAAGTGGAAACCCAGAAACAACGGCTGAAGATTCTGGTCAAAGAGATCTTCCCGGCGAAGCGGAACGTGGTGGTCGATATCGACGACGAGACGTACATCACGTTGGACGGCAACGATTGGAGAAAATGGAGCAATTGGGCATTCTGGTGGTGCCCAAGCATGCCAATCCTCCCAACGTGCGACAGCTCCGCCCAATCAAGAAGTTCTGGGCCAATTTGAAGAGGAGAGTATATTCAAATAATTTCGTGGCCAGAACGACGGATAATTTGATCAAAAAGGCGACCAAGGAACTGAAGAATATGCCTACAAGCTTCGTTTTTTCACCTGTGGCCAAAGTTCCGGCTAACTGCTGCAAGGCGGCGCAGCAGCGAGTAGAAGTACTATTGTGAAGTTTTTAATTTCTTAATAAATAAAATGCTATTTGGTTTGTTAAAATATCTTCTTCCGTTCTTTTTAGCATCCATAGTCGCAAAATAGTCGCGTTTCTTTAAATGTGCGCATTGGATAAACCATAAATACATATTAAACTAAAATGTGCTATTCGATATACCACAGTTTTCAGAATCCTCTCCTCCTCCTAAAGATGTGACTTACTTAATGGATGTCCCATAAATAATATAGACTGTATGAAAACAAAAAGGGCGTAGTCGATAAAAGCATAGGTATTCCACTCCGGGTTCGATTGCAGATGCAGTCGAATGTCTTTTCGGGTGGGAAATCTTGGTATTGGATACCAATTTCACAAGTCTATTTATCACACGGTTCATATAATATATATATATATATATATATATATATATATATATATATATATATATATATATATATATATATATATATATATATCATATATATCATATATATATATATATATATATATATATATATATATATATATATATATATATATATATATATATATATATATATATATATATATATATATATATATATATATATATATATATATATATATATATATATATATATATATATATATATATATATATATATATATATTTTTTTTTTTTTTTTTTTTTTTTTTTTTTTTTTTTTTTTTTTTTTTTATATTTTTTTTTTTTTTTTTTTTTTTTTTTTTTTTTTTTTTTTTTTTTTTTTTTTTTTTTTTTTTTTTTTTTTTTTTTTTTTTTTTTTTTTTTTTTTTTTTTTTTTTTTTTTTTTTTTTTTTTTTTTTTTTTTTTTTTTTTATATATATTATATATATATATCATATATGAACCGTGTGACAAATTATCGTGGCGTTTCCAGAACGAGCAGCTAAAGTAAAGTATTCGAGAGGCTGGTGCACAATATGGTTAATATTGTTGCATAACCTTTAGTCGAGGCGCCCACTAATGTGGCGGAAGTGTGGCATCACATAACATGTCAAAATATCGAGTCAAAGTCTTGTGGCGTGAGGCGAACGTCGACAATATATTTTGGCATGCTAGCAGATGTCACACCTCCGCCACATCAGTGGGCCCCTGGCCTTAATTTCCGACATAATCGGTCTATAACAACAAATTTCATGTGTTGTTGTTACAGCACTGTCACGTGAATTAGAAGAGAGAAGGGAAGTCGGCGCAGAATAGGTCGGTTTTATGATATATTAACAGAAGAAAAAAAAAGTTCCGTTTAAAACCACTTGTTTGTTGACATCCAAATTAAAAAAACTGTTGTTTTAAAAATCCGTTTTCTTGATTTAAACCAACGATTTTGTTTTGAAACAAACAGGTTGGTTGTGTCTACCTAAAGATATTATCATAATACAACACAAATTATTATTGTTCTAAACTAATAATTTGGTTGTTTTCACCTTGAATTGAGGTTATTTTTACTAACATACAGGTTGTTTTGACTCGGGGAAACAAATTAAAGTTTCAGATTGATTCAACCAAAGCGGTGGTTAAATCAAACAGATACTTTGTTTGGAGAAAAAATACCTAAGAATTGGTTTGAAACAAACTATTTTTTGGTTTATTTCATTTTCCGTCCTCCCGTCCCGCCGCATGCTTTGACACTGTTACTCAACAATACTCAATTGTATATTTTCGCGGAATTTTTCATTGCAGGTGAAAAGTTAATATTTTACTTTAAAAAACCCGAAGATAGTAGAAAGGCTCGCATTAACATACGTAGATTTATCTTAGACTGAGAGAAGTCTATAAATGTAAATGTGCACTTTTCTAAGTTTTATTAACATTTTATTCAAATAAATATTCTTGAAATTACAGAAGAAATGTAGGTGAAGGTAAACGAAAATGTTTATTATTTCAACCGTTTTCGTATGTTTTTTTCAAACAACAATACAGTTTAAATTATACAAAAATTTGTTGAAACAAACCATAAGCGTGGGTAGAATCAACCAACACGTATGTTTGTTTTCGAAGCTGTCATAATGCAACAACCAACATAATAAAAATTCAAATGGATGTCAGTTGAACTTAACTGCTTAGTTCCCGAAACAATTACTCAATATTTTAGTTTGTTTTAATCACCGTAGTTAGTTAAATCAAACTAACATGATGTTTGTGCCCAATTCAACGTGAAATTCCGGTTAATTGAGAATAGTTCCGGCAACATGCCTGGCCATGACAAATTTGCAGTCGGATTGCAATTTCCACTCGGTCGCATTCACCGTCTACTCCGGAAGGGCACCGAGTGCGTCGGTGGCGGGTCCCCCGTCTGCCTCGCTGTGGTGATGGAATACCTGGTTGCTGAAGTCCTCGAGTTGGAGGAAACGCCACCCTCGATAACAAGTAGACCAGAATCATCCCACGTCACATGCAGCAGGCCATCCACAACGACGAGGAGCTGATAAAACTTCTCTCCGGTGTGACCATTGCAAAGAGAGGTGTCCTGCCAAACGTCTAGGCTGTACAGCTGCACAAGAAGACCGAGCAAAACACCTAACTTCAATCGCAAACCATGTTCCCCCCGTCAACTACTAAAATCCGTCCTTTTCAGGACGAACAAATTAATTTTTCGAAGAGTTTGTTTAATTGAAGTTTCGCTAGTAATAGTAATAGTAATAGAAATAGGAATAGTAATAGTAATAGTAATAGTAATAGTAATAGTAATAGTTATAGTAATAGTAATAACAACTGCGAACAAAACTTTGTTGTTTAACGCAGCTCCGGCGTGGAAACCTATCAACAAGGCTGGTTCACCACGTTGCTGAAATAGTTAAGCTTGCAGAGCTTCATGATTTAAATCAAGCAGATGTCACAGAGATCTTCGACACCCATGTTCAGCGCTTGAGTACTCTTGCCGAACGGATGCTACGTTACGAAGAATGTACGAAAAGAAAAGAAAAAAAAATGGAATGTTCCATATAAATTCCCTCAGCAGAGTACTCAACCAATACAACTATGGCTGCCATCTAAAAAAGGGGGCCAGTAGGACAAAAGTAACTCACGTCTTCTATATCGACTACTTAGCTCACGGGCTTGTAACGGTGTTCAGTATTAACGACATCCGGATAGAGTTAGGCATCGGTAAATGTCAAGCGAATAATCTTCGGCATGGGCAACTTGTGGATACCGCAATTTTCCGCGTCAAAGAGCAAGAGGAGTTGCTAAGTACCTGCTAAGTACCTAGCATTCCTGCAACTGCGAGGGATTCGCCGTACCACGATCAAGAAAGAGCTGTAGGACAATTTCTTGTATGGAAATTGCCGTCAATAAGGTGAAGACGCTCAACACGTTTGCTGTGTCAAGTTGTCCTATAGCTTCGGGGTCGTACAGTGGATCAAGACTGATTTAGAGGCGTCCAAGAGAGCATTTCGAGTGGCGTCCACTAAACATCGCAAGCACCACCCACGGTCGGCTGTCGTAAAAGCCATCTTACCACGCAAATCAGGAGGAAGAGGCATCACTGACATCCAAGTGCTTGGAACCACTCAAATCCAGCAGCTATGGAGACACTTCGTGGAAAAAACAGAGCCGGCAAAAAATCAGGACAGCGCAGGAACACTGCTGGACTGCAACGTACAAATAATCGAAGACAAAGTTGCAACGTGGAAGCAGAAGCAGCTGCGCGGAACACATTAGTTGGAGCTGGAACACGTGGACAAGAAGGCATCGAATACGTGGCCAAGAATTATCGTAGGTGGATATTGTTCGAAGATGCAGAAGACCGTTGTAGAATTTGCAATGCAGTAAGGAAACTATCGAACATGTCGTTCACGGGTGTCGAGCGTTGGCAGAATCACAACGAAATCGCTAAAATTGTGCAACAAGAACTTGCTTTGAAGCACAGCTTGGTGAATCAGTATTACCTTACTACCTACAAGTTAGTACTGGGATCGTGAGATTATAACGGATGCCACATCCGTGCTAATCGTCCTCATATTGTGATACAAGAACTACAATTGTGACACCCATTGTGACCGTTCAGTCAACGTACTCAGCCAAGATAAAGAAATAAAGGGTATACGGAATCAAATTGCGACACACACAAATATTCGGCAAAATTCGCCCGTTCAACCAATCATCTTCAAACTTTCAGGGAGTAAAGTAAATGATGTTATGAATATTTTCGTGTGTCTGTTTTATTCAATTTCAATTCCATATCCAAATGCACGAACCTTCTTCTTCACACTACTCATAAGGTCCTGTACAACATTTGGACCAACTTTTTTTTGCGTAACAATCCATTTTTTCTTCATATCTTCCTCCGATTTCACTTTCTTAGGGTGCTTCGAAAGTGCCTGCTTCATGATGGCCCAGTACTTTTCAATTGGCCGCAGTTCCGGCGCGTTCGGGGGGTTTAGATGCTTCGGAACGAAATTGACCTCCTTAGCCTTGTACCACTCCAAAACCTCTTTCGAGTAATGGCACGAGGCTAAATCCAGCCAGAACATCATAGGACCATCGTGTGACCTCAGAAGAGGAAGTAGACGCTTTTGGAGGCATTCCTTTAGGTGCACCTGCCCATTGACCGTTTCAGTTGTCACGAATGGGTGCTCCGCTTTCCACACGAGCGAATTGCTTGCCAAATCATATATTTTTTGGCAAACTTTGACATCTTCTGCTTTCTAACGTCCTCAGGGACATCGAATTTATGATGAGCAGTGAAAAACTGGAGCTCCGGAAGCTGCCGGAAGTCTGCTTTTACATACGTCTCATCATCCATAACGAGGCAATGTGGTTTCGTCAACATCTGGGTGTAGAGCTTCCGTGCACGTGTTTTACCTACCGTATTCTGCCGTTCATCGCGATTAGGCGTCTTTTGGACTTTGTACGTGTGTAGTCCTTCACGTTTTTTCGCATCTTGCACGAAAGTTTTGGTTAGATTCAGTTCCTTCGCCACATCTCGAACTGAACTGTTGGGATTCCTCTTGAAAGCTTGAACTACCCGCTTGTGATCCTTAACACTATATGGAGATCCATTTTTGCCACTTTTTTCTTTCCGATCGATGGTCAAACGTTCGTGGTACCGATTTAAAACACGAGACACCCTAGAATGTACCATTCCCAGCTTCCTGCTGATGGCACGATGAGAAAGATCCGGATTCTCGAGGTACGTGCGCAAAATGTCTTTGCGCCGCTGTTGTTCTTCCGACTCCATCTTCGCAACGATTGCACACCTGCTAGTGAAACTTACACAGCGTAAACAAATACACATTGTACTAATTCCACTCAAAATTTCAATAGAAAATACCCAACGGGTAAAAAGTAACAGCCATTTAAAAGTGGTGCAATTTGATTCCGTACAACATTTACCACTATTTTCAGAGGAGTTGAAACCTTGTGATGCCAGGATCTGTATAGTTCGGTTATTTTCTCCGCGATCGGAATTACTCCCCGTAATCTTATGCGGCACCTTGAGAAGTTGGAATTGCGAAGATAGCTAAACATGAATTAGGATATAAGTTTACCGACGAGTGAGATCTGTAGATCTAACACTCTTGGCATACAGATAACCCGGGGAAGCTAAAATTTGCCAACAACTTTGCTGAGAACTGCTAGAATTCTATAATAATAATATTGTAGTGATAGTGTTCACCGTGCGTCGTGCTCTAGTAAAATTTCGAGCATAATCATGAATTTACTTTTCTTTGTAACGATAACCATAGTAGAAAGCAAAACAAACGAAACAGTAAGCCAACAGTAATCACTCACCTGGATAATCCTGGGGAATCTTGTATCCTTTCTTGCGATTATTGCCGGATTTTGTGTTGAAGACGTGATAGATTTTGTAGCAGCGCATAAACCGATACAGTAGAAAGAGCTCCCCATTTGTTGGACTGGTACTGGCAGTTTTCTTCTTTTTCTTTCTCTCCGAGGTGCTCGTCGACTCGACTGAACTGGATGAGGTCATGGTCTGATCTCCAGAGCTACTACCGCTGACTCCATCCGAAGTGTATGAAAGCCGTACCACGCGAGGGAGGGAAAACTTTTCAACAAATTGTTCGGCAAAGAGTGGTTCTGAGGTCGATTCGCTGCTGAGCTTGGAGCCTTTGCTCTCTCCTGTGGAGCAATCGCCACCGGATGAAAGGGAATTCAACTTGTAACGTTGTCGTTGCCTAAGGAGAGCGGCACTCTCGATTTCGTTTCTTCGCGCGAGGCGGGCGTTTTCGAATTCTGCCACCGAGAACATATTGGCGCTGGTGTCGTGTGAATTGAACCGCCTCAGCTTGGGCTTGTGGCCGTCTCGACCGGAAGATGATACTATCGCTAGTGGCAGGTTGGTTTGCGAATTGAACGTAGACGCTATCGAATTACTACTGATCAAATTGTTACCGATGGGTGGGTTGTTGCTGCTTGCAATGTTCATGTTATGACCAATCTTTGCCAGGAAGAACATTGGATTCTGCTTGAACTTGCCCTTCTTGCCGAGTTGCTGCTGCAGTTGCTTTTGCTGCTGAGGTGTGGGTTTCGGCATGTGTGGGCTGGATTCGATAAGCCAATTGGCTAAATGCCGCTGCCGTTCGAATTCGACACTGGCCCGTTGCATATCGGCCAGTTTGAGTGCATCGGTCATGGTGGGATCTGAGGATAAGAAAAGCGGAAACAATGTTTTAAAATTCTAGTTGACTACTCGTCGAACAGTGTTAAACGTATTAGTTTTTGAAAGTATTTTTAGCAACATGTGTTTATGATTACAAGTGGATAAGCGCACAACCTTCTTCCTATGCCTCCTATAGCGAGACCATATTTTAAGCATTGGGCGTATCTCGAGAAAATAAAACTTTTTAAAAGATAACCATATATGTGATGTATAAGATTTTCGTTTGTCCAAGTTTATGGATCTTGTTGGGATCGGAGCCAACGCAATCAATTTTCACACAATAAACAATGCAAATTGTAATGTAAATCAAACACTTCTCTCTTATCAGCAAGCTTAAGACAACTGGTTTAAACCACATGTAGCTAGTAACTAACTAAAAATCATTTCACCGAAAGCCAAATTGAAACAATAATCGTTATGTCGTATTACCACTCGAACCTGGATTGAGTTTGAAGAATTGAGTGTGTATATTACTTTTTCTAATTATCGGGTGAAAAAAAAGAGCATCCGATGCCATGCAAGTATATGTAAGTATGTAGTGTTTAATGATAAGCCAGTTAGGGTGTAAACAATGCAATTGCCCAACAATTAAGGTAGCATATAACGTAAACGGAATGTGCGATTACTTGCACCTTCTCCGCCGACTTTGCCACTGGATACGTGTATTATTAATAGAAGGCTTGTTTGCAGTATCATTTAGTGCCATAAATTTACCTAATAACAATATGTGCACCATAATTTTGATGCATTGTATATAGTTGAACGGCACGAAACAAATCAAAAAGTATACTTTTTTTATGCTCACCAATCGCAAAAAAGGTAATTATATGGCGCTGGTTGGTGGGTACGGTAGAAGTTGTTGTAGAAGGGGATCCTTTTCTTGAGTGAGAGTTTGTTTTGAGTAAACCGTGAACGTTGGGGTATAAGGTGCGATTTTATTTCAGCATACCTTGGATCACTTCAGCGTAAATTCTTCTTAATCAGTCATTCGAAGGCTCCGTGCATTTTTTTAAACAATATGTGATTTATCTTGTTTACAGATGAATGTTATGCTTCGAATTTCGACATATATTTTAAAAAACCTTAGAAATTACTATCAGGAATTCGCTGTTCAATATAACATTAGAGGGTGTGATCCGCAGTGCTGAAATATACTCTAGTGATAGGATTTTTCCGAAAATCTTCAGCTTTCTGATTGTAAATCATGTCGCGATCAATTTAAACTTGGGACACCTGGGGGCCAACAGGAAATACTTTCAATTTGTTTGACTCAGGTAGTAGAAGAACATCGCTTATTACTAATTGAGGCACCTCTTGAAAATAGAAAAATGCCCAATCCCCACCATAATAGGCCTAGTCACGAAACGTTTCAAATCAGGTAACTTTGCAGCACTTTCAAAGTATACAAGTCAACATAGAAGTGACAGTTAGACCTTAACTGTTGTATAATAGTTGTAAACAAGAATACATAGTAGGAAGTGTCAAAAAAAGTTAGTTTCGTATTGTCATTGTTGGAAACCACATGGAAAACGGAACATAGAGGAAGCGAAAGAAACAAGAATGGTACCAAAGTTGCTCGATTCATCCGTACGGAAAAAATCATGTCAAATCATAACAGTAGGCTGTGCACGTCGTAAGAATGTTGGACGACAGGCCGGTGAAGATGGGTATCAAAGCGAACCGACTGGCACAAAAGAAAATAGATCTCACCTAATTATCATCCAAATAATAATCCGCCACGAACGATAGATTTTTTTCCCGCGATCCGATCGCATCCGGAGAGACGAAATCTGTCCAAGGATATGCACAGAAACAACTGCACAACACACTTATCCTGCAGCATAAGGATCAACTGTGTCCAATGCGGTCACATTGAATGTTTTCCAAAAAACAACCATTTGTACGCCTCGGGTTCGGATTCTTGTGAGAGCGTCCTTTTCAGTATTTTGTATAAAATGCTCTGAATAACATCTCGGGCTTTCATACAATTTACTGAGTCAAGTCATGACGACACCAAACTTAAAATCGGATCAAATCTTACTTCTTCAACAGCAAACTTGTTATCATTTAACTTAAAAACAATGTGTGTCAACTAGTTACATGGTCAACATGATATGTATTAAATACTTCTATGCAGATTTCCTAACGATGTGATGCGTCTCTCAAAAGCCAAAAGGAAACGTGTATTATTATGGATGACGAAACGTATGTTAAGCTGAACTACAAAACGCTTCTAGGGGCAAAGTTTTACTCTGTGAAGAAAGGAAACGATGTGGCAAACTCATAACAGTCATTTTTTTGTGAAAAATTTGGAAAGAAAGTACTGGTTTGGCAAGCAAATTTCCAAAGTGGTATGAAATCTTCGCCTTTTTCTCACTTGCGAACATGAGTGCCGAAATTTACCGGAAGGAATGTCTTTCAAAACTTGTGCTACCTCTCATCCGAAAGCACGAAGGTCAGACACTGTTTTGGCCTGATGTGGCGTCATGCCATTATGCGCGTTCCATAATGGACTGGTATCGCGGAGGCGGAGTCGAGTTTGTAGAGGAGATGATTAATCCTCCAAATTGTCCGGAAATAAGGCCCATTGAAAATGTTTGGGCTTCGATGAAAGCAAAACTTCGGAAGAAAGGTACAGAAGCCGCTGATGTTGACAAATTCGAAAAGGCTTAGCTAAATGTGAGCAGAAGCATCGATGGAACAGTTGTCCAAAAACTAATGAGAAATATTAAGAAGAAAGTGCGTGACCTGGCGAAGTCAACGAATAACTAAATAAATATTACTGTACTGTTATCACGGTATTCCTAGGAAACATTATTTTTGTAATTTACACTCCGAAAAAGAAATACAAGCTAAAAAAACCGTTTTTCTCTGTATTGTTGTTTCACTAAGTTCACTGATGAAACTGGAAAGTGTGAGTATCGGAGCGGATCGAAATGCCATCCGTAAGTTTGGATTGTAGCTTTGCGGACGCACCCCCAGATGTTGCTTCAGGACTTCCACAGCTTAGTGTTTTTTAGAGCATATTTCGGCCTCCAACATACTTCAGACACTGAAGTCCATAGGGTTCAGGTCCAGCGAACTCGCCGGCCACTCCGAGCTCGAAAAACCTTGCAAAATGCACTGCAATCCAGAGTTGTTTTTTTTCGCTTTGTGAGCCGGCGCCGAGTCCTGGTGGAATACCCAATCCCTAGAACCAAAACGTGGACGTGCCCACGGCTCGACGACGTTCTGTAGAACTAGTCCCGATATGTATTTTGGTTGATCTTCACTCCTCCAGGGACAAAAACCAGCGGAGTCCAGCCATCACGGGTGATTCCGGCCCAAACCATCACCAATGCTGGTTTCTGTCGCCTGGAGGCACGTCGGCATGATCAGGGTGGCCACAGACTCGGGAAAATCGGGAAATGCTGGAAAAATGCGGGAATCCAAAATTTGGGCTAGAACTGATTGGTCATTCCAAGAAGGAGCTGCCAATTTGACAACATTTGTTAAAAAAGTGCTGATCCTGTCGCACGGAAATACCACAATAGAGCGAGGATTTTTAATAAATGAAAAGTGTCTGGTGGTGAACCAAACTGAAATGAGTTTGGTTACTCAGAGAATTGTCTACGAAGCCATAACGCTTGAACTGCCAGCGACGTTGAAATCACGAAGTGCCAAATATGGCGAGTCGCTGACAGTACAAAAAAGTGAAGGAGAATTTCAAAAAAATGTAAAGAGAAGCAGAAAGAAAGAATGTCCAGAGGGATGCAGCGTGCATTGACGAATAAAAAAAATGCTTCAAAATAAAGAGTAGATACCAACGGATTTTGAAGTATAAGTATTAGTGATTGAACTTGACTAATTTAAGATTTTGTTAAAAATTGATCAAGAATAAAAATGTACATAGGTGGCAGACGGCGTCAACCTCTATTTATCCTGCCTGTTGAGGAATTTTTGTGCGCTTCCACAACGAACAGTCAATGAATATACCAAACCAGCTGCCTTCCTCTGAATATGCTTGTTTCGGGTTTTCTTGTTCCATTTGCACTAAATAACCTGCCCATATAGGGAGTCCCAAAAAGTCTAAGCACGATTTTGATGCGCCACTGTTGCTTCCACATGCCGTTTGAATAGCTGATCATTATTGTGTATCACTGTTGTTCTTTTCAATCTATAACTCTGTGAGTCTCATGTGCCTGTGTATTTACTTTTCATGAAAATGCGAAGCATTCCCCCGACAAAGCGCAAACAGATCGTGCACAGATGAAGCACTTTGCCCAAAGTTTCGCTGAGTCAGTTGCGAAAATGGAAGATGTGAGCATTGGAGCAGTTTTGAACTATGGTGAGGAGTCTTTATTTCAGGACAATGAAAAATCTGGACGTTAACCGGCCCTATGGACCAAAACCTGGACCGGAAAATCACGCAAGCTTTCAGAAAAAGGGAAAATCATGCAAGCTTTCGCAAAAGGGTACTTCCATTCGATATGTGGCTAAAAAGCTGGGAACTTCGGAGAGTAACGTCGACCGAACAAAGCCACGAAATGGACTAAGGACTTTCAACAAGAAGAAGTAGCCAAAACGAAGTGAAAAACAAGCAGCTGATTATGGATGATGAATTCTACGTGAAATTTGATTATAAGACCAGGTGACCAGTTCTACAAGGTCTGTGCTGGTTAAACTATTGACGATGCCGATATGTAAATTTTTACCGAAAAATTCGGTAAAAAAAACAATGGTTTGGCAAGCAATTTGTGGAAGTGTGAGTGTGAAATGCTTTTAAATCCATTTGTAACAACCGGTACGATGACTGCTGATGTTTACGTTTGGGCCTGTTCATAAACCACGTAGACTCATTTTAGAAAATCTCAGACTCCCCTCTCCCCTCTTAGACTTTTCTCCATACAATTTTTTGAAATTTTGTATGGAGCATAGATTTCGGTCAAACTCCATCTCACTCCCCCAGAAATGTTCACGTGGTTTATAAATAGCCCCTTTGGGAATGCTTGGATAGGCACCAGCTCCCCATGTTCCGGAAACATAATAATCCAGCATTGTTTTGGCCGGGTTTGGCATCAGTGCATGCGAAGGACACGGTAGCCTTGTACAAAGCCAACGGAGTCAAATTCGTACCCAAGAAGATGAATCTTCCAAACTGTTCCCAGGCAAGTCAATTGAAACTTTTTGGGCTCTTACAAAGGCATATTTGCGCAAACATGTTAAGGCAGCGGATTCCATCAACACTTTTGAAAGAGATGAGGAAAAAAGGATCAAAAATCATTGGCAAACAGTCTGTGCAATGAGCAGGGTTAGATCAAAAGTTCGCTCTTTTTCGTACGATTAAATGGATCTCGGAAATGTCTAGTTGAAGAAGAATATTGTAGAGAACATAAAAGTGCAATAAAAACTCAATTTACTTAAAAACCGAGCTCATATTGTTATTTACAAATCGTGCCTAGACTTACTGGAAAACCTTTAAACGCCTTCTTCTTTCTTTTTAGCATTTCAAGCTTATTGCTTTCACAGTTAGCTTATTACTTGCCCTCAACTTAGTGTTCTAAATGCACTTCCTCAGTTATTAATTGAGAGCTTTCGATGCCAGGTATCATTTTTGCATAAGTATGATTGTGTGGCAAGTACAATCATTCCCTATACCCAGGGTGTCGAGAAATTTTCCTTAACGAGAAATTCCTAGACCAGACCGGGAATCGAACCCAGTCACCTTCAGCATGGTGTTGCTTTGTAGCTGCGCCTTTACCGACTGAGCTAAGAGAGGACCTATTAAAAGTCTGCCGCGTTTTAATTGCTTAACCATCAACTCGATTGTAAACATGGTGGAGCTCGTCATTGTAGATGCATGAACCGAATGTTTTGCACCCTGTATCTGCGTCATGTTTTGAATTTCGCACCGAGTATAGTCTGCATATTTTGTACACGAAAACCGCAAATGCCTTAGTATTTTTGGTTCGATGTTCATGCTTCTAGAAACTTGAAAGATCAATGTCTTCAATGTCTCGTTTGCAAAATGCGAGAGATGTTTTGTAATACTTAAGAAGCCCGATTTGCAGCTGTTATCCGTCATTTTGCCTAATTGAAACCAGTCAGAAGCATTCCAGATTGAACAATTTCCTCAAAAACTGCAAAAATAACTAAAAATCCACTTATGTTCACTCAATTTCCCAGTCGGGAAAATTAGGCAAAAATGCGGGAGATATGCGGGAAGAGGGGTCTCCTGATGAGAACTCGGTGGATTTATATCGATTTTCAATCTGGGCATTTTTGTATGTCATACCTAATTATGTTACCCGCAATTATTTTTATAATTATTTAAAATCGAGTGACGTTAATTAAAAAATACTTTCACGTCAATTAAACACAATAGGGCAGAATTATCCATTGTATTAGTTACAATTTTTTATCTTAAAAAAATTCTTATTATATTTTTTTTTTTATTTTCTTCTTCTTTCTTTTTAAAAGAGGAGGAAAATTTTTTTTTGCAGTTTTGTTTTTTTTTGTGAGCAAGGAGTAAAGGGCGATACGGTCAAAATTTGGTCAATATCAACTTGACGTATTTCTTTCAATTTTGCATTTAAAAAACCTGAACACCCCTCATTTTGAAGGTGTGTGTGTGTAGAATGTTGCTCCAATTTTGATTTTGGAATTCACTATTCAGTTGTCAAAATGCCGTCCAAGCAAGAAGAGCAGCGTATCAAAATTTTGCTCGCGCATCGCGAAAATCCGAGCTACTCGCACGCAAAGTTGGCAAAATCGCTAAAAGTTGCCAAATCAACCGTTACAAATGTAATTAAAGTGTTTGGGAAACGTTTGTAGACAGCCAGGAAGTCTGGATCGGGGGGGAATCGAAAACCGGAAGCCGCTGAGACGACAAAGAGAGTTGCCGGTAGTTTCAAGCGAAACCCTAACCTATCTCTCCGAGATGCCGCAAATAAGCTGGGTGTATCGTCTACAACCGTGCATCGAGCCAAAAAACAAGCCGGACTATCGACTTACAAGAAGGTAGTGACTCCAAATCGCGATGATAAACAAAATACGACGGCCAAAGCGCGATCCCGGAGGCTGTACACGACGATGCTGACGAAGTTTGACTGCGTGGTAATGGACGACGAAACCTCCGTCAAAGCCGACTACAAGCAGCTTCCGGGACAGGAGTTTTATACGGCAAAAGGAAGAGGAAAGGTAGCAGATATTTTCAAGCACACGAAACTGTCAAAGTTCGCAAAGAAATATCTGGTTTGGCAAGCCATCTGTACCTGTGGCTTGAAAAGCAGCATTTTCATAGCTTCCGGGACTGTCAACCAAGAAATTTACGTGAAAGAGTGTTTGAATAAACGTCTGCTGCCTTTCCTGAAGAAACACGGTTGTTACGTACTGTTTTGGCCGGATTTGGCATCTTGCCATTACGGTAAAAAGGCCATGGAGTGGTACGCCGCCAACAACGTGCAGGTGGTTCCCAAGGACAAGAACCCTCCCATCACGCCAGTGCTCCGCCCAATTGAGAAATACTGGGCTATTGTCAAGCGGAACCTAAAGAAGACCAAAAAAACTGCTAAGGACGAGCAGCAGTTCAAGGCAAACTGGCTTTCTGCGGCGAAGAAGGTGGACAAGGTGGCTGTACAAAATCTGATGGCAGGGGTCAAGCGTAAGGCCCGGCAATTCGGATTTGGAAAAGCGGAAGCCTAACTGAATATTTTTCCTGAATTTTATACTAATTGAACTTGAAAAAGAAATTTAATTTGATTTTTTAAATAAACGATTTCACCGATTTACCCGCGTTTTCCCTTGACCAAATTTTGACCGTATCACCCTTTAAAACGTTTGTTGGTTCATCATTGATTGAAAATGTTGTACACGTACCGATCAATGTGATTCGTTTTATGACATATCCGGGCGTGATTCAATTCGCGAGCCAATTTACTCTTTCTCTCAATAATAGATGATGAGGTAGATCATGGCCTCGCTAGTCGGCTGTCGCCTCCATCATTCTATACTTGTTGAACAGAAAAGGGGAGAGTTACCTTGTAGAGGGGCTGCGCGCGTGGGCGTAAAAACACGACGCGCTGTCATGCGCCTCTTTGAATAACAAATAATCCATTTTTATTTGCAAGTACTGTCTCCTGCTCTTCTGCTGCGACATGGTTATAATGATATATGGTGGCGTAGGGGTGGCGTAACTTTAAAGACACACCTTCACGTATTCAGACGGCATCATGTTTCCACGACCAAATAGGATGCAACGAAAGGAGAAAGTTATTCATTTTCTGGCTGTTTCTTGATTGTAATGCGATGTGATGTGATCGATGATGGTGAACATTTATGCAATTAAACCCACGCACTGATCTTAATACAGTAACAAAGTGGATAATCTTTTCATGGACAGACCTTCGTCGATTAGTGGCAGACCTACTATAGATCATTGCACGATAGCGTCATCAATGCAGTTTTGACAATTCAGGGAGCTTGTTTACGTGGACTTAGAATATTTTCGGTAAGATCGGTTTGAGATTGTGTGCTCTAAATTTATTACGATTGAACTGAAACAGCCGGAAAACAGACGCCAGTGCTTAATTTTACATAATTTCCTAAATCTAATTGTACAGAATCCGGAAAAAAGCCAATGAAAAATTTCTTTTGAGCGGTTCGAATACTAACACCTTGTAAACAAGCTCCCTGAACTGTCAAAAAAGTGAGGTTAATAAATTCTGTGCAATGATCTATTTTGATTTAATTGACAAGAGTGCCTTTTTTCCCTGTGTTGGGGACATGCTACCACCGCGACCATTAATTGTTCTATTGTGGTGAGTCCTCTGTTTATGTATGCCAAATTGCAATGGTGACTCACTAGTCTGAGTAACTACCACTACTATTATAGGCAATGATCCCAACTAGGTAATATATTCCTAATGAACTTAATTACCCTTTTGGGGCTAACAACCCAGATTTCCCAAGGCTCCATAATACCTTTGTCAAGAAATCTGCATCTTTTATGAAATACTGCAACGCAGTCTCACAGTAAATGTTCAGAGCTTTCACTCTCCAGGTTACAAAAGAGACATTTATCTTCATTTAGCTTAGCGATGAGCTTTAGGTGATATTTACTAGGACAGTGTCCTGTTATTAAACCTGTGTATATGGTAATTTGAAACCCCTCCCCTCTCTAGAAGGGAAGGCTCCCATACAAATGAAACAGAAGTTTCTGCATAACTCAAGAACTAATCAAGTAAATGGAACCAAAGTTTACATGTAGAGCTTTCTGGAAGCAAGAAATGTGTCTATGGTGGTTCGAAAACCCTCCCCTCTCCATAAGGGGGGGGGGGGATCTCTCATACAAATGAAACTGAAATTTCTGCATAACTCGAGGAGTAATGAAGCAAAGGGAACCAAATTTAGCATGTGGGGATTTTGAAGGCAATTAATGTTTCTACGATAGTTTGAGACTCCTCCTCTCTATTGTAGGGGGAGGGGGCTCCCATACAAAAGAAACACAAGTTTCTGCATAACTCGAGAACTTATCAAGTTACTGGAACCAAATTTGGCATGTGGAGGTTTTTGAAGGCAAGAAATGTTTCTATTGTAGTTTGAGATCCCTCAGCCCTCTGAAAGTGGGGTCTCCCATACAAATGAAACACGAATCTCTGCATAACTCGAGAACAAAGTTTGAAGGCAATAAATGTTTCTAAGGAGACTTGAAACCTCTCCTCTTTCTGGAAAGGGGGCTCCCATACAAATGAAACACAAACTTCTGCATAACTCGAGAACTAATCAAGTATATGAAACCAAGTTTAGCAGGTGGAGGTTTTTGAAGAAGAAAAATATTTCTATGGTGGTTTGAGACCCCTCCGCTTTCTGGAAGGGGACACTCCCATACAAATGAAACACAATTTTTAGCATAACTCGAGAGCCAATGAAGCAAATGAAACCAAATTTGGCATGTTGAGGTTTTGGGAGGCAAGAAATGTTTCTATGGCAGTTCAAGACCCTTCCAGTCTGAGGGTGGGGGGCTCTCATATCAATTAAACACAAATTTCTGCATAACTCCAGAGCTAATCAAGTTAATGAAACCACATTTGGCATCTGGGGGTTTTTGAAGGCAGGATTTCTATATATATAAAAATTAATTTCTGTCTGTCTGTCTGTCTGACTGTTTGGCCCTTATAGATTCGGAAAGTTCTGAACCGACCAGTGTGAAAATATGTATGCAGGGGTATTTGGGGCTGGGGAAGGTTCTTATGATTGTTTGAGACCTCTTCTCTCTCGTGAAGGGGGGCTTTCATACAAATGAAACACACATTTCTGCATAACTCGAGAACTACTCAAGCAAATGGAACCAAATTTGGCATGTGGGGGGTTTTGAAGGCAATGATTGTATGGTGGTTTGAGAAACCAGCCCCTCTGGAAAGGAGGGCTCCCATGCAAATGAAACAAAAATTTCTACCAAACATGAGAATTATCCAGGTTTTTAAAACTGGAGGGTTTTTTGGGGAAGTTTTTGGAAGGTTTTTGTGAAAAAAAAATTAAAAAAAAAAAAGGGTTTTTTTATTTTTTTTTTTTTTGGGGAGAAAATAGATAGTGTTGGGTTTTAGTTTTGTGTTTTTTTAAATGGGTGTATGATGTATGATATGTACTACCACCCATTGTAGCACGGAAACTAAGTCCGACAGCAATGGGCTCTCCTCTCTGTTAGACTTGATCAAGCTTTAATAACCACTGATTATCCTAATCATGCCACTGTATGAAGGGCCAAAAAGGGGTTGGTGGATCGATATGCAACATCACTTATACGTATCCACAGGGATATAAAGAATCTCCTTCCAACAACAAGATTGAACAATTGGTCAAAAGAGCAAGCTATTTAACAGGAGGATGCCCCAATGGGCGGGGAGAAGAGCCCGCCCTCTATTCACAAACTGTTAGCAATGGGGAGTTGGCATTCCCACTCTCCCCATCCAGATTGCTTCAATCGGGTGCCCTGATGGTCCCTCCCATTCCCATGAAATATTTATATAATAGTGTACAAATATATGTATGTAAATGAAAAATACTACAAGCATTCGTATCAATTATATATGATCTTCGTTCGGTTGATCCTGAAATGCAAGAAATGTTCTATAGTGTTAAAGTGTAGAATTCTGTGGTTCGCACTTAAGCACGTTTTCGCTCGTTTTCAGCGCTAGCAGCAATTCACTAAAATCTCGGTTTGAGGTATCCTGAAAAAGTTGGTTATATCTATTGAAATTTAATCATTTTATTTTACTCTTATTTACTGGTCACTATTTGCTGCTTGATGCTGATTTTATAACCTCATCTATGAAATAAAATCAATAAAACCAAAATTATCAATTATAATAATATTGTGAGTAATGATAGAGCAATGACAAGGATTGAACTGTAACATCAGACACAAGCTAAATGAATACAGCGCTGTATGAATCATATCCGCTCGAATTTGGTCTAATGTTCATTTGCAAAACGGTAATGAAAAATACATTCAATAATAATTGCAAAAGCCTATCACCGACTCCGTTGCCACCTCCTGACATCTAATGGATTGTTACTGAAAAAATAAATAAAGATTAGATATGTATTAATATCCTCCTAGTCCGATGGGGGCAACCCCGGCGTAGTGGTTAACATCCATACCTCTAACGCCAAAGTCACGAGTTCGAATCTCACCCCCGGACAAGTTACGAAAATACCCAAAAGAGGTATTTGAGTGACTACGACGGGAGATGAACCAGCCCGAGGCTGAAAATCTCGATAATCCAGACAAAAAAAAAATCCTCCTAGTCCTGGAAAAGCTGAAACAGTATAGATCATTCCAAAAATCAAAGATGAAGTTTCAGTAAAAAATATTATTTTATAAGACATGTTGTAATATTTTTTCTAGTAACATTTCAAAGATAGCAATTGGAGTAATCGAAGAGTCCAGTTTGATGATATCTGAAATAAATGGCTTATTTAATAATAATACCACTAAACAAAATATTGAAATATAATACTATACTGCTTAGAAACACATGCCAGTCTTTTATGAATTTTGTGAAAATAATTTTTTTTTCGAATTTTATAATTTCATGAAAAATAAATTGAGCCTTTTATGCTTGTCATGTTGCTCCAGGGTCCTACATGGTTTTGGAATGCAAAGATGATTCTAAAGCGTGCTGAAATTATTATTAAAATGAGAATGGAAAATATACAATAGGATTTAAAGGTACACGATCTTCAGTCGCACCCCCTCACTTCGCTATTGTCAGATTGACAACATTGCCCAGGCTACGCCAACCAGCGTCTCCATGTTTCAGCTGGCAGTCTTTTGTGATCATATGACTCGTGGAGGCGTGAGGTAGGAACTTGTGAGGACCGGAGGTCGGTTGCACCCTCCTTTGAAGTTGTCAACTCACCATTTGAAGCCCAAATAAACAATTTCGCCACTGGAGGCTGAACACGATAGCGAAATTTTTCGCTCCAGTGTATGTAGGTAGAGCATATTTTTCAAGAAGTTGAATTAACGGATTGTAGGTTAGTAGAGGAGTAGAATTGCTCGAACTCACAAAATCACTTTAGTACCTGCGTTTTGCTGGGTTGGATTGAGTAGCGTTCATTTGCATGTTGGTTACATTGTTGCAGATTCGCGAGATGAATGGAAACGTTTATGCACATTTTGCATTCGTTAGTTGTCCGCCATGTGTTCCTACGGGCGCAAGGGAGACCTCTGAACCTCGCCATAGTGTGGTGTAATTAATGTGGTTTCGCTGATCAACTGACAACTATTTGAACTGTCGGTTAATGGGTTCTGTTCGGAACCAGTTGTTAATCAAGTAAGGTGTTCGAAACATTGTAACTTAATGCCGTTATTGAGACTAAATTCCTTGGTCATTCTTGTAAACAACAATGTTGGTGGTGCTGCAGCTCGATTTCTAAATGGCTAAAAGTCACCTTAATAAAGACCTAAAACAATGCTAAAATCGAAAAAAAAACCCTGCAAGATTCGAAATCTACAATATGAGATAACGTAGAAACGGGTTTTTCTAGTTCTACGTTAGATAGAAAAAAAGGAGAGTTGACACCCGGTCCCGTGAGTAAGTTTAACTTTGTTATTTTCTGACCGCCTAGATTCAAGTTATGATCATTCTTTTTTCATTGAGATCTTTAGCATTGAGGTGATTCGCCTACGTTCCTAGTGATTCTAGGGTAGGTATCCCTTGACTCAGTCTAATAAGCAGCAGCCGATTAAATTTTTTTATTGCAACTCAAAGTAATTAGATACGTTTGATACGTCACAAATAGTTACACAACTTTTTGTATAAAGACGAAAACTTTCGAGAAATGAGGATCTATAAGCATATTATGTCTATTCGATTGATTGTTTATTAAATGCCATCTTCGTTAGGTTATATTGTTATTATTTCTTCGAAAATTTTATTGTTATCTATTTTCGGTTTGCTAAAAACAAAATATCATAGAACAAATTAAGAATAACTACTTTAAAACATAAAAACCATTTGCGCATATGATTTTTCGGCATTGGATAATCAAAACATTACAATTATTCCTACTACACAGACATTATAACATAAGTTTATTTTAGATAAGCCACTTGAAAACAGTACTACCAAATACTCATGCACTTTTATCCAAAATTTTACCAATACCAATATTTTACTTTATCATTAATATGAAAGGTCATAGTAGGGAACAAAAAAAATATATGTCCCTAAAATTGGGTCCATGAACCTCTTGTTAAATCAATGTTTATTTTTCTATGTATACAGGAAATTTTTACACTGTGACTATTTTCTATATATGTAAGGTGCATACGAAGTATATTGGTTCAATTTAGCCAACTTAAGTTCATTTGACGATAGAGAAGATAATCTGCTCAGCTTAAAGAGTAACGTTATGATTGCTAAAAAAATAAGCAAACTAAAAGGTTTTATTTTTTTTAATTTGTGTTGGGGGTTTGTTTTTTTTGTTTTTTTTAAAGAATGTGCACACCAAAAAGTAGTCGTCGGAAATGCCCTAATGCAGTCTTCTCCGTGTACGCTTTGCTAATCCGATCACTACTACATGAATATTAATGTATGTGTGCTATGATGAAGACGTCGTTTGGCTACAGTAAGCTTTATTCAGTAAAATGGCGTCGAATCAAGAACGCGTGCGCGAAGCAATTTTGCACAAAAGAGTGGAAAATCCAGATATGTCGCACGGCGATATTGCCAAGTCATTAAAAATCGCAAAATCGACGGTTACTAAAGTGCTAAAAAACTTTCAGCAGCGCTTAACTTTAAAGAGAAAGGTCGGTTCGGAGGTAACCATGATTCTCGTTTCGTCGCGGAGAGGAAGAAAGTGATTAAAGAATTTAAGAAGAAACCGAATATCTCCGTTCGTGATGTGGCGAAAAAAGTGAAAATGTCTCCATCGTTCGTCCAGAAAGTGAAGAAAAGTGCAGGCTTGAAATCATTCAAAGTAGGTGTTGCTCCAAATCGTAACGACAGCCAGAACAAGAGCGCAAAATCTCGATCGAGAAAATTATATGACACTATGCTGAAGGAATACGACTGCATAATATTGGACGACGAAACATATTGCAAAGCTGACTTTAAGCAGATACCGGGACTACAGTTTTATACCTCGTTGCAAAGAGGAAATGTTGCTGATCGTTTTAAGCAAAAAAAATTGTCGAAGTTCCCAAAAAAATACCTCGTATGGCAGGCAATATGTGGATGCGGTCTCAGAAGCGACATCTTTATCACGACTGGCACTCTAAATGGACAAATTTACGTAAAAGAGTGTCTGAATAAACGACTGTTGCCGTTCATTCGGGAACACAACGGTTCGGTGCTGTTCTGGCCTGACCTGGCATCTTGCCACTATGGAAAACTGGCTAAGGATTGGTACATTGCTAATGGTGTCAATATTGTCCCAAATTATTGCAATCCGCCAAATTCGCCAGAACTCCGTTCGATCGAAAAGTATTGGGTTCTGGTCAAGAGGAATCTTCGAAAAACGAATAGCGTAGCAATTGATGAGAAAAGCTTCAGGCGTAACTGGCAGAAAGCTGCAAAATTGGTGACGGATGACACTGTGCAAAAACTGATGGAAGGTGTCAAACGAAAGATGTGGGCATTTGGATATAACAGGTCAAATTGACTTAACTGTATATGTTTTATATTTGTATTTTTATGAAGTCTTAAATAAATGATTTACTTTGATTTTCTCATATTTTCCATTTAATACCACTAATTTCCCTTGACTACTTTTTGGTGTGCACATTCTTTATAAGGCACAAGAGATCAAGTACGTACCAAAAAAAGCCAATCCACCTAACTGGCCAGAGCTTCGTCCGAAAGTAAAACATAGGGCTCTGGTTGATGGCGAATAAAGAAGAAGGAATAACATCTTAATCATCTGTTTTTACCGTATGTATAGCTTGTTCCAATTTTTCATTTACTTCGATTGTAGAAGGTCTTTTCGGAGACGAATAGGTATCCGGACTATGGTGGACCAGAGCGGTATCAACCGGAACGGACCTAATGACTCGCAGTAGATTGCTTGCCAAGAAGTAGGTTTGAAGTGAGATTTCTTTATTCCAAGATTCTTACTTATATATGATTCGTACAATGTTTGCCTATCTATATAAATAGTAAGAGAAAAAGAGACGGCTGGAGAACCATTTACAAGACTGTAAAGTCAAAGAAATTAGGATGGCATTTGCCCTACTCGATAGTGCACCCGAGGACGGGGCCTACGCGGGAGATGACGAGTGAAAGAATTGAACGATAGCTATTGCAGTGTCACATGTTTGTAATTGAGTTCTCTGTCATGTATATTGGTTGCGAAGCATATTTTGAGGCGGATGGCCTTTGGGTTAATTTATGTTTCTGTTTTAAACCAGTGGTTTTCAACCATCTTACAAGCTCTATTATACTGAAATAAACAATAGATTTTTTTGCTGACATTCGGAAGTTTCCGGAATTTAACGTGGACATACTTTAGGCCGAATGAAGGGGCTAGGCTAACATGACATCCTTTAACCATGCTTATTCCCTTGTAAAAAGGATGGGTCGTCTCTTAACTCAGTCGGTAAAGGTCCAGGCTGGATTTGACTGGGTTCGATTTCCGGTCTAAACTATGGATTTTTCGTAATGGAATTTTTTTTGACTCTCTGGGCATAAGATATGACAATACTTGCCACGCAATAATTCTAATGCAAAAAAAGAACCGGCATAAAAAGCTCTCACTAAATAACATAAGTGCATTTAGAACAGTATGTTTAGAAGCTGGCAATAACTTTGAAATGTGAAGAAAGAAGAAGGAGGTGTTTAGAAAGGATACAATCGATTCTTTCCGGCTTACCGGTTGAATATGTGCTGTGTTAATTATAAGAAAAACAATTGATGAGCGTATATAGTCGTTGTCGTTTTTCAAACTGGTAGATCAACAGTAACTACCCAAATGACCCCAAGCCGTATATTTCGCCAAAATTGCAATATGCAATTGATATACGGGTATTGTATGGTTGTGTAACAGCATTATATTGCAATTATGCAGAAATCTACGGTTTGATGGTTACCTGAGTGGTCATTCCTTGCTAGCAGCATTTCATTAAATTTGCGTTTGATGCAACTCTATTGAAGAAGCTATGATAAAACGTGTAGGGTTACGTCAGAGAACTTCGAGTTGGCAAATCGATTAAAATTTCAGGACGACTCTTACGTTTCATCATTCCTATTGTTTCATCGAAGGCGCGGTTTAAGAACCTGCACGTAAGTCGTGGCTTCATCCGTGTGATGAATAAACTAATGTTCAACCGCAACCAGTCAGATACACGGCACTATAGATTTAACCTCGTGGACACCAATCTTTGCCGGTGTGGAAACGGTTATGACGACATCGATCACACGGTCCGGTAATGTACGGATAATGATGCCGCAAGAACACTAATGAATATCCTAGAGGCCCAAAGAAGACAACCTTATATTCATATTAGATCTTGCGGTCTTAGTTATATGCAGTCGATTTATGTGTTTCCCGAAATGTGTTGTATAAGAGTTTTTTTTTCTTTTTTATTAGTTTGTGTTTGTTTTGTTCCGACGTCTTGAGGAGTCTCATCGTCGCTAAATGGTCATCACAACTGGTCGAACACAAAAAGGGACTCCTAATCAATGCTGGCGACAACTCTCTGATCAAACTACAGAATTTCATGTTCACGTTCCTTTGTCAAATCCAACCCCGAGAAAATGACATCTATTTCAACCTCGGGTAAACTGTCCAAGGCCTAAAGACTGGACCTCAAAAAAAATGAGACACACAAAAATGATCACCAAAAATTCATTTTAAATTGGATATTTCTCAAAGTTTCAGGGATTAAATAACTATATATTAGCTATGTTTTGGCATAATTTATTTATTGAATTTCCTCCCCCAAGCTGAATGCTCGTACATTTCTCTTAACACTGCTCATGAGATCTTGGGCGAGGCTTTGTCCATCTTCCTTACACAATTTCTCCCAGTTTTTCTTCAAAGCTTCATCGGTTTTGAATGTTTTTCCGCTTTTCTTCAACTTCTTCTTCATATCGCCCAAAACATTTCGATCGGACGAAGTTCTGGTGTATTTGGCGGGTTCGCCTCCTTTGGGACCACATTAACGCCCTTCGCTTCGTACCAATCCATTACAGGCTTGGCGTAATGGCACGAAGCGAGATCCGGACAGAACAGCGTGGGACCACGGTGAGAGCGGAGGAAGGGCAGCAAGCGCTTCTGCCAGCATTCCTCTCGATAAATCTGCCCGTTTATGGTGCCGGTTGTAACGAACGGCTTGCTGTACCGTCCGCATTCGCAGATTGCCTGCCACAACAAGTACTTCTTCGCGAATTTGTCCATCTTTCTCTTCCGGAACTTTTCCGGAACCTCCATGCGGGACGTACCGACAAAAAACTCGAGGCCGGGGATTTATTTGGAGTCCGCCTCATCGTCCATGACGAGAAAGCTTGGCTAGACCAGCCACTCACGGTACAGCCTCCGCGCACGCAATTTGGCCACCGTGTTTTGCTTGTCAGTCCGGTTTGGCGCCTTCCTGACCTTAAAAACACGTAGCCCAGCCCGCTTCATGGTTTGCTGGACGAACCACTTCGACGAATTGACCTTTTTGGCCACGTCTCGGGTGGAAAGGTTCGGGTTATTCTTAAAGTACTGCCTTATCTTCCGCGCCTTCTCTGGGTATTCCGTTTTCGGTTTTCGGCCACTTCCAGCGCGCCGCTCGACGGTCTTCGTCTCCTGAAACATCTTCACAACGCGGGACACGGTGGAATGGAGGATTCCAGGCCTTTTGCCGAACCATCTATGCGACTGACCAGGATTATCGATCACCGCGTTTAAGCTTTGCTGGCGTCGCTCTTTTTGTTTCGAATGCATCTTGAAAACTACTTGACAGATCGCGATAAAATTTTGCACACATAAACATAACACTCTAAACTAGTATAACCCAAGATTCATTTTTACCCACGCGATCAATAGTTACACCCAAAACAAAGTGTCGCATTTTTTCCGAGTCCAACCTTTACTAAACGTAGTATAAAGTCATTTATGTCATCAAATAAAAAAAAAGAAATATCGACTCGGTAAAGTTAGCACTATTGAGCATACCAATTAAACGAATTAGTAGAAAAAAACACGTTGTTCCATTTTTTTCATTCGATATATCAATGATTCATTTTTCATGCGAGATCGAACTCATGTATTTCTGCTGGCCTTTTATTTCCTTGCCAATTTGACAAAAAATAACTATATTTCAATGGTCTACAATGCATGCTTTTGTTTTGTATTTTGCTGTAAAAGTTTTAATGAGTTTTATTTTTTTGTTAATCGCAGAAAATTTTCTGGCTCGCGTGCAAACCGTGCAGAATTAGCAGTTGTCCGTGGGATTTTGTTTGTTTGTCCCGAGTCAATTGTTCTAAGTTTCGAAGATCCCATCCCATTTCAAGGGATTTTGATTTTCGGCAGTGAAGTTTGTGTGGAATTAAACATTAAATTCAAAATAAGTAATCGGAGGCTTCTACACGGTTTGTGGAAATGAGCATACTTACCTCAGGTGAGTCGTATTCTGAGTGCATACAATTAACTACGAATCAACGTCCAAAAGAGGTCGGGGATTTGATCACTGTTCTGCAGTGGAATTGTCGAAGTCTTATTCCTAAATTGGATCTATCAAATTTTTCGCTCACAATACCGGTTGTGATACATTTTCTCTTTGTGAAACATGTATCACTTCCGAAATCAATATTCCACTTCATGATCTCAATATAATTCATCTTGATCGTGAGGATTCGCGTGGACAAGGAGTACTTTTGGGGATCAAAAGGATCTATAGAGTGCATTTTTGTCCAGTTGCAGGTATTGAAGTTGTCGCATGTCAGGCTGTAATTAAAAATAAAAGCCTTTGCATTGCTTCTGTGTACATTCCTCCTAGAGCCTCCATTAACCTAAAACAACCTTCCGATATTTGTTCGGTTCTTCCTGATCCACGGTTGATCATGAGAGATTTAAACTCGCATGGTACAGGCTGGGGAAAACTGTACTATGACATCCATTTGACCCATTCTTTGATATATGACCTCTGTGCAACTTCAATATGACAGTTCTGAACAATGGAGAAGTTACACACTTGGCTGGTCCATCCTCAGTTAGTAGTAGATTAGGCCTCACACTTTGCTTGAATTCATTATCGTTGGACTGTAAGTGGAATGTGATCCGGGATCCCCACGGTAGTGATCATTTGCTTATTAAAATTTCGGTTGCCACCGGGTTCAATTCGTCGGAACCCATCAACGTCGCGTATGACCTAACTCGTACTATAGATTTGGATAAAGTTCAAGACAGCAATAGAAGAAGCCGTAACGACGGTAGAATGGCTTCCACCGGTGGAGGAATATAACTTCCTCTTCAACTTGATTTTGGAAAGTGCGCTTCCAGCTCAAACTCGACCAGTTCCAAGAACTTCATTTCGCAGGAAACCTCCTTCGCCATGGTGGGATCAGCAATGCACCGAGGTTTACCGTAAAAAGTCCGACGCGTATAAAGTTTTCCGTAGCCGTGGAACAATTGAGCACTTCGAAAAGTACACGGCACTTGAACGTGAATTTAAGAGCCTTATCAAGGCCAATAAACGCGGTTACTGGTGACAATTTGTGGACGGGCTATCGCGTGAAACGTCGATGAACACTCTTTGGAAAACGGCGCGAAAATTGCGTAACCGAACTACGAACAACGATAGCGAAATCAAGTGACGTTTGTTTTAAGCATATTTATGTTTAGAAAAATGAACGAAGAAATTTTTGAAACAAATATAAATCTGTTGATCCATAACTATTGCTTTGTGCTTAAACGTGCACAAAGCAATAGTTTATTTTATTTTAGTATTATATAAAATTTTGTTATCGCTTATCTGGAACATAATTTTGTTTGAAAGCTAACAGGTTGTATATCAAGGGGTTCGTAGGTTTCATTATTAAAAAATTTTTGGGAACGTGGACATTATCGGAAGAACATTCCAGGGGGTTACTGAGCAGTACACCAGGCTGAAACGTGGTGCAGAAAATTTTGGAAGATAAGTATGAATACATCGAAGACTAAGTATCTGCTGGCGGGGGGAAACGACCACAATAGAGCTCGCACAGGTAGAAATGTGATTATCGACGGAGATGAGTTCGAGGTGGTAGATGAGTTTGTGTACCTCTGATCACCTCTGTATCGTCGGAAAACAAATGCAGCAGCAAAATTCGGAGACTTATAATAGCCGGAAGTCGTGCTTACTAAGGACTCCACAAGACCCTAAGGTTTGGTAAACTTCCGCCCTGTACTGAGTGTACTATATACAAGACGCTGATAAGACCGGTAGTTATGTACGGGCACGAAACGTATACAATGCCCGAGGACGAGCTGAAAGCGCTTGGAGTTTTCACGCGACGTGACCGTATGGAGGAAAACAATGAACCACGAATTGGCGCAACCCTATGGCGAACCCAGGATCCAGAAAGTCACAAAAGCTGGAAGGGAACAATGTGTGGGACACGTTGTAAGGTTACCAGACACAAATCCCGCAAAAATGCTGTTTGCCTCAAATCCGAACGGTACACGACACAGTGGAGTGTAGCGAGCTAGGTAGTTAGGCCAAGTGGAGCAAGACCAAGGCAGTGTAGGACGATCGAGGACTGGAGATATGCAGCCCTAAACCGAGTTTCTTGACGAAACATTGTGGGGCAGTTGCGGTGCATTAGGGAATAAAAAAAAAAAAAATTTTTGCAACTACTCATCATTATTGACTGTTTTTCATCATGCAATAGTATAAAATTATAGCCTACTTTTCCCACTAAATAATCAGTTACATAATGTGGTATATTATGTAACGTTTTTTAGTTGCGAAAGTAAAAGGGGTACGTAGCACATTTCTGTTAATTGAATTATATTAGCTTTTATTGTTGCAAGTATACTTTCAGTAATATTGGTATCAATTTCTAATTGAACTACTCGTGGTAGTGGAAGTTGTTGATGGCATCGCAAAATGATGTTCAGGAGTAAGAAGGTTTTTCAAGGTATATAGAATAGTGAGATCAGTATTAGTACCATTTTTTAACGTGCAGTGCTCTCCAGGGGAATATTTTGCGCTCCTATTGCGTTTTTCAAATTTCCTTTTGAAACACATATATTTTTTTCCCGTAATCATTGCTTAAGCTGCTTCCACTGCCGCAATCATATCTATTGAGCAGTTGGATTCGGACTAATCTTGAGTATAGTTTGTTTTTGAGGTTTTTAATGCAGAAAATTTATGACAGTCATACTGAAAACCTATTTGGATACGAAAATTTCGCCAGTACACACGGATGTCCATATGCAGTGGTTATGAAGTTGTAATAGATAGCATGAACCTCAATTTTATTCGTCGTTGCAAAACAACGTCGTGGCGAAACTCGATTTTTGCAGCACTCATCGTAATTGAATATACGACGCAACCCAGGCGCAAACCAAACGGTTTTGTCCGGGATATTGCAAAAAAGCCAACGTTGACTGAAAGTATTTTAAAAACGGTCAAAAATCGGGATAGATTAGTCCAGAAGGCACCAAATCGTAACGACCAGGTGAATGTGGCTAAGGGTCCTTTTTATTAAGCAACACCATGCTAGAGGTGGGTTCGGTTCCCGGTCTGGTCTAGGAATTTTTCGTCAAGGAAAATGTTTCGACTCCCTGGGCATAGGGTATGATGGTACTTGCCACACAATCATACTAATGCAAAAATGGTACCTGACATCGGAAGCTCTCAATTATTAACTGTGGAAGTGCATTTAGAACATCAAGTTGAAAGCAGCCCAAGCAACAAGAAACTGAAATAATTGGCTTCAATGACTTGATTGTGACTTAATTGAGTCGCATTCAAGTAACTTCAACTTGATTTTTAACAAGTGTGTTGCTAAGGAAGCAATAAGCTAATTGTGAAAGCAATAAGCTTGTAATGCTAAAGAAAGAAGAAGGTGAATTTGGCAGCAAAATCTCGGACACTCAAGCTTTATACGCAAATGGTGACGAAAAAACCCTGTTGTGTAATACATGAAGGCGGACTTTCAGCATATTCCAGGTCATTTTATTCACTGTAAGAGACAATTTTAATCTCCCAGAAAAACAACAGAAACACAAATTTTCCTAGAAATTCCTGGTTTGGCAAGCGATTTGTACTTGCGAGATGCGACGTGCTCCATCCGTGACGACTTGAACCAAGTGTACGTAAAGGAATGTCTACAAAAACGTCTTCTTCCGTTCCTGAGGTTGCACAAGATTCCGCCAAGTTTTTGGCCTGACTTGGCGTTATGCCATTACTCAGAACAGTTGCTGGAAAGGTATATGGAAAAGAATGTCAACTTCTTTCTCAAGGACCTTAATCCTCCAAACACCTCAGAGTTGAGATCAATCGAAAAATATTGGATTATTATGAAGCAGGAATTACGCAAACATCCTAACGATAAAACAGATCACGAATTGAAGAAATCATGGGTCAATGTACAAAAACGTGACAATTCTAATGTTGTACAATATTCCATGGAGAGTCCTAAGAGATAAGTAAGGGAATTTGGTTGGAGCACAAGTTGAATGAAGTGTATCTGGTAATACGTTAACTAATACACTTTTTTTTAACGAGAAACTCAAGGTCAGATTGAAGCGATGGTCCCAATATTAGAGCAATCTTTTCACGACCATAATAATTACTTTAAAACGCAGTCACGGTTGAATATTCACATTCCTATGAAGGAAAAATGCTTACGCACCTCAAACACATTTATGATTGCGCCACAAACGGTATAATGCGGCCTTCATTGATGCCACAACCCAGATGTGTTCATATAATAATTTACATCCATCATTGTCTTCACCTAAGATTCACTAAATCTTTATGTCACTCTCGAAGACCATGGACTTGAATACAAATAACCAGGTATTTGGTCAAAATGAAAACAAAAGTTTTCCAGCGCAGTATGAATTAAACATATGAAATCTTGGATCGAACTGACATCAGTTTGTGGGCATACCAATACCAGCACATCACAGTCTGAGGGTACATATAGCGAACCACATGGAGTAACTATTATAATGGAATTTTTTCGTACGGATACAGAAAGCGTAGGTAAAAGAAAATATGTAACCACCAAAATAATCGAACCATGGCAAATGATGGTGAATATGAAATTCTGTCGCCACGCGATCGATAGTGACCAAAAGCGTACGTGCCTTTCCCCCGCTTGCTTTGCTGCCTTATGGGAGAAATTGCAAATGTAAAAGGGTAAAAAGACGAAACCAGCAAATAGTCTCGCGTGTAAAATATGCATTGTTTTTTTTTACGGAATGAATGTTTGAAAAAAAGCAGTTTTGTAGGCAGGCAATCGTCTGGACATATCGTTATTATTGGATCAATGCAATGGTTTGCGAGGCAATTTGCATTTTCGCCATACATCACATTATTATTAGTGCTTTGTTTTTTTTTTGCACACGTTGGATTGCGGTGGAGACACCAGGACTAGAGGAAAAACTGCGAAGGTGTGAACAGAAACCAAATGTTTTTATAAGCTACAAACTAGGATGGAATATGAATAGGACGTTGAATGTATGTACACAGATTGGTTGGGTTTATGCAAATAGATTGCACCAACAGTGCAGAATAGCAATTTAGCAGTATGTTTCGGTTTGTTTTCATACGGAACTTCAGCCGATTGGTTAAGTCGATAGTTTTATTATATCAATTGTGGGAAAAGTGAAAACAGTTTCGTTTTCTGAAATAACATTTTGCGGAGGAGACATCATTTGCATGTTGATGAACTGCTACATAATATGAATTGTGAAGAATTTCGAAATAAGGTTATGTAAAGTGCAACAACGATCAATCATATTTAAATTATAAACTATTTAGTCAATATTATTTGCCAGCAGGGTTAAGGAATGGCAAAGGGTAAATGCATCCTTCTTTTTGGGGAAATGCTCCTTAAACTTTGGAAAAATGCTCCTTAGATGCGTTTGCCCGGTATAATGCAATCGGAGGTATTAACCTTCTGGTTAGCCCTTGCCGGGTGTTTTGACGGGTCTTCAGTTTCTTCAAGATTGTATAGTTTTGACTGGTTTTAAGTTTCTGAATTTAAGAGTCGTAAAAACGAAATTAAGACCCGTAAAAACGAAATTAAGACTTGTCGAAATGAAATTAAGACTCGTCAAAATGAAATTTAAACCCGTCAAAACTACCCCGAAGATTGCGGAGCGAAGCTCCGCTATACAATCTTGAAGAAACTTAAGACCCGTCAAAACAACCGGCAAGCGCTAACCAGAAGGTAAATACCTCCGATTGCATTATACCGGGCAAACGCATCTAAGGAGCATTTTTCCAAAGTTTAAGGAGCATTTCCCCAAAACGAAGGGTGCATTTACCCTACTGCCGACATTATTTTATAAAAATAACCCAGAAGTAAGTAAGGTGAATGTATGCAAAAAGGAATTGAGAAGAAGTGCTTCGACCAAAATTATGGGCGCGGATGGAAAGTCCAGGCCAGTCCCACAGGTGGATCGCGAAACAGTTGGGAATCGCCTATTTGACCGTTTCCAGTGTGGTCAAATCGTTCAAGGAGACACAGACGACTCAGCGGCGAGCTGGCAGCGGAAAGAAAAGCGAAGATGATCGACCCCGTGAACACAAAGAAGGTGAGGGATTACTTCAAGCGCAATCCGAACCATTCGATTCGGGACGTGGCCAAGAAGGTCAATTCTTCCGTCTGGTTCGTTCAGCGGGTCGGACATTATATCTTCAAGGTAAGGAAGGCACCTAACCGAACCGATAAACAGAATACGGTGGCCAAATCCCGCGCCAGCTAGTGGTTGGTGGAACTGAAATGCATAGTAATGAACGAACATCAAAGCGGACGCCAAGCAGATCCCCGGCCTAGAGTATTTTGTCAGCAAGTCCCACCTGAATGTTCCGGAGAAGTTCCAGAGGAAGAAGGTCGACAAATTTGCCAAGAAGTACTTGGTGTGGCAGGCGATCTGTGGGTGCGGCAAATTCAAAGCCGTACATAACGACCGGCACCATCAACGGCCAAATATATAAAGAAAAATGCCTCTAGAAACACCAGCTGCCCTTTCTCCGGTTCCACGAAAATGACACTCTGTTTTGGCCGGATCTGGCATCGTTCCATTACGCGAAACCGGTGATGGAGTGGTACGAAGTTAACGATGTTGTTTTTGTGCCGAAGGAGGCAAATCCACCAAACTCGCCTGAACTTCGCCCAATAGAAAAATTCTGGGCGCTTATGAAGGGCAAGCTCCGGAAAACAGGAAAGGTCTTGATGGGTAACTTTAAGTCCAAAGTGTGGGCATTTAGCCTACCAACTTTGCAAAAACATAGGTTAAATGTGTTTATTTATTCCATTTTTTTCGAGCACAATCTTCATAGTCTTGAAGAACAAAATGTTAAGAACTTCAAGAAAATGTTGGTTGTTTGGAAAATGCTAATGGAAAGCTTTCTTTTTGACTAAGGAAATATTTGAATCCTTTTCTCAACCATTCAAATAAACAAATGGATTATCCATATCGCAAAGAGTACCAACATTTTAATGTTATAGCTGCACAAACAGAAATCATACAAATATAATGAGTAATATTACATCGATATACATTATGCCGTCTGATTTGTGCACATTCGCTGTTCAAGCAATATTACAAATAACACTTTATTTTCGACATAGTTGATGCATAGTGATAAGATAAAAAATATTTAATTCTTGACTGATTTGACCGGTCCCAAGCTACAGAGTATAGAACATAATATTTCAACGACCCTCGAAATTTTTGACGTTTCAAGTCGGTGGAAAATTCTGAAGTGTGTGAAAATTAGGCTATATTAAAAATGGGGATTTATTGCACTAGAAACTATTACCAACCAATACAGATTAAATCATACTAAATCAATGGGTAAACTAAATGTGTTTTGACGGGACTTTTCATTTGGCATCATCATTTAAAAATCATGTGAACTGGAACGTTTAGGACGTTTCCGTACATGCAACTGTTTATAGCGCCGGCTTTCAAAATCACAACAAAACCAATAAAATACACTGTAAAAAAAGAATGTAGCATTCACGGAACTGTCACAAGAAAAAGCATATAAATCTTATTAAAAAATCAGAAGTGCCTAAATTGAAACGTAAACAATGAAGTTGATCACCGATTGTTTACAACATTGCCACTTATTATTACTGATGATCATTTAAAAGTATTTGAATGTGAAAGATTTTAACTGTCCTTATTCCAGTACCTGAAATATGTGTTTACTTGTTCATAGTACATGACGCGATGTAAAACGATGTGATGCTGGAACGTCCTGGAATTCAGCAGCTAAATGTCTTCGACATAAATAGGCATAGGCATAAATTTTTTTCGGGTTGGTAAATGACTGGACAATGCGTACTACGCATACCTGCAGGTATAAAATATATCCTACTGCGGTCCTTAGCCTCTTGTCCAGTAACTCCTATACCAACCTCCCCGTGGTGCCGACTGGAGTATGAGTAACCATTGGAAAGATTGGGTAACCAACCCCGGTATGACCTTGGTCATATGCTGACAGGAAAGGGGGGCTGCCCTCTTCAAAGGGTGCAGTCTATCTGAGCGTCTGTTCTCCATGTCCGGGGCGGCTCAAAACAGCGTCTGTTCTGCATGTTAGGAGCGGCTGATCATCGTCCTCTTGCCAGCGTGGGACTCTAAACAGTGCCGTACACAATGGTCCTCCGGCGAGACAGGGCCAACAAGCCACCCTTAAAAAAATCAATGTTACAAATAATACAGAAGTTAATACGGACCGGAAAAATCGGCAAAGAACTAGGCGACGAAATAAGGACGACGATTGGAAACTCGGAACATGGAACTGCAAATCGCTCTGCTTCCCAGGCTGCGATAGGATAATCTACGGCGAACAACCACGTCAAGTGCTGCAGAAATGGTGCGAATATAACGTGTCCACACATCATCTTTTCGTCGATTTCAAATCAGATATGGTAGATTATGCACGAATATGGATTTCCGGAAAAACTGACGCGGTTGGTCAAAGCAACGATGGATCGAGTGATGTGTGTCGTCCGAGTATCAGGGACACTCTCGAGTCCCTTCGAATCTCGGAGAGGGTTACGGCATGGTCATAGATCGTCGTGTTTGCTGTTTAACATTGCATTAGAGGGTGTGGTTCGAAGAGCTGGGTCTGTCCTACTATTTGGCTTCGCCAAAAGTCGAAGTCTGTCCAACTATTTGGCTTCGCAAAACGACGTTGATATCGTAGCACGTAACTTTGAGACGATGGCGGACACGTATATCAGACTTAAAGCTGAAGCTGGTACAATTGGGCTTGTGATTAATGCTTTGAAAACAAAATACATGTAGGGAAGAGGTTCACGAGAAGACAATGTTAGCCTCCTACCACGAGTTCAGATCGACGGTGATGAAATCGAGGCAGTAGACGAATTCGTGTATCTGGGCTCATTGGTGACCGCTGATAACGACACGAGCAGAGAGATACGAAGGCACATTATGGCTTGCCTATTTTGGACGCTAGAATCGATCAAAGTTCGCCGAAGTACAAAGTTGACCATCTACGAGACATTAATTAGACCGGTAGTTCTCTACGGCCACGAAACATGGACATTGCTAGTGGAGGACCAACGCGCCCTTGGTGTCTTTGAACTGAAGGGGCTGCGTACGATCTACGGTGGAGTGCAGATTAACGACGAAACGTGGAGGAGGCGAATGGACCAGGAATTGCTGCTGGAGAACCTCCCATTGTATAAATCCACCTTGCGCGCAACGAGCAAGGTGGATAGATCAAGTAGAAGGCGACCTGAGGACTCTTCGCTGACAGCGAGGCTGGCGAGGTACAGCCATGGACCGATAATAATGGAGACAACATCTGTGTACATAATAGGCCACACCGGCCTTGGTCTGATTCGTATGGTAAGGTAATACATTTTTTCGAAGAAAAAGACACTTCTTTCTATACATCCACACTTAATTTCATGATGCCTCAAAGATTGAAGACATTAGACGTTTCTCAGAGAGTCGAAGTGTTTTTTGTTACTAGCAAAATGATAAAACCGAATAGAGATCTCACCCGGGTCACTTCGACCCGCGACACAACTCCCAGTGTTTGTAAATAATTGTACAAAGATACTCACTTGGAATGATGGCTTATTTCTTCGGATGTCTTAATGATCTGGTAAAATCTCTAAAGTTATACTAAACTTAGGTTGAGTTTTGACGTAGTATATATCTGATAAAATCTCTTGATTTATACTAAACTTAAGTTGAATTTTAACGTTGTATATCAAATCCGCACCGAATTAGCCCTAGGTTAAAAGTCCGTCGCTTATCCGCGCTCCAGGGTCACGCAATATTGCGGACTGGTGCGTTGAATTGAAAGAACAAGCAACATTGCTTAATGAAATTAATACCATGATTAATCTATTTTGAAGTTGTAATGAGAGTGAGAGTCGGGTGCTTCTTCAGCTCAGTCAGTAAAGTTAGTGTATTTGATAAAAATGGCATAGCGAAAATCTTCTGTAACTTTTGAACCGTATGAGTAAAAAAACATTAAAATTTGAGCAAATCTTATCCATAGTGTATTGTTTACATCTGTCGAGTTTCATAGTACACACTTCGAAATTATGAATTTTACACGAGACGTCATGCCTGTTTGTGAAAAGTCGGAAAACTTAAAGAAAGATTTCGTGTAAAATCATGTCTCCTTAAACTGATGTATTCGCAATTCGACAAAAGATGTGTTTGATTGAATTTATTTTCTCATCTCTTTTAACTCATTCGTATGTACTAAAGGACGCTTGCATGAGTCGGTCTCAGGGGACAGAAATTTATATGACATTTCGGTAGTGTGTAGTTCCAGTCATATCGTCGAAACAAGAAATTGGCCGTGAAAACATTTTGTGCACTTACATCCCACCGATGGATCGCTAAAAAGTTTGGAATTACAAATACAACAGTTACTGTGTCTCGAGTGATGACAACCTTCAAGATACGTCTGAGTGCCCGAAGGAAGGAAGGGAGTGGTCAAAAAGGTGGGCAGTAAAATGGCCAGGAAAGTGGTTCAACAGTTCAAGAACCGTCTAAACATGTCAATTCGAGATGTCGCTAAAAAGTCCAAGGTGTCAGTCGGTTTTGTGCAGAAAACCATAACTGGAATGAAAAGCAAAACATCACTGCAAAAACCCGCGCCTGGAAACTTTGCACGAAGTTGCTCACCAAATCGTTCTGCATCGTGATGGATTACAAAACTTACGTCAAGGCCGAATTTCGTCAACTTCCTGGGAAAGAATATTTCGTTGCCAAGTCTAAATTCGATGTTCGGAAAATATTGAAAAAAAGAAATTATTGAAATTTGCAAAGAAGTTCCTGATCTGGCAAGCGATTTGCGGATGTAGACAAATAAGCGCTCAAAAAGGTTCCAAATGCGTACAAAGTGAAAAAGGTTCCCAACCGTGATGACAAGCAACATTTCACTGCAAAAAGTCGTGCTAAGGAGTTTTACACCAATGTTTTGCAAACATTTTCTTGTATCATAATGGACGACGAAACATACAGACTCGAAGACTTCAAACAGCTTCCGGGTCTGGTTTTTTATACCACAATGCAAAGAAACGCCGTTGCCGAGCATTTTCGGATAAAAAGGTGTCCAAATTCCCGTAGTTGTGGTCGAAAATCTAAAAGTGTCGCCTCTATCAATAAGGATGTGTACGAGAATGAATGTCTGTTAAAACGGTTGCTACCGTTTATCAGAAGTCACGACTCTCTAGCATAGGCGTAGCCAGGGGGGGGGGGGGGGGGGGGGGGGGGTCGTTGCCCCCCCCCCTAAGTTTTGATTTTATTTTTAGAATTTTATTATTTGTTTCAATATATTATTATTTATTTTTTATCTCTAGAAGGTTGCAAGGTAACTTGTTGCAATACAGTTGATGTTACTCCAATACTACTCAATTAAGTCACAATCAAGTCACTGTAACCAAATATGACGATTTTGTGTTGCTTGGGATGTTTGTCAGATTGCTCCTTTGCCTAAATAAAAAAGCCAAATTACGCGAAGTTGCCTCGATTTTGTAACAAGTTGTAGCAAAAAAGCGTAAAAAATGGACATCCATGAGAAAAAAGTTGTAATTATATAATAGTTTTTAAATAGTAACGAGTAACAATTTTATTACAATATTTTTCCTTTAACCTAGAGCCCAACCTATGTAGCCTAAAGTATCTAAAAACCCCAAGCAGCACACAACAGTCAAAACTGGTTTCAGCAGCTCTATTGTGACTCAATGTCACAGAGCAGTCACCTTTACTGGGTTGAAACAAATGTGCTACTAGGGAAATATCTCTTAATCTGTAATGTTAGCTATTAGATAAGCATTGATTGATTTTTTTCTCCGCTAGCTGAAAGTTGAAGAAGCTATGCTCAATGTTCAGTTCTTGGTTAATCAAAAAACTGAATATTCAAACCTATGCTATAGCTTTCAGAAGCCAAATAATACTAGATTAAGAAACACAGTTGATAGTTAGAAAAAGTATCAACGAAAAATATTTATTTGAACTATTCATGGCATGGGTCAAACCGCCCCGTTACCCCGCTTTCCCCGTTTTAGGGTACTGTAGTTTCATATTGATCATATCTTACAGTTTGAGTCAGCGTGTGAGAAGCAGAACAGCAAGCTAGTCAGGGCGAGTTGTTGCAGTTGCAGTTGTCTTATCCTATTCAAATAATTTATCCGTTTTTATGACCATGAGCAGGATAATGAGAATGATTGACCGCCCGAAGTTGTTATTCCGTTACTGCCAGTTCAGCTGTTATTACTCAGAAGATCAACAGATGATGCAAACATGCTCAATGTGTAAAACTGGTGATCCCAAACTAAGGCAATACCGGCGCTGGCCTCGCCCGAATGCAGGTCAAATAAGGAAAGGGTAGGAATGCGTTAACGTTTATTTGGACGTTTTATTGGAAGCCGAACGCACCGCCGCACTTCCACGAGAAATCACTGGAATTTTGGATGACAAGATTGGGTGGCAGCAGGGTTCGTTTTGGTAAACAATAAGCTGAATTCACGCTTCGTTTAGTAAAATATTTAAATACTAGTACCGATTTCTGATTCGAACCGATTACAACAGTAAGGATGCTATTGGGGCCACACACAAAGTGTAATGGTGTTTTTTCATCGGAAAAACAAGTTGATTTTTTATAATGTTGGAAATCCGATTTGATCTGAGTTAAACCAATAATAAGGATGCTATTGGAGCCACTCACAAAGTGTGATGGTGGTTTTCCGTTAGGAAAACAAGGATAATTTTATGAACGCTTGAGAGACGCTTTGTTGTTCTCTTACTGTGCTCACTCGATCACTCGTTACACCGAATTATAGATAACCGAAACAACACGAAACGCGCCATGCTCGATAGGAAAATAGTGCGTAATAAAGCATCGACACAACCTTTTACAGCCGATGCTCGAACCAAACTCTTTTTTCGTAACTTACAATTTTTACTACTGTATTCTACAATCTATTGCACTGCTGTAACTCATAACTGTATCAATCAAGTTGAAGTGTCTAATGAACAATCTATGCTAATCCATTAAAAATTGAAATTGAGGGATTTCGTAAAAATAAGAGTCCGTAGATGCATTTTGTGCCTTCTGGAAACTTTATGTTTCTATTGATATCCATGCTCATCGGTTTAATACCAACCGGGAGAGACTTGGCCTTATACAAATGGATTTCATTATCTCCAGTCCGCTCAACCAATCTCAACGTTTTGTGATAGATTGGACGGATTATTATAATTTGAGATAACTCCTTGCAGATGTCTTCCAAGTTTGGCAGATCGACAAGCAATCGGTGGAGAGTTTAGAGGAAGACCGGAAGAATAAGCGATGGTTCTGCGCGTGTTTATAAACAGAAGAACCTTCATAACAAAACGAATCATCGGGTAAAATACATACGGTTTTTTTTTTATTATAAGCAGTCTAAAGCAGTTATTTGATTCATTTTATCCAGAAGTACCATAAATGGACATTCGAAAGTTTTTCAAAAGTAAGTATAATATTTTCCAGCATGTAATTAAAAAAAAAACAAGCAAACAAAACAAAACGAATGTTTTTTCATGCAGCTGAAATAACCACGAATAGAAAAATATGCAAAATGGTTGTATTTCTCGAATTTGAACAACAATTTTAATGTAATTCAATGATACACCGTTTTGGTTTCATACTACTCAGATACACATGATTGCTACATATACCGTGTTTCGACAGAACGTGTTTCAGTTGGATCATATCAGATAAATCGGTTCAAATTTCAAAACGCAGATGGAACTTGGAAACGCATATGAATTTCTTTTCGTCATTGATGAATAAAATTTCTTAAATTATTTACTAACTACTCGTGTGTTGAGAATGCAAGTAGCAACAATTCAGCACAAAAACACAGCTTGCTTACATTTGTTACTTACGTCGTTTTAAAAGGTTATGTTTGATGTTCCTGTTTAGAAAATATCAGATAAAATAATTATACTAAAGGTGAGCAAAGGGGACACAAACCATAAGCTATAAACCACCAAAACTCAAAATGTATGTTTGTTAAAAGCTAATCACTTATTATTTGAACAACCATTAAAAAAATATAATCTATTCAAACGGTGTGAGCATGGTGAGTAAAAAACGGTGTTTCTTCTGTGTTGCTTTGGGTGAGAGGGTCGCGGATGAAAAGTACATTTTCAGTACAAACTGCAAACAAATTCGGTGGTTATTCTATACAAAAATCCAACATGACCCGTTTGGCATTCAATGTGGTTTGATTTAAAAACATGGGAAATATCGAAAGTTTTTAAAATCGTTTTTTTTTTATTCCAGAACAAGCCTAGAATTGTTTAATCTTGTTGCAAGAAACGGACGGGTGTTGTCAAATACTTTGGGTGAGAGTAGAGAAGATAATCCACCCGCATTCAGGCGTAATGTCACATAAATGGGGCTCCATTCCCGCTCCATCTGTCGGAACATGAAAATGACCCTACTCTACTGGTCCACCGGGCGTTGTATTGTCCGTTAAGTGTCCGTTAATGTTAATTGTTCAGTATGTGCAACCACTGGTTGGAGACGATGTAATTCTCTCTCTCTCTCTCTCTCTCTCTCTCTCTCTCTCTCTCTCTAAAAAAAAACTCGCCCCCCCCTATTTGAAATCCTGGCTACGCCTATGCTCTCTAGCTCTGTTTTGGCCTGATTTGGCCTTTTGTCACTATGCGAAATCCGTCCTGAAATGGTATAAGTAACAAGAGGTCAAATATGTGCCAAATACAGCCAGTCCACCAAACTGTCCAGAGCTTCGCCAATAGAGAAGTGCTGGGCTCTAGTTAAACGAAAACTCTTCGAAACTAAGAGGAATACAAATGGTACCGATGATTTCAAGAGAAGATGGAGAATCGTCACGGCGGGCGTATCTGAGGATACCGTACGGAACCTGATGAAGGGTGTACCACAGAAAGTTCGAGAATTTTACAGAAAGAATGATTAACATCTTTATCAACTGTTTCTAATGTACACCGTGTCCAATATATTCTCATACACTTTTTCCTTGCATTGGTGTCGTGCAACTACTCAACATGCTTCACGTATGTGTTAGTGTAGTTTTGCACAATGTTTATACAAACGCTTTTAGGTTATGTCTGATTGTTTCCATTCGGTGTTTATCTTTTAGCAGCGATGAAAGAGTTTCGTGCTGTGGTGATAAAAAAGTTTTTGAAAGGTGAGCGCCCGGGCGCTATTTTCAGAAATTTGAAAAACCCCGGAGTAAAGCGGGATTTTGTGTACCAAACCATCCGAAGGTACCGTGACACCTGCTCGTTGGATGACCGGAAGAGATCCGGTCGTACTCGTACGGTGCGGACTGCACGAGTGGTTAAAGTGGTCAGGGAACGGATTAGACGAAAATCACAGCGCTATGTACGTAAAATGACCGCAGATCTGAATGTTTCGAGATCGTCAATGCACAATATACTGCAAAATGACCTCGGATTCCAAGCTTTCAAGAAACGTAAGGTTCACGGAGTTTCGGAACGTTCCAAGCAGAAACGACTCGAAAGAGCAAGTTTGCTTTTGTCGCGGCACGGTGGGGAAGAATTTATCTTTTCCGACGAAAAGTTATTCGTCTTGCAACAATCCCACAATGTCCAGAACGACAGATTGTAGGCTCTCTTTTCAAGAACTGTTCCAGAGAGTGATAGGAATATTACACGGTTCCAAAGTGCTGCGTCAGTGGTGGTTTGGGGAGGAATTTGCAAGCGAGGCAAATAACCACTGGTTTTCATCGAAAAAGGCGTTAAAGTGAATGCCGTATATTATAAAACGGAAGTTTTGGAGAAAGTTGTCAAGCCATATGAACAAGAGGTGTTTGGAGATGATCACTATGTGTTTCAAGAGGACGGAGCGCCATCGCATACTGCAAATCTCGTTCAGGGCTGGTGCCGAGAAAATTTGACCGACTTTTTGGACAAGAATGAATGGCCTCCCAGTTCAACAGATCTGAATCCCTTGAATTATTTCGTATGGCCATACATGCTGGCGAAGGTAAATGACCACAGGGCGTCTAATATGAACCGATTCAAAACCGTAATCAAACGAATTGGGGACGAAATGCCGATGGAAGTCGTCCGTGCCGCCTGTGACGGTTTCGAAAAACGTCTGGAGCTGGTCAAGAAGGTTAAAGGCGGTGTTATTCCAAAATATATGCTGTAGTCGATCAGTATTATATTGCAATATAATGGGTAATGTTATCAATAATATCTGGATTATCGATTTGAAATAAATAGAGTTTTATTTTGTATGAGAATATATTGGACACGGTGTAGATATAACTCTATTATTGTGGAATTAAAACAATCGGTTTGGTTGAATTATGTGTATATTTTTTGCTTCTATTATTTTCGTGTCCAAAATTTAACGTGGAAAGGCTTTAGTTTATCATTCCCTGAAAATTTCGAGAAAATCCGATATTCGGTTTAAATATGAGTGTGCCATTTTTATCGAATAAACCCTTTATATGTTTATCCCTGCCCTTCGGTTCAGGAAGGGGTATGGGCGCGTTCTGCCGAGTTGGTTTCGGCAGATTTCATGTGTGAATGGACTGCCACATCAATGTTCAAAAGTGACTGAACCAAATGGACAGCTTGTAATGATCACTTGAAGATGCGATGGGGGATCATTTCCCTGATATTCGAGAATGTAGCACGCAGTGGGATGTTTCTTGTCTTCTATATCTAAACGAGAGGGAGTTGAGTAATCAAGTGGAAATTAATCGGAAATGATCTCTCATACGCATCCGTTGAACCATTCTGAACGGCCGTTGTGAGAAAATCACCATGAAAATCTCACATGCCCATGGCATGTTGCCGGTTACTAATGCTTTCTCACCTTTCTCCTGTTCTCTTCCCTATGCCATGACCGCGAGCAATACCATACCTGAAGACAATCTGGACATTACATCAAATTGAAGCAATATAAAATACGATCGCTAAGAAACGGAAACTTGCAAGAAATAACATAGGTTAAAAGTGAGTAAAAACTAACAACACACTTGCACATCATCAAGGTAAGAACTTTATAATTAACTATTCTAAATTGCAAAATAATACAAAAAATTGAGACTCACCACTCACTATCTTATGCGATGGGTGAACTTATATGACATTAAGAGACCAAGGCGGAAAAATATAAATAGATTGGACGACATAAGACAAAACATTCTTCATTAATAAGACAAAGGAAAATGAAATGATTAGATATAATACCGTGCAAATATAATATCTTTTGAATTAGTAATAACAGTGTTCTAATGGACGACATGATCCTTGCACGACTGGCAAACTGACCTAAAAAAATTAATTCAAATCACAGCATTTGAACTCACCGACACGTATTATCAAACGTTACCTCCAAGACTAGGAAATTGGTTTCAGACAAATTTAACAGATACAATGAAAGGATAGCAAAAAACAAAATTGAATAATGTAGAACACACGAAAAGAATAAGGCAAACACAAATAAATGAACCAGAAGAGGTAAGACGAAATGACACCATACAAAACAGTAGACATGAACATAATGGAGAGAAAGGAGAGGCAAACTTGGGAAATATAACACCTTTTGAGTCATTGTCAACATGGTCTCTATGGACGACATGATCCTTGCATGGCTGGTGAAATGCTTCAAAAGGAGTTAAGTTATATCAGTCTAACACACAAGGAACAATACTATAACTTCTTATTTTTGGTTCGAGAAAACTGTTTCGGAAAAATCTCAAAACGAATAAATGACACACCAACGGACTAGCCTATAAAAGACAGAAGGAATAACGAAACAAATTATTTAAGTTGTAAACGTGGCACTGACTTACAAATTAACAAATAGACAATGAAAAAAAAGAAATCAAACGAAAAGGCTCAAAATTCTCAAACGTGGCTCCTTTCGAGTCATTTGCAAGAGCGTCTTCTTGGACGACATGTTCCGTGTACGGCTGGCAAAATGATTCGAAAGGATCTACGCAACGATATCATCAAAGGTGTATAGGTTTCTACTCTATTTAGAGTCCCGCCAGTAAACCTTAAAAACCCTTTATATGTTTATCAGAGACACACAGATAAAATAATGAACTAGTCAAAACGATCTATAACATTTCGTTTACTGTCATTCAAGAATTCGGAAATCTATCTATCAGAAGAACACACTCACTTACTGTTATTTAAGAAATAGCTTTTATCAAGTTGAGACTATATTTTATGTCTATAGATTATTTGTTAGTTTCAGATATGCATACTCACTCACTGCTTGGAAACAGCACCTAATATCTCACCTGAAAATAAAAGATTGAAACCTTTTAGAACAATACAACCATCTCAAGTGCTCTGTGGTGTGACTATTGTGTGTTATTTTAGTTTTTTATTCCCAAAGCATCAAATATCCTTGTATGCTGCCATCAGTTTCCGCTACCTTGTGAGTATGAATACTATTAAAAAACTTTACTCTTGTCGTACAAAGTTGATGCATTGTTTTCGGCCAAAGGTTGCAGCAACATACAATGTATTCAAATTTCTGCTTGATTACTTTGTGCGTTCTCAAAATTAAGCATAATCAATCGTTAGCGTGATATTTTGCATCCATTCCAAGAAATTAAGCGCCGGCCTAATGTTCAAAGTCAACGAAACGAATGTATTGACCGTTGTGTTGGTTGTAGCAAACAATAGACAATGGTTTCAATCATCCGTTTCAAAGTCATGTTTTTCTCATGCAAAAACAACCACTCGAAAAAAAAACGTTAAATAAAACTTTAACGAGATAAACTCACAGATCTCTCGAAATGGCTAATTCCAAGGTGCGTTGCGTGGAGATGCAGATCCAAGAAGCATGCAATGTCGATCATGATGCCAAACAAAGTCCGGTTATGTTATAGGGCACCGAAAGTGCACCGCATATTGGGGTGAATTGAATTACATAATCAGTGAGTACGCATGGTAGGGTGGTTTTGCGGACTCCATTCTACAGAATATACCTACTGATGTTTTTTTTCTTCTTTGTGCTTGTTAAGCACTTCGACCTTCGTTGCTGTTTTTTACTTTCTTAAGCGGAACGATGGTCTCATTTTGGAGCGAAGCGATTTATGATCCATGAAAGGTGTGATTTCTGGGTGGGTGGATGCGTGAGAGCGCGAAGAGAAGGTATTCTTGGTATTTTCGGTTCAAATTTATGTTGGATTTTTTTTAGGTTAACATTTTTGAATTTCAGATGACAAATAAGCACTGAAGCGTAGTTTGTTCTTAAGCTGTTCATAAGTGTTTCGAAGATTGAACCCTTTTCTGATTCGAGTTCCAAAACAGCCTCAAATAGTTTGTACCTGATTGTATATAATTTGATGCTGTATGCTAGCAAAAGTTCATCTATTTTACCAAGATGCCTTATAATCGGAATTTGAACATGTATATGCTCTCAATAGTTCAATTAAAAAAGAACCTCAAGGTATCAATTTCTGAATAATTTCATAAACGGTTTAAAAAGATATCAGTAAAACACTAAAAGGGTTATATAATGAATTAGTTCAGCAGTCGTGTATGTATTACGTAACAGCATTTATGTACAGATTCAAACTTGCTTTAGGAATTCTTAGGAAGGTATTCTGTGATTTATTTGCTACTAACGTAATTAGTGTACGACATAAAGGACCCATTAAAATTACGTTCTGTAAGAATAAATAGTTTCAGACCATTATGCCAGCCTTAATAAATCGTTTTGTGTAGATGGCCTAAACAAATTATAAAGACCGTAACGGTTCGACAAATCCATCAAACTTTTTACAACGTAACACAATAAGTGATTGGCTCCCGGAAGAAATGATCAAGGCTGCATATTGGTAGGCGTATTAGCTCCATTATATGGAACAGGCGCATTTTTTTTATATTTGATTTTGCAACACATGCATCTTTTATATTTCGAATGATCTATTCTGTTTTCAGCTTTCCCAGGACTAGTACAGTACAAAGTACAAAGGAACCGCAGCTCACAGGTTTCCACCTCGACTTGTACCTTGGAGGAGGCTCAATTCCATTATAAATACAAAGCATTCATACGATGAGTTGTCCTATTTTGTTTGTGTTTTTTATATACTCTAAATTTTCCTTTTTTTTCTAGCTCCTTCTAAATCAACTAGGAATATCAAGCAACAAATGTCGTCATGATCGAGGTTGCTGCTTGCTATTAAAGAGGGGACATTTTAGGCGTCTGTAAAAATTCATTTTTTTTGTATGACGTTCTTGTTGAACAGAGAAATCAGTATATCAGAAAATCAAGAAAAGAAATTCGTGTACAAAAACAAATCAAACTGAAGGCCACATTCAAGCCTCAAGTGAACCTTAGAGTTCACTAGGATTCAAAGATGCCTCCTAGCATCTTACGCACCTAAAGCGCGTCATAAATCTGAACGTTTGATCTTAGTTGTATCTCGTGAAGGCATTCGAAAATTATTAGCTGTTCTACCCATCCAAAATTCAACAGGGGTTCAACAAGCAACAGCGGTGTATAATACAACTGTAGTTTGGTGTCTTGTAGACACCAAGAGTATGTTTTTTGTTCATTGAAAATGTAATAATTCATATATTCTTCTCTTCTAGGATTATGTTCGCATCATTTGACACTACATCAATCACCGGACGAAAATGAGGATCGTGACAGCATCTAGACAAAATGATTGAAAGACAGCTTATTGGGCTTCATTGTAGGCATCACATTCATAGGCTTTTGGTAGGCAATTCGAACACTAAAAAGTTCACTATCTCCGAATGTCGAAATTTTCAGTCCATTTCAGCCGTAAGGGTCAGTCTTGAAAAAAGTCATGCTTGTTAGGTTCAAAAGCGTGGATTTTCAGGCAATATAACATTGACTACCTATAAGTTCCACGCGAAAATCAAATGATAACCCGTGACAAAAAACGCAACCAGAAGAATGAACGTTCGATTATCAAAATGCTTTGATATTCATTTATGTAAACTGGTTCGTTTTCAATATGAATTTCTAAAATAGGAAAAAAAAAAATGCAAGGGCAGAGGGTATTCTTGCACAACATTGCTAGCATCTATTCTTCTGGGACGATGATGTCGGCCCTGGTTGTTCCATGTTCGTATTAGGATTCAAAATCACTTAATAATAAAAAATAATTTAAACAATCATCACAAGAGAAGATATTCATATTTCGTCTAATAAAATTCAAGCTTACCGATTGATAACCAAAACAACAGTGATAGCAGATTTTTGACCCGCATTTAGAGCCGGCTTCATTCATTGCAGCAAACAAAATTCAGTTGGCATAGAAGTGACAGCGGTAAACATGAAAACCGGGAAAGTACATCATCATCATTCCACTGGGATAAAATCATTTTCACTTCTCATGAATATTTTATGAAAATCCAAGGCACTGGTGAGGGTGCTGCCTAGGAAAGAGTTCTCACTGCTGAGGTACGAACGAGAAAAGAGTTCTTGCTGCTAAGGACTGTATCGTTAATTATGAGTACATCTAAAAATTGCTGTATGTAAATATGTTTTATTTATTTTGCAACTCAAATTCATTTACATTGTTTATTGACCATCAAAAAAGCCCATTACATCAGTATTCATTTAATTTTTCGTAGATCTGGCCAGCTCTCGCACCTTCTTCTTGATGTTCCTCATGAAATTTAGCACAACCGTTCCGTCGATGGTTTTGTTTACGTTTATCTAGTCTTTTTTTTTAATTTGATGATAGCATCTGCTCCTCTACCCTTCTTCCGCAGCTTATCTTCCTCCGAATTTGGGACATCCGTTCCACGCTTCACGGTGTAAAACTGTGCCCCTGGAAGTGCCCTGTAGTCCAATTTGACGTACGTCTCGTCATCCGTATGCACATGCCATTTTTGCGCAAAACGTCGTCGTACCGAGTTTCCACGGAATCCGCTTGAACTTGACTGCGTTTCGGACATTTTTGTTTCCGGTACGTCTTCAGGGAATTTTACTCCTTTGCGCGTTGGACCATTCCAATCGTCGTTTCACACTTTTTTGCGCAATCTCTGATGGATACCTCCTTTTTTCCTTCAAAAACTTGCAAATTTGTTTGTGCAAATTTGGGTTTGACGCACCTGTTTTTCTACCACGGCCGGGTAAGTTATGCATAACAAACTGGTTGATCGCGTTTTGGACCGCACAGACACTAACACCTTTTTTTTGCTAATTTTCTTAGCGACAATCCCTTTTCAGTGCAGTACTTGGTCACAATCGATTTTCGCTTTTCTTCCGTAAGACCTCGCATTATTCCGCTTGAAGTAAAACTTTAACTTTTAATGAAGGTTTTCATTTGTTTACAAGGCAAGTAACACGTTGACATGAAACACCTGTCAAAATAAGTCATAGTCCTTTTCATACAGAACCTCAAAGGTGTACTCATAAATAAGATGTAGTTTAAAGTAGGAAGAAAAAAAAAAAAGAAGAAAAATTTTATTTATTTTTTTTTAAGGGGGGGGGGGGAGGATTTACTGGTTGGGGTGGTTGGGGGGGAAAAAAGTGAAAAATTATATATAAGGGCTGGTGGTTTTACAGTACCCGTTCGATTTTGGCAACAAACCAAAAATTTTAGTGTTGCCAAAATCGAACCGTGCCAAAATCGAACGGTTTTTTTTTCTTAATTTTTTTTGTTATTATTACTTGCAATGATGAAGGCAAATAGTTTTTATTCGAATTTATTGCAGGGCACGTTCAAAAATTACGTAACACTTTAAAAATGACGAGAAACTGTGTGGAAATCGAGGAGCTCCATACAAAATATTCTTAAGTTCCTTAAAAAACCGTACAGAGGTGGGTAAGGGGACATCTTAAAATTACGTAGCATTTTTTTTATTAATCGCACGAAGCTCCCTTCCTGCTTTCGAATGATGTGGCGCGAACATGCTGTGGGAATGGTATTTTTACACTTTTGACGATACCTCCGTCCGAAACACCACACTGATAGGTGCACTATCTGATACATGACAAGTCATAAATTTTTAGACCCTCCTCCAAAATTACTACGTAATTTATGTACATATAGCCCCGAAAGAGCATGAATGTCATTTTTCTTTAACTCCGACGCAATTAACTCGTGTAAATATTGTGCCTAGTGGGCTTCTGCTTTCATTGACATCCTTTTTAACAAATGTGAGTTTGTGTTGGTAAATCCAGTTCGTTGACACTCACACTCATAGATTATTTTATGCTTCAATGTGTCATTGCACTACATAAATGAATCTGTTTGACAATCCTTCTACAAAACTCGTACAAGTTTGTTGACAGCTACGTAATTTTTAAAACTTTACTGGTTGCTATTAATGCTGATTACTACGAATATTCGTAAGTTTGTGTCATTATGTGGTCTACAATTATCTAATCATATTTATAATCGTTCAATAGATGATGCAAAATGTTGAGAAAGTAAAACGTAGAAGCTTGACTCTCAAACAGAAGATAGATGTCTTGAAGCAGCTAGAGGACAACACAATATCGAAAACATCAATTGCCAAGAAATATGGCGTTAATCGCGCTACCATCCAAAAAATTGAGGTGCAGAAGGTACGGCTGCTACAAGCAGCCTCTGAGAGGGGAGTAAGGAACTGCAAAGTTAAATATGCAGCGTCCGGTAAGCATCGTCAACTAGAGCAGGCCTTGTTCTATTGGTTCATACAAATGCGCGATAAACATCAAATTGTCACAAATAACTTGATTGTGTCTAAAGCCAAGATCTACGCTAAAGAACTTGGAGTTGAACCGAATTTCAAATTCAGTGAGACATGGGTACGCAATTTCAAAAAGCGCTACGGGATTCGACGCTTGAAAATTTCGGGAGAAAAGTTATCCAGTGATGTTCACAGTGTCGAGCCATTTAAGCAAAGCTTTTTCCACCTTGTTACCAGCAAGAAATTAACAGCTGATCAGTTATGTAACGTTGACGAATCGGCTTTGTTTTACAAAGCCCTACATGGCCATACTCTCGTGCACTACGCTGAGATATCTGCACCAGGATTTAAACGGGCAAAAGAACGTGTTACATTTATGCCATGTGCAAATTCCTCGGGAAGTCACAAATTACCAATGTTGATGATTGGAAGGTCAAAAGCTCCTCGAGCTTTTAAGAATGTACAGATACCTGTTGAGTACGCGTCATCCAAAAATGCTTGGATGACGAGAGATTTATTTCAACATTGGTTCCACCAAACCTTTGTTCCAAGGGTTCGTGAATTTTCCGAAAAAATTGGCATTGAACCGAAAGCGTTACTAGTTCTCGACAATTGTACGGCACATCATTTTCATGATCAGCTAGTATCAGATGATGGAATGATCGAGGTAACGTTTCTACCTCCAAACGTTACTCCGCTTCTGCAACCAATGGATCAACAAGTCATCCAAATAGTCAAAATGAATTATAAGGAGAAGTTGCACATGGAAATCGCAAGTGAAAATGCTGATGTTGGACCAATAATCAAGCGGATTAACCTCAAGGATGTGGCTTATTGGCTTCATGAAGCATGGATGGATGTTTCGCAGCTGGCTATACAACGATCATGGCAAAACATAGGGTGGCTGATTGGTTCCGTTTTGATGCACGAAGACGATGTTCCACTGTCCGTTTTTTTCAGTTCTCAGAAGAACAACGAAGTCGTACGAGTTGAGGAATTTCCCGAGGACTCATGCGTGGAAGAATATTCTGATGCTGACATAATAGCTTTGGTTTGTTCGGATAAATCCAAACCCAACACCCATGACAACGACGAACCAGAAATGGATGAAACTCAGGACATCGGTGAACATGATTATGAAGATGATTTGACTACTGCAGACTTTGATTTCTCCGAGGAAACACGGTTGACTCGTAATCAACGGGTTAGTCAGGACCTGGCTCGTGTGATTCAATGGGCGGAAGATGCGCATCTTGAAATGGCCGATATATTGCATTTGCGAAAGATTCGTAGTCATGCCCAGCAAATGGTTCTTGAAGAGCAATAACTTTTTGATAAAATTGAATAAAATCCTATTGATGTTACTTATAACTGAATGAAATAAATGAATTCGAAACATGTTTTATTTTAGTTCATGACATTGGTTATCTACTGAATGAAAGCTTCTATTTCAGTCCCAATGATAGGGTAAGTATGCCAGTTTTGGTCTTGGTGTAGCAATTTTGTTTCATCACATCTAATGCAGTCTTCTATATTGAATTGATTTAAAAAAATGTGGAATAAATACCAACAAATCGACCACTAATGTCAAAAACTGGCACACTGACCCTATTGCACTAATAAAACCCTATTATAATGCTTTTATAATAATATTACGGCTATTTGATGTTCAAAATTGTCATTTTCATTATTAACAAAAAACCGTTCGATTTTGGCACATGTGCCAAAACCGAACCGTGCCAAAATCGAACCGTGCCAAAATGGAACCGTGCCAAAAACGAACGGGTACTGTAATGCAAGGTGGATGGCAAAAAATATTTATTTAAAAAAAATATTGATTTATAGGCACACGAATAAAATGCCTAACAACACAGCTCGATTCAATGTCTGCATTGTGTGAAAAATTTTTTGTTTTTCTCGGGGGGTGCTGTGGGGAAAAATAATCCTCACAATAAAAACAGCAAAATGTTGTTTTATTTTTTGTGTAAAAGCACTTGGGGGGTGTTATGGGAGGGGAAATGTTTTCAACGTGAGGGGTGTAGCTCTGGAGAGAAAATTTGGGGGGATATCACATCACTATAGTGAGTGAAACTCACTATATTTATTTTTAAAGTAATTTTTTTGGAAGGTCGGAGCATCCGTCCTTGAGTTAAAATAAATAACACTTTGTCTTTAAGGCGATGGAGATATTGTAAAATTGATTAATCGTGAAACTGTGGATACTAATTGTATGTTGACTGATGAGGGGTGAGTGTTTAGGAGTGATGCTATCTGCGATCTGACCTGTTATAAGTGGCTGACTTAGCTTCAGTCATGATACGCCGTATCACCTGTCACGCAAACCGCGTTTCTCAGCTATGTTTATGTCTACACATTAACCATTAGGTAGCCTTGGTAAAACTGCAAGGGAAGCAAGGCCTGAAGCACATTATGCTTACATTCATCAATGATTTGTATGGTAATAGGCCGTATAAATCGGAGAAGGTCACGTTCGCTCGCCGTCGGCGGGTCATCATCATTAACCAAAATGTACCCGCTAATGATTTTTGACGAACGACTATTCTGACCGCTACACATGGCAAGGTCGCTGGAAGGAAGTTTCTCATTGATGTCGTTATGTTCATTCTGGGCACCTTTGAAGCTGTTTTGTTTTTTTGTGGTTTGTATTCTGTTTCTATCCTTTATTTTTTACGTTTGAGAGAGCTCGCTTCCAAACAGCTGAACCAGTGGAAAGTGTTTTGGTCAGTGGTGGTAAGAGAACATAACGGGTTTTAACATTTTTTCGGTGACAGAAAAAAAAATACAAGGTATGGAACGACTTATTTAATATGAGTTCTACTCATTTGTCAGCTACTCATATCACAAGCTAAATTTGAAAAAAATGATGTATGATAAACTGGTAGAACATATTTTTTTGTACAATTTTGTTAAGACTGCGATGTTTCAATAATTATACGTAGGGCAAATAATCTATGGCGTGAGAGCACTAGTTACAGTAATGTATACTAAATGCATGGGGCATACAATAGTTTAGTATGTCTCGCTATTTCAAGTGCTCTCACGCCATTCATGTAAGGTTTCGAGTATTATAATGTTTTAGAGGTTGTATTTTTAAATTATCCTTCTGAAATGTGATATCAACACATGTGTCAAACTCATACTAAACCAAAGTCGTTCCACCCTTGCCATTCACCACCACTGGTTTAGACACAGGCACACATTAGATTGGTTAAGCCAACATTCACGGTGATACTTTTCGAGCAATCGCTTTGTCAAAACAGTCTTGATACTAATATTAAGTTAGTCCGTCACTCGATTGAGCCGTTATTGTTTCAATTTTTAATCAATCTGCTTCAAGTTAACCTTCGTATGAGATTAGGAACAGATTATATCGCAGATAATGGATAATTGATTGCTCGCTAATTGCTTTGCTAAGATGTTATTATGAACAAGAAGTATAAAAACGGAAGGAGATCATGATTTAAGTTTATTTAATTAGCAGGTTTTTGGTTTTTATTGCACTTTAAAAATTATTTCAAATCAGTTTGAAATGCATGCTATGCTTGATAGGGAGCGACCCCATACGTATGCTATGCTTGATAGGGACCGACCCCATTGTTCAGCTGAAAATGGCTTTTTCAGCTGTATGTTCTAGCCAATCTCTGACGCACAGTGTCATATTTTTTATAAAGAAAGAATAATTAATGCACATTTTTTCAATGTTGATGTGCTTAAATATGCGATAATAAATAAATTCATATAAATAAAACCTACAAGTAGTATCCAACTTTGCTCAAGAACACTCTACTAGATGCATGAATTATTCATACATAGGTACATGCTAAGATTTTTTGTTTAATTTAATAACGGATGCAGTAAAACAATGAACTGGTTTTATCGATTTTTCTTGCGATTACCCTGCCACCTAGTGCTGAATTCTCCTATGCATCGAGGCAACCCTGTTCCTGTTGTGTACAGATATCAGTATAATCAGTTAATTTGTAGCAGCCATGGGAACAATAGTCAAGCAACTACTCTCTATTGTTTGTTCGTACTGCCTGCCTCACCCCGAAGCGAAAAAGTTGGACATCGTAAGGCACTTCGTGTCCGCAGGATATAGCCCTTCTAGAGAAAAGCGAGTGCGCCGAACGGAAGCCTGGTTCCGACCGAAGCTGATGAGGAAACCCGAGGGCAAGTCGTATTTATGAAAACGGTAAACAATTTGACAACATAAACATGCTGAAATTTAGTGTTCTGGAATGTTGGGAGTAGATCTGGCAGGATATGCTGGAAAAACTGGTTTTATCCATGAAATCAAGGTTTATTGAAGTTATTCAAAACAATTGCTCTTATACTCATCACTAAGTTCTTCTTCAACTTTCAAGTTTTTTTTTCTGCAAATACATTCAAGTTTTTTTTTATATTTTCCGTCGGCCTATTTCCTCACATGGTGACAATCACCGACGCCAGGAAGACGACTCCACCACCTGGACCCTACCTATCGACTCATGAATATGAGCCGGGACCAACGGCTTTACTTCCCTTCCGAAGGAAGACGTGACCAGATTTTTTCGCCTCAGAAAAACCACCGACGTCGACTGGGATTGAACCCAGATCCACTGGGGTGCCAAGTAGCAGTCACGCTTACCACTATAAGACGGAAGTTCTTAAAAGATTGTGAAAAAAATAATGGTGCTATTATTGTTTCGCTCAGTGTAATAGTGTTCATAGTGCGATTTCATTGTCTCGATATGAACCGACGGAGGATTCATTCGATAAAAGGAGGATCGTTTGGGTTCAGTGTACAGTTCAGGCAGCGGGTGGATAGTCATGAAGAAAACGAATATTTTTTTGGCTCAGGAAGTACTAGCACACCGGTCCCAAGCTGACTCAATGTCAGGATACTGTTGGGACTAAGGATTGTATCGAAAATAAATTGGCAGCGCTTATGATGCGCTCCAATATAAACACGAAAGACTACCGTTCTAAGCCTAGCTACATTCGACGCGTTCATATGTCATCAACTTGATCAGCTCCTAAACTTGCGGTAAACAATAATCGTTTTCAAGATGCCGCGAATCGAAAAAAGTGTTAAAATTCAAGTGATGGCTTCGTAAGAAGGATGTCTCGATGAACAATATAGCGAAACGTTTCGGATTTCATCACGACAGCGTAAAACCTACCATCCACAACTCACAAGTTAGGGAAACACGACTCGTTCGATGAGCTACCAAGGAGAAGAAGAAAACCAGGTCCAGCTAGGCTTTAATATGAATTATTTTGAGAATTTTGGCGAGCTCCACCTGGAGGAACCGTGTGCACTAATCTCAACAGCTATTTTTTTTTTACATTTACGAGCGATGTAAGTTGTTCTATATATAAAATTCATCATACTGGGAGTTCCCGAAGTAGAATGACTGTGTTATTATGTAACGGTAAAGTTAAGAGAAATAATTTGTGAGGATACTTAGAAAAAGTTTTCCAGATTAAAGTAAACAATGCAGATTTTTTTGAAAATTCTTAGATCCTTCAAAGCATGGTAGATATTCTTAGATACTCTTTTGATTGACATTCGTTGAAATTTCCAGTTAAGGAAATCTCTAGGTTTGAAATTTGAAAATTGATTAGGTGTCTAAGAAATGTATCGAAAATATGCTATCCACGTACATTTGCGTTGTACGCGTGCATTTTTGATGGTTTTAATTTGTTCATCATAGAATGTTGTGCGTTTGACTGTAATTTTTTGTTTCTTTACTTGTTTGCACGGCTTATATTCTTCGTTTTTAAAATGTCGCGCATTGAAAAAGACGCGAAAATTAAGGTTTTGGAACATGGCAACGTGAAAAACGTGTAAATATGCGACAATTAGCGAAGCACTTTGGAATTCACCACGCGAGTGTAAAATTCATCATATCCAAGTTTGGGGAATACTGTTCTTTGGATGAACTGCCAGGAAGAGGTAGAAAACCCGAATTTTCCAACCTTAAACTGGATCAGAAAGTGGTGGCTCTGATTCGGAAGAACAAATCAATTGATTTGGTCAATAAGGCGGGAACCAGCGACAGAATGATTCAACGTATCAAGAAACGGAACAAACTGAAGACCGACAAGAAGCAGAAAATCGCCAAACAAAGTGTAGAACAGAAGCAACGCGCAGCAAAAAGGGCCTGGAAATTGTATTCGCGAGTTTTGCAGCGACCGAATGCATGTATTTTGATGGACGGCAAGACCTATGTCAAAGAGGACTCAAAAACCCTTGCTGGTCCACAATATTACACTGCCGTCGTAGGGGAGGATGTAAACGATGCAGACGTGTCGATTCAAGTGGAGAAGTTTGGTCGAAAAGTGCTGGTACGGCAAGCAATATGTTCCTGCGGTATGAAGTATACCATTTCTTACATTACCGGAACAATTAATGCGAAAATCTATCGATCTGAGTGTTTGCAGAAGAGAAGCATAGTACACTCGACTGTTTTGGCTGGATTTAGCTTTGGCGCATTACGCCAAAACAACACTCAATTCGTTCACGGAAAAGGGTATAGATTTTGTTGAGAAAGGCATCAATCCTTAAAATTATCCTCAGCTTCAGCCCATCGAACGCTATTGGGCCATTGTGAATAGGGTCTTCAAAAAGAAGACTCGTAAAGCAGCTGAGAATATGCAGAAGTTCAAAAAAAAAAAAAAAAATTGTGATGACACACTTGTCCGGAGCTTGATGAAAAGTGTTCGATAAAAAAATCGCGTATTCGTGAAAGAATAATATTAATTTCATCCGGTCTTCACAATGTTCAAGTTCAATCCCGTACAATAAAGAATCATCCATTTGTTTTGATAAAACATCAATTTTTATACATGATTTGAAAGAAAAATATGTGAATAACTTATTTTCGATACAGTTCTTACGATAAATCTCTAACTCTTACGCATAATTTTACATACTGAATTGATATTGCAATTGTTGTTCCACTTTTCATTCAGTTCTAATAGACTGTTTTACATCAATGTGTATATTTCTCAGGAATTTCTTTAGGAATATATCACTTCTTGTCGAGTTTGTGTTGACCTTGAGATGTGTTGAGGTGAGTTTTCTTCATAATTTTAGTTACATAGTTTTAAGTCTACAGCTTGATTCTGAACCCTCGACTACCAACGACTAAAGGGTGTCTCACATCAAATTGCATCACGGAAAAAACGCTGTAAAAAATTACCAATTAGGTATTCTCTCTTGAAAATTTGGGTAGAGGTAGTTTAGAGTGTTTTTTTTTGTTGTATTTTTATCGCTGTCAATTTTTCGAAAATTCGAAAAAAAAGGCGTCACCCAAAAAGCAACGTTGTGAATTGATTTGCGCAAGCACCTGGAACTCTCTCATCAAGACATCGGAAAACAACTAGGAATCGTGCAGTCAACGGTGAGTCGTGTGATTAAACGTTACTACGAAACTCTGAGCATCGAACGGAAGGAGAAATACGGTCAGAATGGATGTTCTATTTATTAGTGATCAGGATCACAAGTGTGTCGTGAAAGCGTTTAAGCGGAATCCCACGTTTTCGGTCAGGGATGTTGCCAAAAAGTTGAATCTGTCCAAGTCTTTCGTTCAGAGAGCCAAGGATCGGGAGGGACTGCATACGTACAAAGTGCAGAAGGCTTCAAATCGTGACGGCAAAACTGGCAAAATACGGTGGGAAAGTCACGGGCTGGAAACTGTACACCCACATGCTGACGAAGCCTCATTGCCTCATTATGGATGATGACTTCCGGGATTGTAAACGGAGAGATCTATCTCAAGGAGTGTCTACAGAAGCGTCTGCTTCCTCTGTTGAAGCAACACGAGGGCCCTACGATCTCCTGGCTGGATCTTGCTTCGTGCTACTATTCATATGTTATCCTGGAGCGGTACGAAGCCAACGGGGTCACTTTCGTACCCAAGGACATGAACCCCACCCCAACTAAGGCCCGTCAAAAAATACTGGGCTATTATGAAGCCGGCACTACGGAAGCATCCCAAGGAGGTCAAATTTGAGGAAGACATGAAAAAAAAGTGGCTTTCCGTACAGAAGAAGCTTAATCGGCTTTGTGCCAACAGTCATATTTCACGACAAAGAGCATCGCAAGTGCGATAGCCATTAAATTGACACCAACTGTCTCAAGTTTCAGACTGTCTGTCTCAGTAATATTTCAACCCACGGAGGGTGGACGGCATAAATTTACAACAATAAAACAAACGCACACACAAGTATCATAATTTACAGGTAATACTGATGGCCGCTTGTCTAAATCGTTTCGAACGAAAAGTAAGCCTGTCTAGATTCCTGTAATTGAAGGAACAACCTTGACGCCCCCGCAAATCTACAGTTCAATTGTGATCGCTTAATGGACCTTTGCAAGGCATTGCATTTAGTGTGAATTTAATAATTCGAAGATTTTTTCTCGCTTATTACCCTTTTCAGTAGTGGTATATAATCAACTGAATGTAGACAGTTCGACATGTGGTACTAGGACTCAGCCAGTGTTTACTTAAACATGTGTTAAGTTAAAACAAGCCAAATAACGGAATAGGTTGAGCACCATAACCAGATAAACATGAATAATATATTTTAACAAGGTTGTCTAACAGCTCACGTCACAGTCATCAAGCATCAACAAAATGCCAGATGGAACACGTGCTAGGCACACTTTCATTTACGTTTCGATCGGATTGCAACAAAGTTTGGACATTTCCTACGCATGAATATTAATCAAAGTAACAAAACCCTTGGATGAACACCTCTGGCCAAAAAAAAAATCACAATGCATATCGACGGAAAAGTACTGAATTAACATTTGAAAAACCCTAATGTGCTCACTGCGTGCCTGGTCCGGCACGGTACGACAAGGTAGACCGGACCATTCCGGGTGCGCGCTTCGATGCGCTTCCAGCCAGTGGGTAGCAAATGCAAAAACGTGAAATTGCTTTAATTAATCGAGGTCAGTAAGCCTCAGATTTCACTGCCATTTGGACTTACTGTGCTCAACATATGCGCGTGAACTGCTCTACATGTTTAGGCGATTAAACGGTCGCGCGAGACGAAGCATCCGTGTGACGGAAAATGAAAAGCGTAAAATCCATTGAAAATCTTCAGTGGCGTGAGAGCATATCCCTCTTTCTAGGTGACGTGACACGCGGATTTTTGGCCTTTGTTTCCTCTTTGTGTATACAATTTATCACAAACTTCATTACAAGGTAATGTTAAATGCAAAATGTGTTCAAGTTCCTCTCTTAATATGATACCTGTGTTGTTAGTTAGATAATAGGGTACACACTTAAAAATTATGAATTTTACACGAAACGTAATTCATGTTTATAAAAAGCCGGGGAACGTAAAAAAAATGTGTCTCCTGAAACTGACACATACGCAATTCGACAAAAGATGTGTGTGATTGGATTTATTTTCTCATCTCTTCCAACTCATTCTTATGTACTAAAGGACGCTTGCATGTGTCGATCTCAGGAGACAGAAATTTACATGACATTTTGGTAGTGTGTAGTTCAAGGTATCGATTCATTTTCATTCCATTCAATCGATTCCACATAGATAATCTTTTTTCTCAATCTTATCGCTTATTCACAGGTTGAACATAGATAGATTTACTAGTTAAAATCATATCATGGTAATTAAATATCAATAAGAAAGGAAAAACATATTTGTTTTATTGTAAAGAAACAGTAATTTTAAATAAAATACTCAGAATGCAGCTAGACTTAAGCGTAATACGAAATGTTGTTTTGCTTTGAAATTTCTATGGGAATCTTCTTATTATTTTAATGAATTTGAGTGGGTGAATGGGTGAATGGGTGGAAAACTGCTTCAGAAGGGCCAACCATTCGCTATAACATAGCCGTATTCAAACCAAACAACTTAATTTTCTGCATTTGTGTGTTTGTGTTTGTGCGGCACTATACATGTTAAACATTCAAGTCGTTTGGTTCAAATACGGTTGAGTAAAAGCTATAAGTTAAGGAAATGGATCAGCTGCCGCAGTAGTACTCCACCCTATAATTCATTAAAATAATGAGATTACTCGAAATTAAAAAAAAAATTCATAATAAAGGGTGATACGGTCAAAATTTGGTCAAGGGAAAACGCGTGTAAATCGGTGAAATCGTTTATTTAAAAAATCAAATTAAATTTCTTTTTCAAGTTCAATTAGTATAAAATTCAGGAAAAATATTCAGTTAGGCTTCCGCTTTTCCAAATCCGAATTGCCGGGCCTTACGCTTGACCCCTGCCATCAGATTTTGTACAGCCACCTTGTCCACCTTCTTCGCCACAGAAAGCCAGTTTGCCTTGAACTGCTGCTCGTCCTTAGCAGTTTTTTTGGTCTTCTTTATGTTCCGCTTGACAATAGCCCAGTATTTCTCAATTGGGCGGAGCTCTGGCGTGTTGGGAGGGTTCTTGTCCTTGGGAACCACCTGCACGTTGTTGGCGGCGTACCACTCCATGGCCTTTTTACCGTAATGGCAAGATGCCAAATCCGGCCAAAACAGTACGGAACAACCGTGTTTCTTCAGGAAAGGCCGCAGACGTTTATTCAAACACTCTTTCACGTAAATTTCTTGGTTGACAGTCCCGGAAGCTATGAAAATGCTGCTTTTCAAGCCACAGGTACAGATGGCTTGCCAAACCAGATATTTCTTTGCGAACTTTGACAGTTTCGTGTGCTTAAAAATATCTACTACCTTTCCCCTTCCTTTTGCCGTATAAAACTCCTGTCCCGGAAGCTGCTTGTAGTCGGCTTTGACGTAGGTTTCGTCGTCCATTACCACGCAGTCAAACTTCGTCAGCATCGTCGTGTACAGCCTCCGGGATCGCGCTTTGGCCGTCGTATTTTGTTTATCATCGCGATTTGGAGTCACTACCTTCTTGTAAGTCGATAGTCCGGCTCGTTTTTTGGCTCGATGCACGGTTGTAGACGATACACCCAGCTTATTTGCGGCATCTCGGAGAGATAGGTTAGGGTTTCGCTTGAAACTACCGGCAACTCTCTTTGTCGTCTCAGCGGCTTCCGGTTTTCGATTTCCCCCCAATCCAGACTTCCTGGCTGTCGACAAACGTTCCCCAAACACTTTAATTACATTTGTAACGGTTGATTTGGCAACTTTTAGCGATTTTGCCAACTTTGCGTGCGAGTAGCTCGGATTTTCGCGATGCGCGAGCAAAATTTTGATACGCTGCTCTTCTTGCTTGGACGGCATTTTGACAACTGAAGAGTGAATTCCAAAATCAAAATAGGAGCAACATTCTACACACACACACTTTCAAAGAGGGGGGGTCCGGGTTTTTTAATGCAAAAATGAAAGAAAAAAGTCAAGTTGGTATTGAACAAATTTTTGCCGGTCGGCCTTTACACTAAAGTCTAGTTGCATTCGATGCTCTATCCGAGTAACTAAGAGTAACCCATTCTTTCACATTTCGGTACTAGAATTTTTTTTTTTTTTTTATTCGCTGTGTTATTTTAATGAAATATTTGAATAATAATAACGTTGTGAGGCATGTTTTGAGGGGTGTTTCATTTAGCTTTGGACCGAGTTAGGGACCGGTGTGCTGGTAGTTCCTTAAGCCTAGTATGCAGCTGACAAGTAAACAGGGTGTCTACTACCTGGAAAAACCTGGAAAACCTGGAATTATCAGGAATTTCCCCCCCCCCGGAAAAATCCGGGATTTTTCGGGGTTTTTCTATCCAAACCGGGAATTTTCAAATTTCACGAAAAAATCTTTGAAAAGTTTTTTTTGAGCGTGCAATGCGAATCTTAACACTCCCACTACTAGATAGCGCCATTTGTCAAATGTCGGGCTCGAATATTTGGTTAAATACATACATGTTTTCGATGAATCTGGTTAATTGTGTAAGAATGGCAAACGTCACTACCGCCGTGCGGGCCAGCCATTATTATCAGTTCAAAATCGTAAATGTGTGGAACCTGATGTGCCCTCATTGTAAGTATTTTTTTTTTGCATTTGATTTGCCTTTAACATTAAAATTTAACATGAAAATATTCCATTGCTTTCAGCGTTTCTAAAATACATTCCAAGTCACAGAATTGGTCATCACGCGAATATTAGTCGGAATATTTCCCTGGGAGCGGCGAATTAATCTGCAGCACTCTTCGCTCCAATAAGGGTTTCAAAAGGAGCCGTGCACCCATTAACGACACTCTCGACCGCCAGACAAGTCGACACATTTCTTGACAGCCGTGAAATCATCCGGAGCACTCCCGAACCCCGATAAAGTGAAAACTCATAAGGGACCGTAAATCAATCCGCGTCCCTCTCGAACGCCGGTCAAGTCGGAACTCTCTAAAGAACCGTGAGCCAATCCGTGTCAATCTCGGACGCCAGACAAGTCGGAACATTTCTTGAAGAGTCGGCCATTCTTCCTGGTACCAAATCATCTGTACCGAAGTTGTTCTCATCCCATTGGATAAAGCGTGAGTACATAATAGTTATTCAATTTGATCACTTAGTTCAGATTTTATTAATGTGTTTTCTTGCGTACAAGCATATTTTTTATAAATCAAAAACGTTTAAATGATGTTCATCCTATGCTTGACTATTACTTACTCCGATTGCTGTTTGTTTTGTGACAAACTGACAAGAGGCATAATATCGGAATTATATCAAATTAACAATTTTATTCGAATGTGCTAGCTCGAGAACTAAGAATACAACTTGTCACAAGACGAGTAAGTACTATTCCATTTAATTCCTCTACTTGGAGTTTTCGTCACATATTTATCATTTAAATTAGAATTTGGGGGCTAACGTCATCTGGAAGAAGGTGATCATTTGGGGTGAAGTAGGTCAAGTAGACAGTCAGTGAACAGCGCGTCAATGAATTAATTATCTGATCAATGAATGATACTTTTATTTCCTCGAAACCATGTTTAATTAATAAATTGAGGCGCTTTTGACTGACTTTCGTCTTCCCCAGATAAGCGTACAAATAATTGCGAGGATGCGTTGAACCTTCTAATGGTGGATTTATTTGCTATGGTTTTCACATGTATGGAAAAAGTTCTTCATATATAGAAAGCTATTTTTTGTTTGTATCACTGAGAACTGAACTAAGTTTACATAATTTTAGTTTTAGTATCAAAACGCTTTTTCGTCTTTCGATCTTTTGCCTTTGCAATATATCAGACGGTCACTCACGTTTCATCAATAGCAAAAAATGAAAAGGACTTTGAATAAATAAAGATAAACTAGATAATTACAATAGGTATCTAGTAAAAGCATTTCGAAAATAATCTGTCAATACAGTTTAACGCTTAAATACTTTGACTCTTTATTCGTGATTATTTTATTAACTCAGCAATACTTTGACTCTTTGTTCGTGATAATTTTATTAATTCAGCTAATTGAGGTTACTTGGCTATAAATCCATTGAACTGAAGCTAGTTGTGTGCCGTTGTGGTTTCAAATTTATTTTTTTAATTATTTCACTCATTTTTGATTAATTGTATTCGTTTATGCAGAAAACCGTAACTATCATGAGCCGCATATTTCCGGACAGCGACATTGCAAAGAAGATGCAGTTGAAAAAGGACAAAATTGGATACATCATCATGTTTGGCATTGCACCATTCTACAAAGCAGAAGTGATGGAGTACTTGACAAAAGCCAGCTTTTTCGATGAGTCACTAAACTAAATAACCAAAAAACAACAAATGGACATAAATGCGCGCTACTGGGACGAAACTTCCAACTTGACCGTAACCAGATATTTAACATCTGAGTTTCTTGATCGCTCACGGGCGACAGATCTTCTTGCGTCATTTAAAAAGGGTTTAAGCGGCTTGTCACTGGATAAAGTGCTCCAAGTTTCAATGAAGGACCTAATGTAAACTGGGCTTTTCTAAAAAAGTCGAATTTGGATATGAAGGAACATGCAGCGAAACTATTGGAACTTGGAAGTTGTGGCCTACACATCGTCTACGGTGCCTTTAAAGATGGCGCACGTGCTGCCGATTGGGGAATCGAGATTTTTTTGCGTGGCATCTTCAACTTGTTCAAAGATGTTCCAGCCCGCAGAGCTTTATATACTGAGTACTCGTGTAGCTCGGTTTTCCCTTTGAAATTTTGCGGTCATCGCTGGTTTGAAAACACAGTGGTTGCACAACGAGGAATGGAAGTAGTCGTTTCAATCAACAAGTTCGTTGATGGCGTACGACGCGATAAAGCTGTTCCCACATGTAAATCCTTTCGTGATGTAACGAATGCGCTGTCTGACCCGTTGTTACTACCAAAGCTGGCGTTCTTCAAATCAGTAGCTGGCGAGCTCGAACCATTTCTAAGAGATTACCAGACCGATGAACCCATGGTTTTCGTTTTATTTTCTGATTTGTCTCGTACGGTGCTGAATCTGGCGGAGCGGTTCATGAAGCCCGAGAGCTTGCAAAAGCTTTCTTCCTTGACTTTGGAGGCCATTAACGACACTAAAAATCATTTGACCGCCAAGAGTGTCGTCGTTGGTTTCGACGTTAAAAAGGAGCTCGGGAAACTCCGTAACTCTAAGGAAAAGGATATCTTACAATTCCGTGATGAATGCCAAACCTTTTTGAAGACCATCGTTTGCAAGCTGTTGGTCAGATCCCCTCTAACATATTCACTTACCAAAGCATGCTCGTCAATCGATCCAGGTCTGATCAACTCACAAAAAGATCTAGCAAAGAAACGCATGGAAAAACTGTTGTCTATACTTACTAACCACAGACAAATTAGCGGGGTTTTGGCGGATTCGGCAAACAGACAAACCGATCTATTACTTCAAAAAGCGGCTCGTTTGAGAACTTCAATCGGAAGAAAACGCGCGTTGATGTGTTTTGGCGTGACCTGCTAAATGGCGAAAACAAGGAACTTTTTACAATTATTAAAATTGTGTGTTGTTTATCGCATGGTAACTCGGTTGTCGAAGAGGCTTTTCTATTAACGTTGAATGCCTATTCGATAATATGCGGGATGAATCGGTGGTTGCTCGCAGGACAGTGTATGACGCGATTGCCGCAAAAGGTGGCATAGAAAATGTGTCGATTCCAAAATCGCTGATTTTGAGAGCTAAGAATGCTCACTCGCTGTACGTCAAAGACATCAAGCGTCGGAGGAAAGAGGATGCGAATGGGTAAGCTGAATTATCGGTAAAACGACAACGAGAATCAGAAACAAGAGCCTTGCAGGCCAAAAAAGCAAAAAATTTGGAAGATGCTCAACGAGAAGCGGCCAAACTCGAAGAAGAAATTAAAAATTTTGAAAAAAAAATAATGAAAACCCTTTTTTTATGGGGTTTTTGTTAAAAAAAATAAAAAAAAAACTGGAAAAAAAGGGGGAATTTTGTACTTAAGGGGGGGAACCCCGTAAAGACCTGAAGTAATTTTTGCCATTTCTACCGAAGTAATTTTGACAACTGTATGGGTATGGGTGAAATGTCAGTTTTCCTTGCGGAATAATCGAATGGAATATTATTCCGCAAGGAAAAGTGACAGCCCCATTAAGATTACATGAGCAGGCGTTACGTTATGAAACCGTCCGTAGTTTGCTCTCTTTTTCAGCTGCATACAAGGTAAGTAATATCGACAGTAAAAGCATTTCTTGATCATTACTTTTCCAATCCTAATGCACATTACCTTTGAGCTGCATACTATCCTTTAGAAAAACAAAATATTTTTCTTTACCATCTAGCCCCTAGTGATATCGTTCATAAGCCAAGCTTCCCATATTCATTTTTTTTTGATTTATTGCTTTTTCTTCTTTAATTGTGTTTTTAAATATTGAAGATGCATGGTGAGATCATTCCTTTATGTTTACTATGTTTCATGTTTGAAATACTTTTCATTAGACAATTTATGTTCCATTTTATTAGGTTTCATTAATCTCTTTTCTAATCTATTTGACATAGTCCCGTTGGTGGGTGACATCGAGCCCAAATCCGGTCAACCAAAAGGTAATTGTAAGAAATGTTGTGCCTTATCTCGCATCGCGTTTTATGAGTGATGTTTTTTTCCCTATTCGAATGGTATTATGGTTCTGATATAGTTACCGGAACATTGCACTTGACTGAATGAAAAAAGACGTCATAACAGTAATAATGTAATAGTCCATATAACATTCTCTTATGTACTTATTTTGTGATGTTGAGAGCAGGTATGTTTTATTATACAGCAATTCAATAGAAAAAAGATATGCGATCTCTCAGAATTTCGTAATAATTGGTAGTTTTGTTTCCCATCAAAATATATTCGACCAGTATTTTTTATTTCGTTATTAAGGTGGCCGTTTCTGCGTTAGGGTGGTCCGAAAAATTGATTTTTTCGAAAATGCTTTTTTTCAAAAAATCATAGCTTTTGAACCACTGGGTTGATTTTAGCAATTTGAATCGCAAATGAAAGGTAGTTAAACAGACTTTTTAGAAAAATACTTCCATTACTGGAATATAGATTATGAAAACATCGATTCTTTTAGTTTTTTAAGGTTTTCATGTTCTCGGGGCCAAAGAGCTCCCTCGTTTTAATATTTTTTCCTGAAACATTGGACATTTTTACATAACATATAAAAAAAATGGCGATGTATGTATTTTAGTTTTTGAGATAAGTTTTTTCAAAAATGCTATGTTTTTAGGTTTTGCTGGTTATCCTACTACGCGTTTTCATTAATTGAAGGAACTTGCCAACCATGTGTCCCCATTAATCAGAAGTTATTTTTATAAGTTTATTTAACTGTATTCCATCATATAATGGAAGTCAACTTAATGCATTTATTTTCAAATTTGTTTTTACTATACAAAATTATTACATAATTTTTTGCTTACGCTTAGTATACAGTTTCACAAATGTTTCATCGCTGGAGAACGAGAATCGTTTTTCGATAACATACATTTCATCTTTAGGTTTAAAACAATGAGCTCTTTCAAGCTCTGAATGAAAGTCGTATTTTGGAATTTTTCTTAGAAGTGGCCCATATATGTAGTTCATTTGCCGTAGTTATGTGATGGCCTTGTAAACTTGCTTTTTCTGCATTGCGTTTCAATACTCCTCCCAACGCGTCGTATGGACCTTTGACATTTTGCGGAAAAGTTCCATTCCGCATTAAGACCGAAATATTTTTGTATTTGGCATGAATAAAAAGCTGTCATTTTATTTTTGTATTGGCTTCTTGATTGATCAGAGAAAAATTGTTTTTTCAGATCAGGCAACTTGGTTTTTCTTATGTATTTAACAAGATCTGTTATAAATAAACGAACTGCAACATGATTGTGTTTTGTGATTTCAGCTATATAAAGCTATAAGTTATAATTAATAAAGCTTGATAATTTTGAATCTGCAGAAACATCCTTGTAATATATAGCAAAAGTATTTATAGTGCATTGCGCATTTGCCCAATGCAATTCTTGAACTACATCTTGTACAACGAAAGAAAAAAATTCAGGAAAATCACAAATAACTATACAATTAGCAGGTTTTAAATTGTTTTTTAGGTATTTTAAATAACGGTCTTGCTGTTCGGCAATAAAGTTATGCGGTGATAAATCATAAATTTTCTCTAAAAATTTATCTATAAATTCTTGTGTTTCCATTTCTACCAGATCATTATAGCAACGATTTGTTTGACGCCACTGCATGAAGTGCAGGGATTCAACATGCTTTTCACTAAGAAGAGAATTAGGACTTGAGTTTTTCCGTGTCTGGACAATTATCACATGTGTTCAACCAACATTTCACATTGGGATTATTGCACATTATTATGAGAAATAAATCATGATATGAGTTGATATTACGCCGATGTATTTTGTTGTCTGATATGGTCTTATAAATCAATTTCACATTTTGGTGGTAGATGCATACACACACAGTTTGCGTACCACTCGTACCAGCCAGGATGTAATGTTTAGGCCGATTACTCGCGAACATGGAAAACCCAATTTTTATTTCGGGTAACTGCTCTTTAAAAACGGCATAAGCCTCTTGAAGATTGCACAATACTAATCTGCAATTCACGAAAACTTTACCTTCTTTATTAGTACTAATAACATAATCTCTGTTTCCTATTATTGATTTTCTTATTGTTTCCAAAAGTTGCAGCCTGATAACCTGAATAACATATATCGATTTATGATGTGTATAAGGGGAAAAGTTTTAAAAAGGGGGGGGGGGAGGTAAAAAAAAAAGGGGGGGGGGGGGGGGGGAAAAAAAAAAAAATTTGTTTGGGGGGGGTTGGGGGGGGGGGGCCTGAATAAAACTTATCTCAGAAACTAAAATACATACACCGCCAAATTTTTGATATGTTATGTAAAAATGTCAAATCTTTTAAAAAAAATATTAAAACGATGGAGCTCTTTGGTCTCGAGACCACGAAAACCTTGAAAAACTAAAAGAATCCATGTTTTCATAATCAATGTTCCAGTTATGGAAGTATTTTTCTATTTTTTTCGAAAAATTCTGTTTAATAACCTTTCATTTGCAGTTTTAATTTATAGAATCGGCTCAGTGGTTCAAAAGTTATGATTTAAAAAAAAAAGCATTTTTCAAAAAAAGTCAATTTTTTGGACCACCCTAACGCAGAAACGGTCATCCTAATGAAAAAAAAGGGGTCGAATATTTTTCGATGGGGAACAAAACTACCAATTATTATGAAATTCTGAGAGATCGTATATCTTTTTTCTATGGAATTGCTGTATAACTCTATCATATTAAACCAATTCTTTACATAAGAGCTACTTCTCTTTCAGCACAATTAGTGGTGTTGGGGTTTTTTTAGGGTTTTTTTATTAATGGATTTTTGTTGAGAGAAAATTTTTTTTAAAAAAAAAAAAATAAAATAAAAATATTTTTTTTTTATTTTTTTTTTTATTAATATTAATTTTTTTTTTTATAAAAAAAAAAAAAAAAAATTTTCACAAAAACAAAAAATCCTCCCCACTTAATTGGTAGACAAATCAAGTTCAGTTTCTGCAAATCCATATTCGTGCACAATTTTCCAAGTGCCGATCTTCCTCATTAATTTGCGACACAACAAAATGTTGATTTTAATGCTCATATTGGCTACTAATATTTTATTGTGTTTACTGATCGTCTTACCCCATGTTCTACAAGTGTAAATGAGAAATTCCACACATGTGATTCACGAGCTGTCGTTTGATGTCAGTTACCATCATCTGCAACACATCATCGTTCACCGTGGCATCGTTGTGATAAATATGGTTGGCAGAATTTTAACTGCACCAGAAACACTTGGATAACTACCAGACATTCAGTAAAACACCACAAAATAGCAATTAAAATGACTAAACAGTCATCTATTTTAATACTCTGATGTTCCAATATACCTCGGGTGAAATATTTTAACGACCATTTATTGTGTTCAATGTCTATAGACTCGTTGCTTGTTACTTGTTTTGTTGTGTACATGCTGTGAAAAAAGTTCTTCCGCGATTTCATTAGCTCATTAAATATGGATATACCGATTGTAACTGCACGCAGTCGAAATCAACCTGCAGCCGTATTCATGGGACAGCCAATTATTCAAATGAACTGCGCATGGTCTTTTGATGATGGACTGTAAGCTACTGGTGACACCCACGCATCACCCCCTACTTGGAATGGACTATCTATCAACTTTGTTTTTTTTTTATTTGATATAGACGTCATAGTTACTATGTGAGATGATTTAAATCACACTGATCGAAGTTTGTTTACAATAAGTAAGGCAAATTAAAATATTATTTTAAGGGCGTCATAAATATGTTTCATAACTTATGGTCGATGCATCTCGAATTCGGTAACATTACTTCCGTTGTTGTAATTTAAGCAAAGTAGATTAAACCAAACAACAGCTGCGCTACCGGGCTTAAATGTCTTTTTATTTCGTACCGGGCCATCATCTTGAAAATCGTGCCCATAAATCTATGGATTATGACTTCTGAGGGGTTTGGTTTGGGGTTTTGGGGGGGTTTGGGTTTTGGTTTTTTGGGGGGGTAAGGGGGGGGGGGTTGGGGGGGGGGGGGGGGGGGGGGTTTGGGGGGGGGGGGGGGGGGGGGGGATAAAGGGGGGGGGGAGTGTGTGTGTGTGTGTGTTTACAATCTAATTCCCACTGTCTGGCAGCGGTATTATGGATAGAATCTTCCTGCAACTGTTTCATATTTGCTGTTTACAGTTGCAAAAAGCTTAAATCCGGGGATTAGAAGGTGACAGCTCTACCGCGACTCCAATAGCCCATTTCAAGAACGCAAGCATTCCGAAGCTATCTTCGTGCACAATAAGCCCCGCTCCAGTAGTGACATACTGAAACTTTCAATCAAGCGTATGTGCAGTGCTTGATTGACGCGTATTTAGTGATTCACAATATATATATATATATATTTTTTTTTTTGGCTTGAATTTTACTTACCACAAAACTTAGTTTAGTTTAGTTGTACTACGAGAAGACATACATATATTTACGTTCTTGCAGAATAAGCGGTTTCATACGCGGAAATCTTTTTTTGTTCCTTTCTGATGACTAAACTAAAGCATTAACTATTTTTTTCGTACTCTACCGTTTGTATGATTCGAAAAACGAACAATTTTTATGAATGCGAGAGAAGGGATTTCCGGGTAACAGATATCGACCAATCCGAACTGGGCTATCACATCGACAACAGTATCACTCGCGATCGGCATCGTTGATTCTTCGAGTTCCAGAAAATTGGCCAGGTTCAGCAAACGAAGACACAGCTCAGCTGCTGAGCACGTACTTTTAATCGAAGGTGATGCTCTCGTCCATTCGGATTCCAATGAGCTGCCTCGCCATCGTCTTATTTTCCCAGGCGACGGGCTCGCACTTTCACTACGAAACGGTATGCCTACGATTTTTCACACTTCCATCCTGTAGAGTTCTATGCGTTCAATAGCAACTGCAACTTTCCGGAACAAAAGTTCACTCACTACTGGAAGACGGATCCAAAGAATTGAGTCAATTTAGCATTCACACATCACGGTGAGAACACATTTTTAACTGTTAAAACTCAATATCACACTTATAGGCACCTCTTATAAAAGCAAAAATAAAATAGGAGATAAATGACAAGTGACATTTTTTTGCGTCTTTCTTCGAGCACCGCACACTTCGATTTCTAATCTAGGGTTCCAAATATGTGCATTAAAAATCGCAGAAAATTACAATATTTTTTTCAAACTGTGTACACTGTTTTAATTTTTTTCAAATTATATAGTTTAAAAAAACTTTTATTTTTCTGCGTTATCTTATGCACATAAAGGGAACGCGAGTTCTGGCAGAAGTTAATGGGATGTTCCATGTAAATTTAAGCCAGATAACGTCTGAATCTAGTCTGTTGTATGAAAGATTGCAAACATTGTTGTATGGAGCATGCAAGATTGCAAACAATTGCGTTGTTGAGGCTTCCTTTGGCTTGAACTTAAACGAGGGGAAATTTTACGCGCCTGTTAAAAGTAATTATTTTTTTCTGTGTACTATAGGCATTATTTTGGGAAAACCAAATTTTTTGTCTCATTGACCTATTTGCTATTTTGCTATGAGTATGGTTATGAGAAAGTTTTCCAGCACCAACTTTTCCCAAGACCACTTTTCCATTGAACTTCATGTCAGTTAATTATTCATTACACAGTTTGAAAGAATTATGTCATTTTCTGCGTTATTCAATGCACATGTATAAAATGCTAAATTTGGGGATATTTCATGTCTTTTGGTTGAAAGATTGCAAACAATTTCATTGTTTACGCATGCTTTGGCTTGCAGTTGAACGAAAGGAAATTTTACGCGTTTGTTAAAATTCATCATGGGCAAAAACAAAAAAATTATGAAAAAACACAGATTACTTTTACCTGCTGGTAACCTTCCTACATGACTGAATTACAGTTTCCAACCGAGCCTTCTTCCACATCCACATATCCTTCTGCGATTTCCACTGTTTATCTGAATTTACCCCAGCATGGCCGAATGCAATTTCTCTGAAATTGACCAGATTTGGTCATAGTATCGTCGTGACCGATTACTGCTGGGGCACGTGGTGAAATTACTCACTTTTGATTCAGTAACGTCAACAACAATGAGACATCGTGCCTGGAGGTCGATTGTCATGAATATCTCTCGGCTCGCAGATAAATAAGGTGAATTCATTAACCAACACGTGATGGATATTCTGCAGCTAAAAAGAAGAACACCCCACGTCGCGCATGTCATGTCTACGACGGTTCTGTTGTCTTTAGCTGGCTTCGCTCTAGCATGAATATTCATTCCAAACTGCCATGGGGAGACCTGGTTGTCGAGGCATATGAATAACATTCATAAGCACACGACACCGGACACTCAGCAGGCTGGGCTTTACAGACGTTGATAATTGAATGTTCTACGGAACATTTGGATCAGCTCTGTCATCATCTCACGAACGTGCGTGTGGCGGATCGATGATTTGCCTCCTTCAATTTGTCATGTTGTCTGCTGAAGCGTCGATTTATGCGGCATAGCGCAGAGAAAATGGGCATGAATTTTACATTCTCGGTTTGTTGGTCAAAGTTTAACCGCGGCAGTGAAACAAATAAGGAAACTTGCGGCTGATGCCGTCGCGGTCAAATATAATGCCAGCGGACGTCCTACTGGTATATTTTGAAGGTTTTGTTTGTCAACTTAAACTAAGTTTGCCTTCATTTTATGTTATTGATGAAAAAACATGATTCCTATGATGGAAAATCCTACATCATGAGGTAACCGACGTATTCACCTTGTGGGTCTTTAATTCCTGAAAAGGTGCACGTACGATAGAAATGTTTCACTGAACTCTACCTTGCAGTCTGTATGAAAAAAGGCTGTGAACTGTGTTTTCATATCTTTTGCAGTATTCAAGTTGGTAACTAATGAATAACATGTTCGCGAACGAATTTTGTGTGATCGTAATGCTAATCCTTCTATTCACAAACAATATTGGATTTGCCGAAATCGTTGCAAAACGCTTGACGGTCGAGAGGAAACACAGAAGAGCAAAGAGAATATGGAAGGGAGCCTGAATTTCTCGTTTCATTTAGTGGCACGGAAAATAGGATTGTCACTTGATTTTGTTCACAGGATGGAACCTCGTTTCGCACTGAAGTTGTACAAAGTTAAATCAGTTGGAATACTCGCAGTGCCAGTTAAAATTTGAGAGTACATCAGGGGCACGACGCAGCCCCAAATCAGCAAATTTGGACGAAGGCGGCGCGGCAACTATGGCTTTTGAAAAGCCTTTACAAAGAAACATTATTATGAGGCTGTGCTCCGATTGGAGAATTTTCGCTTAAACTTGACATTTCTATAATCCCTCTTGTTGATCGGCCAGGTTGAGAAGGTCTCTAACTGTCTAAACTGATTGCTCTTCTGTCAGAAATGAGTCTGCTGTAGTAGCAGGGTAGTTTGAAAAAATTTCGTCTATATAATGTAAGTGAAAATTAATTTTAATTTTCCAATCAATGTTCGGTTATACATATGAAATGAAATTTTTCATCCAATTGATTGAAGTCCATATTCCTAGTGTACTGCAAACATAAATACATAGAAATATTGTATATTTATGAATATCTATAAATAGATAGATAGATATCTTTATCATCGAGCTGCCGGCGTCGGTGGTGTAGTGGTAAGCGTGACTGCTACTTGGCACCCCAGTGGGTCTGGGTTCGATCTCAGTCGACGTCGGTGGTTTTTCTGAGGCGAAAAAATCTGGTCACGTCTTCCTTCGGAAGGGAAGTAAAGCCGTTGGTCCCGGCTCATATTCATGAGTCGTTAGGTAGGGTCCAGGTGGTGGAGTCGTCTTCCTGGCGTCGGTGATTGTCACCATGTGAGGAAATAGGCCGACGTAAAATAAAGAAGACAAAAAAAAATCATCGAGCTTTTCAGCCTTGGCTGGTTCAGCTCATAGCATGTATAAATATCGTTTTTTACATTACTTAAAAACGGCAAAATATACTATGTTTTACATTTATAGTTAAATATAATTCTTTGTTGAACTGAAAAATAAATTCAAACAAATTTTTAACTTCCCTTATAGTTTTCGACATCTTTTAAGCTTAAGCTTAAGCTTTCTATACCTTATCATAGGTATTGCAGGTAAAAAAATCCCTGATCATATGTTATTTTTAAAGGATTTCTGAGGGTAAAAAGCTATGATTAGTGATCAGCGTTTATTAAAAACTACTACAATTTAGAAAATGTTAACATAATTAATTTGATTATTTTCTTCCTCTTTAAAATTTTTAATTCATTAAAAGTTTTAAAAGTTTTGTTTAACAGTGGCAATGAATCAAGAAGAGTGCCGAAAATTATCGTCGCCAAATGGATGGAAAACCCGAAGCGTCTACTTCATTTCATCGCAAAGGATTTGAATATGCCGAGGAGTACCGTCGAGGGAGTTCGGTATTCTGAATGCTTGTCAACAACAAGAAGGGACCGAAAGTTTGTTCCTCTGAGACCTTGGGTTCCTAATATGGACAACAAAGTTTCTTCCACAATTCTCTGAATTCTCTTCTGCCAGTGAGAGATCTCTTCCAAAATCCAACACTACCATTAATCTTGAAAAGTTTAGAGAAAAGTTTCTTGTTTGGTAAGCAATCTCTCACTGCGGAAATCTGAGTCCTACTTTCGTGGCGAACGGATTAATCAATAAGGATGTGTACATTAATGAATGCTAAAAAACATTTACTTCCGTTCATTTGAAGACACAACGAAATCAAATTATTTCTGACAGATCTCGCAACGACTCACTACGCTAAGGATACGATGGCATTTATGAACAATTTATGCCCAAAAATATGAATCCACCAAATGTTCAACCCAACGAGAAATAGTGGGCAAATATTAAGGGGAATCTTCGGAGAACTAGTCAAAGTTGTAAGATCATCAGTGACTTTCGCATGAAATTCTGCCAGTATGAAGACCTCGGATAGTACTGTCGTGAACCTCATGGCAGAGGTTCGAACAAAGTTGCGCCAGGAATGGCAAGAGTAAGAGCAAGTGAACTAAAATATGTTTCATTATTTCTGAAGCAATATCCCAACCTATAATTACTTTTTATAAAGTTGTCGAAAAATACAGGTATTTGAATTTTGCCAACTTAGCTCGTCACAGTCCTTATAATTAGATTATAATATATTATCATTCAAAATGCCTTAAACTTGAACACATGTGAATTTTCATTGATGCTTTGTAAAAGTATTTAAATTTGAATAAAAACACATTGATTTTAAATCAAGACGCTTCTATCAGCGCTCTCTCATAAAGTAAGGGAATTACTAGCACATACATAGAATCCCTTTGGTTTGTTGCCCTCTCCCAATGAGGAGTTCTGGCACGCCTATGAGTTTACTGATTATTGGCTTCAAAAAAATTCAATTGTTTGGGTAGTAATGTGCGTAAAATCAGCCGAAATCATAAATAACATCCTAAACCATAAACCATGTACAAAACTGATGAACCAGTCAAACGAACCGTTGATTCTTTAGAAATTGTTCAAAATCATCAATTTTTGGGTTTATAGAGGATGAATATGAAGAAAAATCAACAATTATCCCATTACATTGTAATTACTCACTTCAAATAATATCCTGATAAATGATAAATATCCTGCATCTCCTGGTACTTGCAATGGTCACCCACTGCTGGAAAGGGCATATAAATGTCGATTTAACTTTAAACTACGATGTAGGGTCAACATTTTAGGCATGTACACTATTGATGACACTCTTTGTGAAACTTTCCTGTTTGAATCATTGATGCACTTAAAATATCCGTCTTCAATCTAGAGCATTATGGTTCCGACGAATTTACGGTGTCCAATGTAGCTCGTCGATTCCAAAGCAGCCCGGCACTTCGAAACCAAAAATCTACACTGTAACGGTTTATTAGATGCTGAATAGTTCTATGAGTTCTTATTCTTAAACGATATTGCGCTTACGTAGCAGTACATGCTGTACAAATGGCTTGACATTTTTATTTTTTTTGCCCTGATTCATAATTGGGACCTCCGTTCAAAAGTGTTCCATATGGTTTACACAGGTTTAGTGTTTTACAGGTTTAGTGTCCTTTCTGCTCTGAAAACAAGGCACACGAAGCGCTTTACTGACCGACATTCCATATCCGTACGAAATGCGGTGTGGTGTCAGATTGAATTTTTCTTCCTTCAATTCTATTTTGTTTTGTTTATTAGTTACAGCAGCTCCAATAGAGTTGCAACCGTGTAAAGTTAGAGGACATAAACGAATTTATTTTTCTTATTGATTCTGTTAGCTGCAACCAAGTGCCTAGAACTAGATTTTAAAGGAAAATACCACAACCGGGGCCTAAGTGAATTTTGATTCGGTGAGCAGGCTTAGTTTGTAAATTAATCGGTGCAAGAAGAGTGTATTGAAATAGGGCAATGGAGAGTCTTCTTGCAGTACCTTTTCAAACTATCCAAAAAACCGCGAGTTTCACAGTGTACGGAATCGGCCATATGCCCAATGTTTTCGCAACCGAAGCAGAGTCAAGGTAAAGTGTACGACAACGAAGACCAGTGTGTTTACATTGAAGTTTACCTTGGAAATTAAAATAAGAGTCTATCTATCGCCGAAGCCCGAGTTGTGGGTGGATTTATCGAAATATTTACGTATCCTGTCTAGTAGCAACCGTGTAAAGTAAGAGGTCATAAGCGAGCTCATTTTTCTCATTGATTCTGTTTGCTGCAACCAATACCGTGCTTAAAATGAATTTTGATTAGGCGTACAGGCTTAGTCTGTAAATTTATCGGTGCAAGAAGAGCGTATTAGACGCAGCTATCATGTTACAACCGGAAGGTTTCCGACACTTCGGCGACGGCCGGCGTGATGTGAACGAGTGCCGACTGCAGTAGTGCGAGTCCAGCGGAACTTGGCCGGGATCTAGGAAATCGAGTGGAGCTGGTTTGCAAAGCAACAAATAATTTATATCTACCAAATTTCGAAGACAGTATCTAATATCCTGTTTTATTTTGTCTATTTGTTTATTTTGTTTATTTATTTTGTCTATTTTGTTTTGATTTGTTTTTCGTTATGCTTGTCTCTTTTCAGTCACATTGGAGCGGTCCATTGCCCTTGGCGGATAGTGCAACATACTTTCAGCGTATCGTTAACCAAAACGAACCCTGCTGTTAACCTTTCCCCAACTATCCAACATCCCAGTGATTTCTCGTGGAAGTGCAGAGGATTTCTCGGCTTCCTTCAAAGCGAGTATCATGTCAACACGTTCCTTCCAATTCCCTACTTGACCAGCATTCGGGCACGGCCGGCGCCGGTATTGCTTCATAATGGGTCACCAGTTTTTATACATTGAAGATGTATGTTAGTCCCAAACATCATCTGTTGGTTCTTTGTGTAAATACAGCTGATCTGGCAATAACGGAATTGCATCCGTGGGCGGTCAATCATGCTCATGCTCATGCTCAATATTGCATAATGATCCAATAATAATTTGAACACATTTTTATCTTTTGAGCTTCTTTTTTCGGGGGATTCCTTTTTTTTTTTTCGAATTTTTGTTTTTTTTTTTCTTTTCCCCCCCTTGTTTTCTCTTTTTTTTTTTTTTCCAGCATCTCTTTTTTTTTTTTCTTTGGTTGGTTTCTTTCTTTTTTTTTTTTTTTTTTTTTTTTTTTTTTTTTTTTTTTTTTTTTTTTTTTTTTTTTGGGGGTTTTTTTTTTTTTTTTTTTTTTTTTTTTTTTTTTGATTGGTGTAAAAACTTCAATAATTTTGTTACGTGTTTCACATCCAGCACCGTTCACAGCCTTCGTAAAGGGGTCGGAGGTTCTTTCAGCAACAAGAAAGTTTTGGCAATAAGCCGCGTGTGGCCAATTCTCAGTCGTGTTAACCCACGTTGGTCAGCTGCGCTACTATTATAGGCCCTGTGTGTATCTTGTTTAATTTTTTTGTTTATTGCATCTCTAGATTGGAACCACTGGTTATCTCAATGGCGCCGTATGTATTCCTTCACTGCCTTCGAGTCTTCTTTACCTGGGATAGATATACCGGTGGGAGGTTGCCTCCTAGCTTTTAAAATTTCGTTGTTAATGTTTGGAATCAAAACAGACATCTTCAGGGCAAACGCCTCTGCAGAAAAAACACTGCAATTTTTCGGGAGGATCTACGTTCCTTCCCAAGTAACAATTTTAGTTTTATTCTAGCTGTATAGCACTTCTCTATGCTTCTTTAAAGCCGAAATTTGTACAAAACGGCCAACTTTATAGATGGTTGTGAAACGGCAAAGGGTAAATGCACCCTTCTTTTTGGGGAAATGCTCCTTAAACTTTGGAAAAATGCTCCTTAGATGCGTTTGCAGGGTATAATGCAATCGGAGGTATTAACCTGCTGGTTAGCGCTTGCCGGGTGTTTTGACGGGTCTTCAGTTTCTTCAAGATTGTATAGTGTTGACGGGTTTTAAGTTTCTGAATTTAAGAGTCGTCAAAACGAAATTAAGACTCTTCCAAATGAAATAAAGACTCGTCCAAATGAAATTTAAACCCGTCAAAACTACCTCGAAAATTGCGGAGCGAGGCTCCGCTATACAATCTTGAAGAAACTTTAGACCCGTCAAAACAACCGGCAAGCACCAACCAGAAGATAAATACCTCTGATTGCATTATACCGGGCAAACACATCTTAGGAGCATTTTTCCAAAGTTTAAGGAGCATTTCCCCAAAAAGAAGGGTGCATTTACCCTGCTGCCGTTATGAAACCAAATTAATAAAACCTTTATAAGACCATAAAGGTATTGAAAACGTTCTAGTGAAAAATGTTATGACCACTTGAGAAACTTCATAAAACCTATAGGCTGCCTTGAAAACCCGCATACGGCCAAATGGTTACAGCTGTCAAACTTCACTATGATATCGTGGTTTTGTTTTTGTTGTTCTGCTTTGGTCGATTCTCTGCTCTTCTTTTAGCAGTAAATAATATCTAAGATAAATGTTCTAGTGTAGCGGGAAATTATGTTTGATAGCAAAATATACTAGAATATTGGCACCATAAGAGCCGAAAAATAATGCGCCTTGGAAATTATGCGAGTTTACAACAACAAAAATAAAACTAAAACAACTATTTTCGATAAATGATTCATGAATTTCCTGAAAATTTATGGAATTCAATAAGGTTAAGGACTGTTCATTAAAGAAAGTGTACACCTGTTTATCAAAGGTTTAGGGTTAAAACTTTACAAAAAAATGTGAATTTCCACTCAGTGTGTTAAAACATTGTTTAATTTGGCAACATACCTAAAAAATCGAAAAAAAGTGAGAAATTTCGAACGATGGGTCGAATCAGCTGATCCACTTGCAGATTTATTCTGCACAAATGGTTTTCCGGAAAGCTGTTGTTTCGTAAATTAGCAAAAAGCGTGAAGTGCATTAAATCTGCAGTGCACAAGATTGTTAAGAATTTTGGAGAAATGTGTTCTTTAGAAGGTTCACCGAAATCTGGACGCAAAAAGGGGGCATCGGATCACAAAAAGGAGCTAGTAGCGGTACGCCTTTTGAAACCACATAAACCGTGTTCCGTTCGTGAAATTTCAAAAAAGTGCACATTAGCTTTGGAACTGTGCAGAATATCAAAAAGCGTAACAATATCAGAACCTACAAGAAGCTGAAAGCATCCAAAAGGACGGATTCACAGAACGCTTCTTCAAAAATACGGTCACGGAACTTGTATAACGTTCTCCTTCAAAAGCCGAACCGGTGCATTTTGATGGACGACGACACGTACGTCAAATTGGACAGCAGTATACTTCCCGGGTCGCAATTTTTTAACGCTGAGCAGAAAATCCGAATCGAAAAAATTAGGAAAAAGTTTTTGGTGTTGCGGTGGCTAGAAGAGTTTTTCATATTTCATGCTCAAGACGAAAAAAGTCGATTTCGTTGAAAAATGCCAAAATCCCCTAAACTGCCCTGAACTGCGTCTTATCGAAAGATACTGGGCAATAATTAAGAAAGATGGAAGAGAAGCAAGCTCTGTTGACTGCTTCAAGAAAATTTGGTCTGCAGCACAACGAAAAGTTACGTAGCAAGTTATGCAGCAGCTAATGGGAGGTATCAAAAGAAAAGTTCGAGCGTTCTTGAAAAATGAGAAGTAAATATTCAAACTCACGTGAATTCAGTCATATGTATGTTGTTTTTCATTTATATAAAGCAAATTTATGAATTTGTTCGAAAATAAATATTTTCCTTTGAGAAACAGGTGTCTACTTTCTTTAATGAACAATCCTTATCTAAAAGAATGCCGAAATTGGTCACCGATCTACAGTTCATTTGCATTACATTTAAAATTTGGTGCATTTATTTTTCCACATTTCCATTATTTCTGATATTTTCTTCTTATATTTCTTCTTTTTTATTGGAAAAAGTCACAGTTTTGCCAAAAAGCCAATTTGTCATCGCAATGACTACTATAAAACTATTTGGCCATTTGGTGACGTCCCTGAATGCCTATCTGCCGTTTAATGCATTTACTGGAGACAAAATGGTTTTAAAATGCTTTTTCAACTGACCATAATAAGATAATATGAATGAATCTTCAAACGGCATTTCAAAACAGCATTTTACGAGTTCATAAAGTTGAAATAAAACCTTTGATAGGAGTAAAAGGAATTCGAGATAACAAAGTTTTGAGATCGTTGTAGACCAAGCTGTGAAGGTTTTCATAAACCTGACTAAAATGTGAAACCTACTGGGACCTCTTGGTGCCATAATAAAACCAAATTGAATTCTAGTGGCTTTCATAAAATTTTAATAAAACTTAATACCCAACTAACATTGTTAGTTGCCTTAGCCGAAGTTTATAACTTATAAGCTGTTTTATAATTGTATAAAAGCAAATGAAGCTGAATAAGCTACATATAAGCAGAATTAAAATATCAATACAGTACTTATGCGTAATGTAACACAGCGTTAACACAACATTTAGCTCTCGGTTGTATATTTTGAAAAGAAAGCTCTAATACGAACAATGTTTGTCTGCGTTTACACAGCTTGTTTATGTAGCTATGAAATTAATCGGTTAAGCTTTTGAATTATCATTCTGTTTTCTTATACACAGTTTTATTTGTTAGCTTTGTTACAGCTTTTCAAAAGCCTTTATATTAAAAATACCTTAGCCGCTATACAGCTTAGTGATTATAGCTGTATAGAACGTTGTATAAGTAGCTGCGGCACAGAATATGCAGCATCTTTGCAGTTATTTATATTGATTTGCAATTCATACACTGAGCGAACGAATTGAGAGGAATTCATTGGAATATCGTATGGAAATTTGCCAGAAGATATTGTTGCAAATTTCATACGATTCTCTTATGGAAAGAAGTTCATAGGACGATCGTATGAAAATTTTCCTCTCAGAAAAAAAAAGTTGCAAGTGGGATTCGAACCATGAACCTCGGGATCCAGAGACGAGCCACAATCCCACAAGACTATACACGCATGATAAGTGATGTCAAATGAAAGTGTATAAAATACATGTTTTACTCGACCAATGCGTCAATAATCATTTCATACGATTTCGTATGGAATGAGTCTTGAACCCTTGCTTTGTGGTTCATAGCTCCGATCGTATAAAATCCGTACCGATAATTTCCTGAGTGTAGCTAAGTAAGCGCATTTATTTCATGTTATGTCAACCACCTTACAACCATTCGTCTGAGCTGTCAAACGAAATGAAAGGAATACCGTCCATTTTATCAAGCAGAGTATTTAGATTTCATAATGTTTCGAAGGATTTTGAAGACATATAAGAAAAGCGGTACCTACTACCGAGAAACTGATGATACCTCTCGTGCTGATCTTCAAGAATGAGCAATCAAGCATAACATATCCCACCTCGCATTGAAGGATCTCTTAGCAATACTTAAAAATCAATACAACGATATTCTTCTACCATCAGATCCTAGAACATTGTTGGGAACTCCTTCGAGTACTCTGGTTGTCGATATTCCTGGTGGACAATATTGACACCAAGGCCTAGAAAGTTACCTTTGAAACTGTATTGCAGATCTAAGCAAAGGGTTTCAGTTGATGAGGATTTTGTGCACCGTAAAACGGGTAAATTATACACGGATACAAATTTTTGTGTATAGGATTAAATAAAATCTTGTTGGATTTAAACGAAAAATTTCTGTTGAAGTTTATTGTGTTTCATTGTTTTGATAATATTATGTCACATAAATTCAAAATAAGATTCTTTTACTTCTTATACACAATTAGTGAAACGAATGATGAATATGTCTCGGTGGCTTAGTGGTTATTCTATCGGGCCACTGAGCAATAGATCAGATGTTCAATTCCCGGTCTTAGTGGCATTTTTTGTTAATCACAGGAAATTCTCACACCTAATTTAATAAGAATTTCTTTTTGATTGTACAATTTTTATAACTCTAAGAAGTAATATAGTATCTAAAAAATAATAATAACAAATGGTCCGAGAACGGCATAAATAACAACAAAAATTGGATGATGATCATGTTTAGATTATAATTATTTTAGTAACACTGATTTTCAAAACAGTATGAACCTGTTGATAAAGAGCTTCAGCAATCATTATTGTTCAGCATTATTAGAACTAAAATCTGGTTTGAACACTTTGAACACGGGTACTGGAATTCCTCACAGCTAATATGGATCAGAGGATACAGTCTCGGATATTATGGCGAAGGTGCAGTGTACGAATCTGGCTAAGTACGCTTGTAAGTGATATAAATATATTGATAAAACATTATAATATATATTTCATATAGTTAAATGATAATTGCGCTCTACAACGGTAAAAAGGCAACATTGCCGTAATATCGTCCACGAGTATTGTAAACAGTGTTTGACATACATATTTTTTTTTCGATTGCTGTATAGTAACTATGTTTAAGCGTTTATATCAACGTGTTAAGACTAGCAATAAAACGCTGTTTGCCACAGTTCTAACAATAGAAATTGCTTTGAACAAATAAATATGCTGAATATGCGCTTCAAAAGTACTGTCTTTGAGAACAGTAAAGTAATAAGTTGTATAGTTTGTGTTAAGTGTGCTACCATTTGCACACTATAAGATCATTGTTAAGTTAGTTGGAATAAAGCTGTAAAGACTTTTCCGTATCTATAGCAGAGTATCAGCTGTACACAAGTTGAGATAAAGTTGAGAAAATGATTATCAAGCATAGACGCTGCAAATTGGTGATAATACTAACTTTTTAAAAGGAGTATACATGCTTCTTGCTATCTTTTCGCATTTTCATGAAGCTGGGTAGATTCGCCAGATTTGCCTGTGAAAATATTGGTTGGGCGCATGTGCAACCACTACCTAACCATTACTCAGTTTAACGCTGTATACGTATTGCCAATGAAGCGTTTACCTAATGAAAAATGTTGGGTAAAGCTGGATGGTTTTCGCAATGTTACATGGGTTCTAAGCCATTGATGTGGAACGCGGCTCCTTTCGAGTCACACTTGGAACCATCTGTATAGATAACCGTCTGGACGAACTATATCCGGTGGGTCACCGGCTCAAACTCTTGTTTTGACGTACGTATTCCAGCGTTTCAGTGTTGATATATTTTCAATGTTGAATAGTTGCTATTGGTATGCACATTTTTGTTTTAGTTATCGTAATAATCGCCTCCAGTTATTCGATGTATTCCTGATTTGGGTTTGCATTGTTCGATACAAAATTACTAGATTACTTTTGTTGATATTCCATTATTTTAATTAATGGAACGATAATTTGCCATCCCTGAATACGATAAACTAGAATTAAGCAGCTCTCTTACATTGCCTTTAATTACCTGCTGCATATTTCACAAATCACAGTACCATTTGTTTGTATTTTGAAAATAAGGCGAAAAATCAATATTTTGTATACTTGCAACTTCCTACAGATTTAAAAATCATATTTTGCAAACTAACAAATGTCTAAAAAAGGTGTTTGATCATATGTTTAATTATAATAACTCAATAGAAACACTAAAAAAAATGATGACAGTTGTACATCTACCATTTGTTTGAAAAATCCTGTTCGAAATGTATATATTTATTTATATTTCTATCGTCAATCAATCAATCGCGAACTACTTAATTAAATAATAAGAATATTCAATAATGTACAGTTATGAAGAATTATTTCATTTTCTTTCGAGGCTTGTCTAGGTCAATCAATTCACAATGTTGATTAAAAACGATCCTCATCTACTTAAGCGGTCCAAAATTAACGTAATTTGTACGATAATGATCTACAACAAAAAAAATTTCTATTACGTATGAGCATACATAATTTTGACGGTAGATTAATCGATTCAGTGCGTTGCGAATTGCTATCGCTTACGAACAAAGCCATACCACGATCCCGATCTTTCAATGTTTGAATCATAGCCTCATATGATGGAAAAAGAAATACTGTCCATCGTAGCTTACGAAGTGCATATAAGCAAACATGAATTTACTCTATAAGTTTGTCATATTTTGTGACAGATATAAAACGAGTTACTTTCAATGCCAATCCTCCAAGCAAGACTGGCAAAAATTTTGCTAAAAGACAAAGTCAATCTTCAATTCTAGTCACCGATTCTTTATAGAGATTTAATAAATCCGAGAAAAATAGTTTCAATAGCTTACCACTACCTAAAAGTACTGTTGTTTGTACATTGATCATGACTCACAATATGCAATTCAATTAGAAAAAAATATTATTATACACGTCGATCCTTCGACGATGCCATTGACGCGCACACGCTCCTCGTTGCCGCAGACCCCCCAGTGGAGTGGATCTTGCTCCGAATTTCCCATCATCATCACAATAAATTGACCTAGCCTCCGATCACCCGGAGGGCATTTACATAATCGACAGCTGGTTCCAACAACCCCATCCTGCATCCCACGAGCAAAACAAAACTATCGCAAACGAACGCGATGCGATCGTCGAGCCAGTCTGCAGCACCGAAAGAAGGTGCCATAAGTTTGTTCAACTGGTTTACTCACCGAGCTGCTGCTGTGCTGTGTGGGAAGCGTGGCTCACTTAACAGGAAGGCTGCTGATGCTGATGAGACCCGGGCGGCCGCGTGCGAAGGTACCGCTGAACAACAGCACATATTAACGAGCGATTGCGACCTTGAGAAACTACCATATTCCGAATAAGGCGTTTCTGTTTACCGCGAATTTATTACACCAGACGACCGTACGCGGCAGTAATAATTATAACTAGGTAAATGGGGACCTAAAGGTAACATCTACGAACGGGGAAACGTACGCTGTCTGTGGATATACGCGCGTGGGGGTAAGACGATCGTACCAAAACGAAGACCGCGAAATCGTCAGAGTGCGGCAAAACATGAATAACAATCCCCGTGCTTCGTTCGCAAACTTCGGATTGTATGCAGATTCCATGACATTGCACCACGTCGCGTACCAGATCTGTATTGCAAGATAGAATCTGTTGCTACTCCCATGGGTTTTGATGAGTTGAATTGTTCAACGGGTCTCGTGGATCACATTTAATATGGTTTACATAATCGCTTAGCAGAATTCCTTAAGTTAATTTCCTTTGTTACCGTTGATTTTTGCGAAATTGATTGCACTGTTCTCACTGAACGCAGTAGTTGTGTCGGTGCAAGTCGTCCCAAGGGGCAAGGTCACAAGTCTATGATTGCATTTAATACTACTGATTTCAAAAACTGAATTTGATTTCTCGCACTTGCAACTCATTTAAAACACCGGGAATCTTTTGCTCGAGCAACTTGTTCGAGATCTCGTTCTATAGACACCTCCACAGCTTTTGACACCGATCAAGGCTAACGACCTCCACATTATCCATGTCCCGTAGGGAGACAGCGCAGTTCAAACAGGTTCATCTCCACAGTCATTTTTCTGCAGAAATATGAAAAATGACTCTCTATATTGCTTATCTATTCAGTGAAAGATTTGCCACGTTTTGTAAATGCTGTAAAAATTCCTGAGCCAGCAACGCCCGACAAGAATCAAGTCGTCGGACTATAGAAGTCCAACCAAGACCCTGGGGATGCAAGAATAGAATCACCCTGTTAATGATGCTGAGTTGTGGTCAGTGCTTTAATGCATGAAGGGATTCTCGTGACTATTATTGTCGCATCATCTCATCTTTTTCCCATCCCAGGGGACACGGTGTAATCCCGTTGCGTCGTCGACGATGTAGAGATTTCTTTAGAAATGCTGCAGGCAAAATGAGGTTGCAAATGCTTGTATCTTGGGACATCTCGACGGTTGAAATAAATTATCATCATCGAGACACAGGCAAGTAGGAGAGTTCTATATACACTTTGTTTGAGACATCATTAATCTTATTTCGCCGAATGCAAAATGCAGTTCTGAGAACGTGAGTATCTATTCTGAACTGTATATCTTTCAGTTTATCTAAGTAATACATTTTACCGCGAGCAAACGTGAAATGACGGACGTTTCTCTCTTCTTGGTAATTGAAAGCGGGCCGTTTATCAAACAGCATGGTTCGCGAGAAGCTTTCGGCAGCACGTAATTAAAACCCGATTCAAAGTAAATTTGGACGCATTCAAGTGATCATAACTCAAGAATTAAACAACATACGCGGTTGATCAAAACGTCGAACAAAAGGGTATTTATTCAGCTTTCAAACGTTATACAACAAGTTATTACGTTTCACCGTTTCGAACGAGCTGTCGCACTTTACTTGTGATCGATGCCATCATGATCTGCACAGTCGCTGGTGACACTGTACCGGCGAACTTATTCCACTTTAAACGCATTTGTTGTGCATTTGTCACTTCTTTACCGCATCCTCGAAGTTTTCGCTTGACAATTTTTCGAATTTTTCGATCGGTCTGAACTCAGGGCAATTCGGAGGATTAGTCTCTTTGGCGACGAAATTAACATTGTTAGCAGCATACCATTCTAGTCCTCCTTAGAGTAGTGGCAGCTGGCTATATCCTACCAAAACATAACGTTGGTCTTGTGTTGCCGAATGAAGGGTAAAATCCGCTTTTTAAGACACTCTTTAATGTAAACCTTCGACGTCATTGTGTGAGATTTGATGAAAACCTAGGTTTTAAGGCCACAACTGCAGATTCCTTGCCAAATCTTTAGTTTCCGAGCAAACTTATCAGCAAAAACAAATTTATATCTGGAAGGGACATCCCCACGACCAGTTGCCACGTAAATTATTCGTCCGGGGATTTGTTTATAATCCATTTTGACATATGTTTCGTCATCCATTGAAATACAGCCATCACATTTCGTAAAAACTCGTTCGTATAGTAATCGTGCTCGCTTTTTGACCACTAAATTTTGTTTCAGGGAGCGATTCGGATGTTTACTGGCACAAAAAGACTTATATCCTTCTCTTGAAAGGATGTTTCGCACGGTGCAAAAGTTGGAATCGTATTTCATTGGCAAATCACCGTGCGTCCAGATTTACTTTGAATCGAGCTTTAAGTGTATTTAATGCACACTCAAAGAAGTTAGCGCTGACTTAACTTATTTTCACCGAAGTATGAACAGTTGTACTGCGCAGAATAAGTAGCAAATGCAAAGATGCATCGTTAGCAGATTATCAAATATTTTCACATAATATGAACTTGATTTGCAATGCTACTTTGCCTATATGTGTTTGGTTTTATTTAAATTGAATAATGGTTTTATTTCACATACGGCCATTAAAAATTCCATATTAAACAAAAAACTTCGTGGCCGAGATTACCCAGTGGAGCGCTCTAGTCAGTGCTTCACAACCATATTTTCATAGCTCACTTGGGATTTGGTCAACACCAGCAGCTTTGTTATTTTTTAAACGACTTATTTCCTCCTCGACTCCCTGGAGGGTTGGATCTGGAAAGTGTCATAAATTTAATTCCATGCAAATTTTGTTAACCCATCCATGGCATTCAAAGTCGCTCCACAAGCCTTTTTTTTCATTTATATCGTTCTCCAACGTTCTCTCAAAAGGTGAAAATGATACTTATTGGAAGGCTATTGTTCGAATAATAATAATGCAGTCGGGTTCGGCAGTCGTTAGCTCATTTATTACAGTATTAATTGCACTTTCACAGCCGCATTTACGGAGATCATTACCAAACATTTAAAAATTAAATCTTCTGTTGTCTGTTGAGAGGCAGGCTCCTGTGTGTGGTTTTGGTTAGCATGCTGAAAATACGGAAGGAACTCAACTCCGCGCACAGTTCGTGTCTCAGAGCTTCGGGAAGGAAGCAGTAACTAATGAGCCAAAATGATCAGGCATTTGTTTTCTTCGAACTGGGTGGATGACCTCGAAAATTGGAGTATCTCAAATGCTGCAGCTGTTTGGTGCGTGGCAGGTAGCTGCTTCCGAACGATGGAGTTACGCAATAATGGAGCCTTCTCTCGTACGTGTGTGCAAGCAATTACACGTGTACATTCGTCTATCTTCGAATACGCAAAGATTAATTTGCACTCTCCGTCGATGGATTGTTTGCGGTGTCTGGCATAACCACCTTTCCGAAGAATCTACAAATTGGTGCATTTCGTGAAAGGTTGAAGGCTCAAGTTCACGCAAATCGGAGTTGTGCAAAGTGCAATCATTGAGCAGATCAATCAGTCTTATGCTGCACGGTAGTTTTCAATGGAAATGGCATTCGATGGACACGTTATGGATAATTAATGCATTTTTTTGTTTGCGCAAGATTGACAATCATCATTCTACTTATTTAATCCGTGTTCCGTTATTCTGCAGTTGTCTTACGAGTTTAAAATTAATTGACCAAGCAAACAACAAATTAAAAATATTCTTTAAAAAAAATTTCATTCACTATTAATCACTATAATAGGATTAGCGCAAGCTAATCTGTACAACTAAACTGTGGTGTATTTTTACGTCCAACGTGGGCATCTCTTATAAACACGCCTGCGTGCAATCGATTGTCCCTCCCCGCTTCTGGTATGTCTTGCAGTTTAGTTTGCCCAGAAAACCGGGGAGTCACCAATCAGTCAACCACATACTAACAGTCGTTAGTAAGACCTTAACGATATACACGGTATACAAATCAATTTTGGTGGATTTTTTTTGTCTGTTTTAATGAGTTAAGCAAACGGTATTTTACCTACTTTTATCAAAGTAGTAGATCTATGGAGCGAATGGGGGAGAAGGAGATGGCACACATTTTGGAGTAGAGCTCGTGCATTTCGATAAATTATTGTGTTGCTTTTCAAAGTCCACCAATCAACAAGCCAGTCTGCTCTCCATGTGGACTGTTATTGGATATCAGGGAAGGTCGCTGAGCGCAGCCAACCCGTTTAGCTGATCCATGTGAAAGAATCGTTTGCTATTGTTGTTTTGTGTACCAATCGGTGTCCCCTTAGGGGGATATTCGCATTTCTGTTGTTAAGCTGCAGAGACCCAATAAATCCAATCAATAACCTCAGTCAGTGGTCGTGGATAGGCCGGGGCCTACCAGGGCGATGTGTAAAGCCAAACGGTCTTGCTGGGTTAGCATACTTTAGGTGACTTTAACGTGACGATTGGCAGGAAACCTGTTATCAACCGTTTTGCACGGTGCTGCTGACTCGTTAAGTTGGGCTACTTGGGTGCTGTTGAGTGACCTAATGGTATGTTGGTTGTTGGTTGGTTTGAGGAATGGAGTTTCTTTATGTAACGGAAATTGACTGATGAATGCAGGCTGGCTTTCAAGGTTAGTGTGGATTATGAAATGTGTGTCTTAGTTGAAGGATATTTCCTTTCTAATGGCTCTCCCAAGCAACATTGCTGGTTTGATCAAGGTTTTGATGTATGGTACAAGCTTAACTCATGTCCTACAAAACCTTAAAAAAACCAGAATTGTTACTAGGGATAGACGAACGTTTGTTTTTTTTTACAACGACGATTGGACTCAAAAATCAATATTTACCTTATTTGTAGTTGAAACTTTCTCAGTCACGATTGGGACATTTTAATCTGCAAATAGAACAAAATTATCTACATTAGAAATTTGAATTAAAAAAGGTTTTGAAAAATTGTTTTTGTATTGAGAGATCTTATAAATATTAGGCTTCAAAAATGGAAGTTTGTTCACTAGATAAAGATATAAAAAGGAAGTATGGATACCGTTAGAATACGGCAGTTTGACTAGAATAGAAGTTAAAATTGAGCAAGAGCCAATTCAATGGGGGTACAAATCAAGCAAAGCAGTATTTTATTATACTACCCTTTGCAGGATAAGCAAGAGGAGGGATACCCACGCTTGAATAGCAATATGTTTTTTTTTGCATATGAAATTTTCATATGAAAACTATATAAAATAAAAACACATTCAACATTGAAGTAGGCTTGAAAAATTAGGGAAGTGCCAATGAATCATTCTGACAGGTGTCTGGTAATCGTTAAATTTTATTTATTGCCACTTTTAAGACATCTAGCAATGTAAAGCGAACTTAAATACTGAATATTTGTCACATAGGTGCAATACACTATTTACCAGAAAATGTTTGTTCAGATTAGTTAAGGAGGTGAACTTTGTAAGATTTTTTACATAAAATTCCACTCAACAACTTCAACATAATTTGGCCCATATCAGAATGCTTGTGCTAATTGAAAAATGAAATAATTTGGTTTATGTGTAAAAAGAGTAACGAGAGTTTTCATAAAGGTTCCAAAGGTTCCGTTTATCCATAAAGGCTAGATTATTTAGAAATGGAGCACTTCATTTTGGAGATAACGGTGCTCCAAGTGGTCGGATAGGTACGTTTTTCAAAGCGTTTTGTTGTTTATAAACAATTTAGATTTGTCTATTTTTTCACAGTTTAAAACTAATGTGGTTCCAAGATCATACAGGATGAAAAAAGAAAAATTATTGTGCACAGTTACCTGCAAAATCTATCTGTGTAAACTCGGGAGCTTGCAAAACTGCTGGATTATCCTCAAAGCACTGTGGGCGCGAGTGATTAAAAAGTACAAGGAAACTTTATCAACTGCTCGTAAAGTGCAAATCAAGCGTCGGAGTGGAATCGTTGATCGTCAACTGCGGGTGAAGGTCATTCGGAAAATCAAGGTTGGTCCCAACATCTCGGATTATGATTTCGAGAAAAAACTGAATGCTACTGTGTGGCGAATCCGTCTCCAAGAAGGTAATAAATGTTACCGAGCAAGTGAACAACCCAAACGAAGCCTCAAACAACAAACTGTTGCCAGAAATCGGTCCCGTAAGTTGTTCGACCAAGTTCTGACGAGAATCGATGATGAAACATATGCTAAAGCAGATTTCAAACAAATCCCGGGGTTCTACAAGGCTCCTACTTGCGGCAAGGTTCCTGGCAGATTCAAGTTTATTTTCGCGGATAAGTTCACGAAAAGAATCATGTTTTGGCAAGGTATCTCTTCCTGTGGCAAGAACACCAGAGTTTTTGTGACGGATAAAACAATGAACCCGGAAGTGTACAAAAGGGAATCCCTCAAAAATCGGATACCCTTCGTTAATTTACATGATGGTCCAGTTACTTTTTAGCCAGGTCTAGCCAGCTGCCATTAGATCATGGAAATGCTACAATGGTACAACAATAATGGGGTCCAGTTCATCCTAAAATAGCTGAATCCACCAAAGCGGAAACTGAACATGAAGGAAGAAGTCACCAGTGGCATTGGTCTGATGAAGAATTGGTGGAATTAGCTAGCCAAAACCATGACGCCGGGTGTGCGCTGGCTGATGAGGGGCAACAATAGAAAAGGTCAAATATTTCCTCGAAATTACAATGAATAATTTGTGTCAGTTATTTTTATGAATTAATTTGTTTCAAGGTTTTTTGATTGAAAGAAAAGTTTGAGAACGACAAGCATTTGCAAATGCCCCATTTCTAAATGATCTAGTCTTCATTCAACTCCTTAGGCGGAATCCACAAAATGCCGCAATATTTACTCTCATATCATCTCGAGATTTCCAAAGCACAAATCTTGAAAACTATGATGACTTCGTGTAGCAAATTAGCCGGATAACGCAATACCATGCAGAAAGTCATAATAGTTTTCAAGATTTGTGTTTATGGACTCCATCACGATTATCTTTAAGGCGCCACCAATTTACAGTGACGGACAATACAATAAGACTAAAGCCCGATTTTCATACAAAATGGTCATGTTTGGAGGCTTGTCTTTCACTTTTCAGTGGAGTAATTGAACTAAAACTTTGGCAATGGCCTAGAAATAACCTGAATTTTCATCTTTAATAAATTCATTATTTTTCACTCACTACTTCAGAAACTACAGACACCACCTACGACAAAACAATAAGACCTTTTTTTGATATCCATAGTTTAGGCCATGTTGATGAGTGTGAATTACAATCTATAGTATACTGATATTAAAATGACCCGTGCATCAATAATCAAAATTCAGATCCTCAAATTCGAGCATCCTCTATGTAAATCAAAAAGTGGTCTTATTATTTTGTCTGTAACTTTTAAAGTGGTGAATGAAAAATGATGGATTTAATGGAGATGAGAATTTAGGGTACTTCTGGACCACAGCCGAACTTTCAGCTCAATTGGTTTTCGAGAAAATGAAAATGACCATTTTGTATGAAAATCAGGCTTTGGTCTTATTGTATTGTCCGTCACTGTATATATAAGTGTATAAATTTATATAAAAGAAATGTTACTTTGTTGTTAAATAAATGTTATTCATACTTGTTTGACTTTCAATATTATTCTGCATGTTTTTATATGAATTAATGCATATATTCGAGGAATCAAATGCAAAAACTAATTTGAATTTAAAAATACTTAATTGTTTCGAAAAAAACTAAGGAGAGTTAATTTTTGCAAGGAAGTAAATCAAAATAAAATAATTATAAGTAATGAAGGAATTGAAAAATCCTATAGAAGATTCAAAATGCTCATAGCTAAATTGAAATTTCACATTTAATGATTTCCAAGAAATAAAAAACCAAATTTTCAATAAAACATTAAAGAACTTACTTAAAAAATGAAATCTTCCTTTGAATCAAAACATTTCATAAACGCATAAAAAGCACATCTCCGCTTCATTTTACTGAATTTTGATTCGTTTCCGGCTCACTTTCGTCTAAAATGTAGCAATCAAATTTGAGTAAATTTGGTTGGGACTGACAAGGTGACAAATTAAAATCGTCGACTTGTCTATCCCAAATATATTTACTCTAATTCAAGTGACTCCACTTCTGACAAAAGTAAGTAGAAAATCGACTCAAAGTGAGTTAAATTTGTGGGGGTGTAAAAAAGTAAAAAAAAAAGAAAAGAAAATTATGCATAACAAAGAATTAATTTTCTATAGAAAATTTAAATATTTCAATAATAAACTCATAACAAAGCCGTAGATTTTTTTTCGATAAAGTTAACTCTATGAAACTATTCATATGAAATAAAAGTAGACATGATTTTTTCGCAAGGAATTACAAAACATTTTGACATGGAACTTTTACCGAATTGATGACTCAAAGCTTCGGGAAATTCTTGACGTAGTGAAATTTGTATCTGGGGCTGTTTCTAGCCTTCAGATCAACGCAACCGAAAATACAAATCACATCAAAAGACTCTAGATGGCAATTTGGCAGAAAGTGTTTCAGTACATAATACATTTGTCCTTCCAAAACATGACCATACATCTCTTGGATGGTGATTTTTGGACCATAAATGGCATTGGAACCAAGACTGGTCTAAAATAGACACCAAACAGCGGGCTCGTAGGCTATAGGAAAAAGCTGCTAAAAAGCCAAAACGCAGCGAAAACCGAAGAAAATCCATACCAGAAGTCCAAACCATGGCAATAAATCCAATAACAACATCCAAGGAAATAAATGACCCGACAAAAAATCTTACAAGGAACTACTGGCCACTGCAAAAGTGCAATTTGACGGCCCACCATCGTCCACTGGCCACCCAATTGCAGCCCTTTCGGTATCAAAATTCTTCAACTTAAAAAAAGGTGAAACAATCAACCCATACCGAGCAGAGAATCAGACATAAAGAAATATTGGTCGGTCATTTGACACCATGCACCCACCCATCGTAAGCACCATGCAACAATCAGCTGTTTCAATGCATCCACCTATGCTCACCGAACAATCATCATCAGCCGGAATTGAACACCCTCCACTTTTGGACCCAATGCGTCCGCCTTTTGTCAGACTCACGGAACTATCTGCATCTGGCGACCAACGCACTTTGAAGGCGCGATTACGGTACCATAAAATTATAGACATCGTTTGGACCTATCTTTCATTCCTGCATGACCAACCACTTTCCGTATGCATTCGCGGAATTACAAAAATTAGTGCAATATTAATGCTAGCAGCCGAAGGACTACCAACGGACATAAACTTCTTGCGCGAAATTTTCCTGGACGTCCATGCAGAACTGGGCATCTCTCGCAATGACGCCTTGGCAGACCTTCAGTCACATTGAGCATTCCTGTCCAGTGACCGTACAGAACGACTGCAGTACACTAGGGAGGCTGCCTTGAAATTCTACAACCCTCCAAATTTTCGGAAACACTGACGTATGATGTAATAGTTATGTAAGTATATCTAATCCTGAAAAAATTCTTCGCCTTCTCAACAGAATGCGACTAAAAATTTGGTGTATTGCCAAAATTCCAATCACATGAAAAACCTAGCCAAAATGAAAGAAATTCAACAAAAACTTCTAGCTTTTGCTTTCAAAGTTATTCTGGCAACTGGAACAAGCTGGGAAGAAAGCGTCTGAAGCGAAAAATGTTTTGGAAATAACTTTAATGTATGTAATGTAATGAGTTTTCATTGCCATCAATGCAGACTTCTCAAGAACTGAAAACTATCAAGCACAAAGAATTTGAGCATGTCTGAGTTAAAGCACTTATCGCAGGTGAAACACACATTTTTGCATCTCAAACATGCTAATAAACAATCTTTTGAATTATTTTGCCAAAATGTCGAATTTGTCATGTCAAATTTTGGAATCAGAAGTAAAACTTCATATTTATGACGACTACAAACGGCTACAAACGGAATGTGAACTTCATATCTGATATTGAAAATGAATCATTTCTACACCCAGTCCTAGGCGAAGACGAAAAATTACAATTTCTATTCGAAAAATTTCATATTTTGGCTTACATCAAATTAATCATATCAAACATCAGCAAAATGCATATTTAGACCTGTTATTTACGAACTGCACTGAAAACTTTTGTGTGTAAACATCATTGTCACCATTATGGAAAAATTAAGTTTTTCACACAGCAACTAAATATTCAATCTTCATACAAAACACTCACTTCCGCAGCGACTGGGAATTCGAGGAAGTGCCGGAATATAATAAAGCAAATTACGAAGTAGCAAAACGTAGACAATGTACAATAAATTGGCAAAACATAACAAGTATTGAATTAGGCAAACTTCATTCAATTATTAAGTGACTTATTTCAAAAACTGTACCAATAAAAAGATGAACACAAAACAATAAATTACCAGCGTAGTTCATTCCATAATTGAAAAATTTAACGAACAAAAACAATAAGCACACAAATTATATAAAAGCACTAGCACAAATTTGCAAAATTATCAGGACATATGCAACCAACATAACTTTAATGGCTGAGCCACATGAAGAAGATAATCGTAAAGTCAAAACTTAAGTCCAATCATGTCCCAAGAATTTCTTCAATTACGCAAAACGAAATTGAAAAGTAGCAATTTTCCCTCATGAATGCATTTTGACGGAAAAGTAGGTGAAAATCCTTCAAAAATCTGCAAGAAGTATATACCACATTCTCCCAAGAAGACCGCGTTTCATCTTATTTGCATTCATTCATTGAATTTTCCAACAATATATCTGTCAGTCAATTATCTCCTCACGAAATTCTCAAAGCACTAAAAAACTTGAAACCTTCCAAGTAACCAGGACTAGACGGTATTACACTTGAATTTTTGAAGAAGCTTTCAGACGAACTTATCCTTCCTTTAGAACTTCTTTTTCATATGTCTCTGAAAAGCGGAAAATTTCTTAACAATTGCAAATCAGCTTTTTTGGTCGATTTTCAAATCAGGCACGAAATCTGACATCCGCAACTATCGTGGAATTGCCATTATCTCTTGCATCCCAAAACTTTTTGAATCGCTCGTAAATGAAAATATTTTTCATCAAGTAAAAAACCAAATTACAAGCAAACAGCACGGCTTCTTAAATGGTCGCTCACCTACCTCTAATCTTTTGGAATTTGTAACTTTTATTCTTAATGCAATGGACAATGGCAAGCACGTAGAAGCCCTTTACATTGACTTCAGTAAAGCATTTGACCGAATCGACATACCATTATTACTGGAAACTGGACTGTTGAATTGGCTGCGATCATATTTAACGCATCGCAACAAATAGTTTATTTTCAAAATAAACTTTCAGACCCCATCTCAGTCTCCTCAGCCCACTTCTTTTTATTTTGTACGTTAACGACATATCCAACAGTGTTATAAAAATCCAAGCACTTATATATGCAGAAGACATGAAGCTCTTAATGAAATTTATCGCAGAAGAATTACAGTACAAAATAAACTTATTCAACACATGGTTTAGCAACAGCTTACTTCAACTGAACGTAAAAAAAATGTAACTCAATAGCGTTTAGCAGAAAAATTGAAATACCTCGTACTGAAATATTCTTAGGAAACCAAATAGTAGAAAAATGCATAGTAAGGGACTTAGGCATTATCCTAGACTCTAAACACACTTTTGTAGAACATTATAACGCAATTATAGTATGCTGGGCTTCATCAAGAGGCTCAGCCACAATTTTTAAGACCCATACATCTATAAATTATTATACATTACATACGTAAGGCAAGTTTTGGAATACTGCAACCTAGTATGTAATCCGTACTGTGCCATACATGAAGAACGCATCAACAATTTCTTTTATATGCCCTTCGCGAATTGAATTGGACTGCATTACCACTTCCATCATATGAAGCGCGCTCGTCAATTTACAGACACTCAAGGAACGCTGTGAATTTGCAATGCTTTTCTTCACCAATGACATTATTTCGCATCGTATAAAATCAGCAGTACTACTCTCGCAATTGAGCTTTTATACTCCCAGCCGGCATCTTAAAACACGGAAATTATTCTTAGAAAAATCATACAGAACAAATTTTGCAAAAAATGGCACCATCAATCGAATGATGCGCCAGTATAATCTTCAATGTGAAATTATAGGCATCACTATTTCTAAAGATCAAATAAAATCTCTTCTAAAAGTTATTAGAAATAATGCATAGCATGTAAGTAAAATATTGTAACCATTGTATGTAGTCTAATTTGCTTGACGAAAAAAATATAATATTTTTACAGTTGGATTGTTTGTAACATATCATTACTACATAACACCGTTTGTACATTCATAGATAGCATATGTCTCCCTAGGCGATACAAAAAAAAATTCAACAAATTAAGGTTCGTCAATCTGCAGTTAAATTTCACATCTGCCTTCAATTAACTATTCTTGTATTCTATTTAAAGTGAATAAAACAGAGTTTGTATAAATTTGCCTGTGTAAAATTGAATCGAACCCAGCCACCCCAAGCATGATCTTATTCAATAGGAGGACCTTTAGCGGCTGAGTTAAAGAAGGCCTCCTGAGTCCACCGCCTGTAATCTATCCGAAAAAGAATATGAAAATGCGCACCCATAAAACGTTAAAACAATAAGGAAACGCTAAGCAACACAACTGCGACCTCTTTCTTGGTCTTCAGATGCACATTGAAAGCCGCCACTCACACGCATGTCGCGCGGGACAGAACTCTTGTTATTCCATTGCCATTGCGGTCACAAGCCATAAACGTACGAGTTCACTTTAGGTATTCCGGCTTGGCTGAGCCAAGAAATCGGAATTGCCTCGCGCGTATGCATGAAGAGGAAATTAGCGTTGACATTGAACGGCAGCGCCAAAATTCTGCGATCGCTGAACAAAGGTTCAAGTAGCGCTCGAGTTTGGGTGCTACCGGTCATCATCGAACTTCCACCGTGTCACACGGCACTGCAATGTTGTCTAGTAGGAAAATATAAGCAAACATAACAAAAGCTATCGATGGCGTACAGAGCGGCTTGAAATGTTCAGTTGCGGGTGGGTGTAAATAAGCCTTTTTTTTAGAAAAACGTGTCGGATCTGAAGTAGACATCTCCGTACAAGAGATATACATTCTTATTGTTGGCAAAACAAACGAACGGAAGCTGAGAATGGTTCGATTCCGGGGTTTGGAGCACTTCCAGGTGCATTGAATGCAGAAGAGAGAGCAAGTCAAGGCCGTTCAAGTGAACATCGGTCAGTGGTCTGTGAGTGCGGGATTTTCTCGTTGGGTTGTTTCTAACTGAAATTGAGAGTTTGTATTCTGACAGTATTACTTGGTTCAATACCAATCTGTGGCTAACTTATATTGGATTTTCAAGAAGTTATATTGAGCATTAGAAAAGTAAAAATTTATCGTTTCAAGACTAGCGGGCTAAGACTAAGCGGAAATACCACTGGGGTAAATTTTATGGTATATTTAATAAATACTGAACCGAATCAGACGTTTAATACAAGAACAAAGGCTTTTTGGGTCAAATCCGGACACTTTATCCATTAACAGGTTCGAAGTTGATTATGAATTTCTCCCATGCAGTAACCAATACGTAAATTTTAACATATGCTCATGTCTTCGTTAACAATCGTCCCGTTCGTTTTGAATCCTGAGAATAAATACTACCTAATTAATAAAAAATAAAATTTCCGGATATTAATGGGGAATGAATTTTTTTTGGTGGGGAAAAACGGAAAGGATGTTTTAATAAATTTTGTGGGAGGGGGATTTGGTTTTTGTGATTTTTTATTTTTTTTTTTTATGGTTTTTAAAATATATTTTTTTTTTTTGGGAATTTCTTTTTTAAAAAAAAAAAAACCTTTTTGGGGGGAAAAAATGCCCGCATAAACAATAACCATAAGAAGTGCCTAACCACCAATTTGGGGTATCATCCCAACTGTAAGCGGTATGGTCACACCATCTATAATATCGTTCCTGTATGGTATATGTTTATTAGGGCAATCTTCTCTGACAAGAAGTTATTATTTTTATAAAACTCAAGAGAACTGTCCTTCATTCTACCTTTGAATTTCGAACTTATTGTTTGTCACAAGAAGCTTATTGCCTGCTCTCAACTTATTTTTTAAATGTTTTTTTAAGTTTTTTTATTGGGGTTTTGGTTTTTCTTTTTTTGTTGGTGGGGCATTTTTGAAGATGTTTTAATACAGGCAACACTGGGTGGCATAATTGGTTTCAGCAACTTGATTTTGACTTAATTAAGCCACAGAACCGAATTTAAATCATACTTGTCAAGCTGGTGTTGGTCGCTTCCATTGTTTTCAGCGCAGACAAGATGAAGAATTGATTTATGTTGACGGAACTAATTCGCACATTTACCGCTTCCTTAATTTTTTACTGAGATAAGCATTGTAAAACTAAGCTGTCGTGCTGTTATGCACATGGTTCTATAGGGTTTATATTGATCACCATTATATATCAGTCTTCAAACTCGTTAACCATACTCGTTACCCGTCATAAATGAGTAAACATTACTATCAAAAGAAGATAAAAATGTGTATATTGTGTTGGTAATATTGGCGTCAACGTCAGTGGCTTCATAAATGCGTTACGCAATTACCTAAAAAATAAGGTTATATGTATTAGTTACAAAAACTAATACAGATTGGATAATACTATTCTTGATTCCTGACATTGCTTCATTAAAATGGAGAAAAGTAATTCTCTTCTAGGAGTAAAAAAAGCACATTTTGACATATCTGCGTTATTCTCAAAAGTGCTCCGAGAAAATCAAGATCAAGATCATCAAGATTATTGCATATACTTGTTACAATTACCATGAAAATGATCGGAGACATTTATTTATCATCTCATTTTTGACTATGGTCATGGTTACAAGGACTATTTTGACATTATAGTAGATGTTGAATTAACTATTTTGAATGGTCATTTTGATCATGATTATAGTCGGTTGAAAATCATTATTTTGCCCTAGTCATCCTAATCCCCAATAATGCTAAAATTGACTATCAAACTTTTCGCTGTGTGAGCAACCAATACTCATAAAAAGAGTTTATTAGTTTTACCGTTTATACACGGTAGAATGGAATAACCAAATTGAAAGTTAAAATATATTTTGATTGCCTTTTTCGCCACCAGATGGTTCTGTTAGCAGCACTACACGGGTCGCCTAACACGTTTATGTGAAAAAAGGAAGTGACTTAATTGTTAATATAGTATATTTGATATTACTCACCAAAATTAAACCGATTGTTGGATTTTCTTGAAATTTTCAGGGAATGAAAAATTACTAATGAGTTACGATTTACATAATTTGTTTTATTCAATTTCATCTCTCATCCCCAATGCCCCCACCTTCCTCGTCACTCCACCTTTTAAATTTTTTTACAATCAATTTTTCGAGTGTTTTTGTAGTTTTTACACAAATTTTCTTCAACTCCAGCTCTGTTTTAAAAGTTTTGGGATTTTTGCGAAGTTTCGTCTTCATAACTGCCCAGAATTTTTTAATTGGGTGAAGTTCCGGTGAATTTGATGGGTTCATATCTTTTGGCACAAAATTGACTCCTAGTGGCTCGGTACCACTCCTACACGTTTCGAGCGTAGTGCAGGATACTAGATCAGGCCAAAACAGAGTTGACCCTTTGTGCCTCCTTATGAATGGTAAGAGACGCTTCTTAAGGCACTATTCCGTTTAAATCGCACCGTTGATTATTTCACTACAACCGCAAATCGCCTACCAGATCAGGAACTTCTTTGCAAATTTCGATAATTTCTTCTTTCGAACATTCTCCGGAACATCGAACTTAGAACTTGGCAACGAAATATTCTTGCCCAGAAAGTTAACGGAAGTCGGCCTTGACGTAAGTTTCATCATCCATCACGAAGCAATACAATTTGGTGAGCAGCTTCGTGTGAAGTTTCCAGGCGTGGGTTTTCGCAGTGATGTTTTGCTTTTCATTCCGGTTTGCGGCTTTTTGCACCTTGTAAACATGTAACCCAGGACACCTTGTAGTTTTTAGCGACATCTCGAATTGACATTTTTGGATGGTTCTTGAACTGTGACACCACTTTCCTGGCCATTTTACTCTCCATTGGACTACTTTTACGACCACTCCCTTCCTCCCTTTGGGCCCTCAGACGCTCCTTGAAGGTGCTTATCTCACGCGACACAGTCGTATTTGCAATCCCATGCTTTTTAGTGAACCATCAGTGGGACGCCCCTGGATTTTCATTGTTCTTGTTTTGATTGTTTGTTTCTTGTTTTGAGGACATGACTGGAACTACTGAATGAATAACTATGAAACTTGACAGATTTAAACAATACACTATGAATAAGATTTGCTCAAATGTTCGGTGTGCCATTTTTTATAAAATGCACACTTTATTTGTGCTTTCAACACATTTGGATTAACTGGATATTTTGAAATGATGATGAAAGCCCTCAATCAACTGGAGATGTGCTTCAAAAGACGCTTTGGCAGCTGGAAAAACCTCGTAGGGTGCTTAAACAAAGAAGTAGTTTTGATGACATTATGTGTAGCGACACTCCTGGTAATGGCGTTCATGGTTAAATTACATTCTACAATTTAATCCATGAATCTGAAAGTTTCTGAGGCCAATTTACATTTTTGAAGGTAGAGTCAGTTAGATAAGCTTTGAGCAGATGGATTAACGTCTGAATATTGGCAGTACTAATTAAGAATCCCACGTAGCTTCATAAAATAACCCAGCTGGTTCATGAACTGCTGAAAACCCGTTCCATACCCTATGCTTTACTATGCCATAAACTATCCAAAAGAAAACGTGATTAAAGAGATTTCAATTCAGAAAATTCCAATGACACTGATTGGAATTGATACCAGACGGAGGCTAGAGGTTACAACACTTAGCGGTATTGACGCTGCTATAGATTTTTCGATTGTTAAAGAACAGTCATTATTTAGAAACATGGCTGTGTTCTCGATTAGATCTTTCTCTGGATTCTATGACGTTACCCCGTACACTACTCCAAATGATTACAACGCCAAATAATCACAGAAGTGCAGAGTCGTTCACATCCTAAGTAAAGTTTATCATTATGAAATTTCATTATGGGATTTATTGAAAAGCCTTTATGCTTTACACCCAATATAAAAAAAAAACAAGATTGTAATGCAATTTCGCATTATTTTGTTTCATTTCTCGTAATGGATGGCAACTTGGAGAAAAATGCAACACTGATTGTGAGCAAACTGCAACACATCAATTCGCTTTGAAAAATTCAATGTGTGCGTGAGGTTGCCCAGTGTATTAGTTGTTGAGCATGAGATTGGAGTCCGGAAGTTCAATGGCTCACAAAAAAATCGATCTCGATTCGTAACCGAGATTCCAACCGTGGCCGCGAGCGTCCCGACTCTAGATAGTAACCATTGAGCCACTTTAAAAGTTGCAGTAAATGGAATAAAAGCCCTACAGTTGCTTCGATTGTCGAGGCACTCAGGGGTACAGCAATGATGTATGATGTCGCTCGCACACATTTGCATGCCTTCGTTTATTTCATAAAACGAGTGGTGATCAAGAAGTGATTTTTTTTTGTCCCTGCTATTTTTTTTCAACACGAATTGATTTTATTTTCTTCAAGTCGAACTCTTTTTTAAATTTTTATTCAATTAGTGAAACTTGAAAAGAATATGAAAAACAAGATATTAAAAAAGTCTACAGGGTGTTTATTTTACTTTGAACCAAATAAAGGAGAGAAATTCAAAAAATGATTAGGTGGACACTTCATGTTGCCTATCAGTATACATTCAATAACAAATGGTAAGGGGGGAATACAGGGAGCCAGACGAAGTGTAGGCTGGATGAGGGATTCGTGGTTATCTGGCCCTAGTCATTGATGACAATTATACCTTCCTTGATATAAATCGTCAGATCGAGATCAGCGAAGGGCTAAATGTCTTCCAACAGTCTACAGTGAGTTTGCTAACCCTATTTTTAACAACCCACCAGACGGAAATCCTAATGTGTATTGCTTACTGGGTATGTTTTGTAATAAGAGACTGTACAGTTTGATCTTGCCATTGAGACGAACTGTACGCCAGGGCAAGTCCTGCACTGGTGGTGGCTTCCTATCACATCACATCACATAATATCACCGGACTCTGATCTCCGTCTTATCAAGTATGTCATTCTTGATCGACAAAGCGTTTTATGAAATAAAGTTGAAGTTGTGCAAGTGTGTGTGAGCGACAGGTTGCACATAGCTTGTTGGAAAATATTTCCATTTGCTTCATTGCTGTATCGCTGAGTGCCTCGACAGTCGAAGCAACTGTAGGGTTTTTGTTTCATTCCTCTCGATTTGATAAAGTGGCTGAATGATTACCATCTAGAGCCGTCACACAGTCGGCCACAGTTTTAATCTCGTTGTCGAGTTAAGATCGTATTTTTGTGAGCCATCGGAATTTCGATTTCCAATCTCATACTCATCAACTTATAGCACTGCACTATTCATCACACATTTAACTTTTTAAAGCGAATTGCTGTCTTGCATTTGTGCCCACAACCAATGTTGCATTTTTTCTCCAAGTTACGAATGAAACAAAATCATGCGAAATTGCATTACAATCTTGCTTTTTTATTTGGGTGAATAATTATATTTATTATTTTGCTTGTACTCTCAATCCAACGCATCATTCCGGGATGTAGCGTGACCCTCGGTAGAACTCTTTGGAAATAGGGAAAAAGTTGTAGAATGAAAACCAGATCCCATTGTACACTGACGAGTAAATCCGAATGTTTCTGGATGACTTTGAAGTAAGTTACTCGTTATGGAAACCTATTCTCTTCCAACGAATTCACAGATTTCTGGAATTAACCAAGTCTACACTACAAGATTTAAACAGACAGATACAAGATACATCCAATGATGAAGCACAAGTTTTAATAGAGGGTTATGTTGTACATCGCACTGTTCGACAAGTCAAGGAACGTAAACAAAGATTTCATGAAATATGTAATTACCTATGTTATCTAGTCCGCATATTTAGAACGCTAAATTTGGTATTACCCTTCATATTTAATGTAAATTAAAGTGATTTATCGCCTAAGTCTAATCAGTTTTTGGCTAAATTACGAACAATTTGAAGTTATTTACTAGTATTTTGATCTGACATTGATTAAGAGGAAATTTTTCAAGTTTGTACAAATTTATATTTTTCTCTATAGGGTTAAATGATGTAATAACAGTCAAGTCCATTCATTCTGCCTATGTACCAAGTAAGTCATCAATTCAGCATGTTGACATCATGGTGAGTTATAGCTATACACTTTCGTGAGATTCTAGATTTCCATAACTATTTGGCAGCCATGATTTCACTGTTTAAGCTGAATAAATTATCTGTACGATCTTCAAGATATCTAAATTTGCTAAAATTGAGCCAATATATCTGATATTGCACTCAAGATATACAGAAAATAGTCACACGTTATAAATTAACTGTTAATATAGAAAAATGGAAAATAATTTTACAAGAAACCCATAGACCTAATTCAAGGGAATTATTTCTATGTTCCTAACTTTGGCGTATTATGTTCATTACATAGTATTTTGTAGGAATTTTTCAATGAAAATGTATGAGTAAGTGGTTGTAGGGAGATTGACCTATTCTAGGCAAGCTAGGCAGAGTCCACCCTCTTTGACTATTTTCTAAGCGTTGTGTACACATCTGAGATTTTAGTTGGGAACTGTTGACGATGTTGCAACGACATGTTACATGGCTTACATGTTCTACTTTTTAAAGTTCAGAACAACAAGCGTCTTATTAAGCTTGTCTATGCAAGCGTATAGGTAGTTGCTAAGCAAGCGTAATGTCGTGTGTAGCATAATTACTTTATAAGTAACAATGAATAATGTAAACGACCGCTGTTCATAAGGCCAAGCTAGGGGGACACATACCCTGTACCTCGATAGTTAGGGTGCCCCGAATTTTGGAAAATTTTGAGTATCGTACGAATCAAGAGATTTTATTGATTTTGTCAATTTTCGATGAATTTATGACATATTTGGTACATGGATCGAATAAAGGGACTATGTTGAAATTACATCCCATAGCCGAACGGAACTGAAAATTTAGAAAAAAAAATATCTAAAAGGGTAATTATTCCCATGTTAATATCATATTCCTCCAAGAAATTGGAGAGTAAATAGAGTGGTTAAATAGATCCGTTTAATAACAATGACAAACATCACGAACCGCTCCACTCGCGCGTATATCCTATGTTTTCAAGTAAAATTAATTAAGATAGATGAAAATAATATATAAACATTTTGCCTGTGCTATAATTTTTCAAATGCATTTTGTAAATAACTTTAGTATTCAAGTTTTCGAGCATATCTATTTCAATGAGTTTTTGATCAAATCAGTAACTTCTTACGTAACTTAGTCAATTAAATGCACGGGTAAGTCGCTTAGAACAGTGTGCCATCCACGATGTCTTACACACTAGACGAATATGTTTCATAACTGCGGCACTTCGATTTTCAATCCATACCGCATGTGAGGCACAATGATGAACAATTTTGACAGTTGAGCATATAGAAATAAGAAACCAGCAACCTTGCCAATATGCATTGCCTGGTTGCCATGTTCGGCACATTACGGGAACTCCCAGAACATTGCAACGCTTGTGAACAAAATAAAAAAAAAATAGCACAGAAAAAAAGTGTGCTGTGCGATCCACCCCTTGCTTAAATGTCACCTGATTAACCCTGTTGATAGACAAGTGATTTCAAAATCCATCTCAGCTTGAACCTGTAAATTGTCGTTCGTGGTATCGTCATTTCAATTCACTCAACCACCAGCAATTTTAAACACGAATACTTTAATGAACCAGTAAAACTCCATTCTTGCTTCATGTATCACGACAGGGCAGACTTGACAATTCAAACGTATCTCAGAAGGTGTTTAGCACAGTACGCATAAATAGAAAAAACAAAACACTCTTTTCCATTGCGCCAACTACGTCCCAATAACGTGCGCGCGTACGTTGAGATTTTTTCGGCACGTGAAACAATAACACAAACAAATTGCTTATGCGTTTTTTTTCTCAGTAGGCTTTGTTTTTGTTGTATGTTGTTATAGAGTTTCCCATTGCCGTAGAAATATTTTAAAAAGCACAGCGCGTACCGTTTAGTACTGTTTATTGCACTTCGCAGCTGGAAAGAAACGGCTTCTCGGGAAGCACAAGGTGGGGTGTCTGGTCTCTTAGTGTGAGCTAAAGTAAGAGAGTTCTTGCAAAACATTGCCATCTCGTCGCTATCGTTAACGCCAGTTTAGACCCTACCACAAAAACGGGTAGAGGTGGTAGTAATTAATTTGTTTTTCCATTGTCTAACTCAATGCTCGATTATATTCTTGTTTTGGTGAGTGGCGACCGGCTGACCTGAATTGTCGAATTACTTTATGATTGGGCCAACAACGGATTGTTCTTTTTTGTACAGTTTCACTTTTTATATTTGGTAACAAGATGTCGGCTACTGTGCCAAACTGTGAAATATGCGAAAGGGAAGCTAGTATTTTCCTAATGCTGATTTATTTGCTAATCATACATCATGAAAATTTGAATAAAAGCCTAGCTCTTTCATTCGGCCTATGTACCAAATATATCAGGGTCCTCCCTTAGCTCAGTCGGTAAAGGCGCAGCTACAAAGCAACAACATGCTGAAGATGGCTGGGTTCGATTCCCGGTCTGGTCTAGAAATTGTTCGTAAAGGAAAATTTCTCGACTCCCTGGGCATAGCGTATGATTGTTCTTGCCACACAATCATACTAATGCAAAAATGGTACTTGGCATCGAAAGCTCTCAATAAATTACTGAGGAAGTGCATTTAGTAGAACACTAAGTTGAGAGCAAGCAAATAAGTTAATTGTGAAACTAATAAGCTTGAAATGTTAAAAAAAGAAGAAGACCATTAATTCAGCGAAAATCAACAAAATCGTGTTGCTATCAGGATTACTGATTTATTCCGAAGCAATTGAGATGTTATCAATCAATTTATAGTTGTTCACTTTCGCGTTATTTTTGATTCAATTAAATTTTTAGACATCAGTTCGTCACTGGTTAAGCTAAACCGATCTTCGATTGATCTAAATTTGGCTAAACTGGACCGATAGACGGAGTAATGCAGCCTAGATGTACAAATAATAGTCAGACGATTTTAAATAACTGATCACATAGATGAAATAACAACGATTTAACAAGAAAGTCATAGACCCAAAATTAGGAACTTATTCCTTTCTATGTTCCCAACTATGGCCTATTGTATTGATAACGTAGTAGAAATGATGTGAATGGTAAAATTTTAAATGGAAATTAATGAGTTTCGGTGGTATGCTTTTCAAATGACTCATCCAAACACAAACCAAAGCAACAAAATCTGTGTAGAGTGTATTATAATGTTTTCATTGTCGAACTAACCGATAAATTATATGAGAAAATCACTTTATTGATTTAAAATAGTTTTATTTTAGTTTGATTTGTAAAATTTGGTGTTGGGTAAAGCAAATACAGCTGGCAATGCTTCAAATCAGAAAATCAGATAAAAACCGCACAAAGACCGTATACTTAATAAATCTATCGAATGAGTCAAAGTTGCATCCATGAAAATACCCAATTTAGACCGATATTGCATCCATATCCCTCGAAAGTTTCTGACTTTATAAAATGAGTTGTGTAACTTTTTGGGAAACAAACTACCAAACGTCTTATTAAACTTGTCTAAGCAAGTTTAAAACTAGTTAAATATCACTTACAGCTGAAATACTTCATGAGTTATAGTAAAAAATGTAATCTATCGTTGCATATTACGCTGAGTCAAGGGACACATACCCTATTTCTGTGTGATCTAGTTATCAATCCACAAAGGAACATAAATACTATCGTTATGGCGAGATTTACAAAAACAAATTAAAAAACGCTTCTCTGCTCTGAGGAACAAACATTTTGAAAATAATGTTTCCAAATTAAATCCGAGTTCCAAACCCGTCTGGAAACTCTCTAAAATCTTGAAAAAAACTCAAAAGCCTATACCAGCGCTTAAGGAAGGTGATAAAATTTTGCTCACAAATGCGGAAAAAGCTCAAAAACTTGTTAAGCAGTTTGAGAGCTCCTATAATTTCAGTTTGGGTCTTACAAGTCCTATTGAGGATCAAGTTTCCAGGGAGTATCTGAATATTTTCTCACAAGAAAATATTTTTGATGATTCTTGGGGAACTGATTTGGATGAAGTAAAAACTATATCTAAAAAATTTCAAAATATGAAAGCACCAGGTGACGATGGAATTTTCTATATCCTAATCAAAAAACTCCCTGAGAGTACTTTGTCTTTCTTGGTAAAACTATTTAACAGATGTTTGCATCTGGCATACTTTCCAGATAAATGGAAAAATGCAAAAGTCGTACCTATCTTGAAGCCAGACAAAAATCCGGCTGAAGCTTCTAGCTACCGACCAATCAGTTTGCTTTCTTCAATAAGTAAGCTTTTTGAAAAAATAATTTTGAATAGAATGATGCTTCACATCAATACAAACTCAATTTTTGCTGATGAACAGTTTGGATTCCGCCATGGACATTCAACTACGCATCAACTTTTGAGGGTTACAAATTTATTTCGTTCAAACAAAACTGAAGGCTGCTCCACTGGAGTTGCTCTTCTAGACATAGAAAAAGCATTCGACAGTGTTTGGCATGAAGGTTTGATTGCGAAACTGAAAAAGTTAAATTTTCCGCTTTATATCATGAAATTAGTCCAAAACTTCTTAACTGATAGAACTTTGCAAGTAAATTATCAGAATTCTAAATCTGATCAATTGCCTGTTAGAGCTGGTGTTCCTCAAGGTAGCATTCTTGGGCCAATAATTTATAACATTTTCACTTCAGATCTCCCTGATTTACCTCAGGGCTGTCAAAAATCTTGCTTTGCTGATGACACAGGCATTTCCGCTAAAGGAAAAAGTCTTCGTGTTATATCCAGGAGGCTACAAAAAAGCTTGGACATTTTTACAGATTATTTTCAAAAATGGAAGATTTCTCCTAATGCTTCCAAAACTCAACTTTTAATATTCTCCCACAACCAAGTAATAGTCATATGGTCACTATGAACGGAGTTCCAATTTCTTGGTCAAATCAAGTAAAATATCTTGGACTGATACTTGATCAAAAATTAACTTTTAAAGAACATAGAGGGCATTCAAGCCAACTGTAATAAATATATAAAATGTTTATATTCTCTTATAAACAGAAAATCCAAACTTTATTTGAAGAACAAACTTCAAATATTCAAACAAATTTTTAGACCGACCATGCTTTATGCTGTGCCAATATGGTCTCGTTGTTATGCTACTAGGAAAAAAACACTTCAAAGGATTCAGAACAAAGTTCTGAAAATGATTTTGAAGCTGCCACCCTGGTTCAGTACTATTGAATTACATAGAATTTCAAACGTTGAGACTCTAGAAGAAATGTCCAACAAAATAATTCATAATTTTAGACATAAATTCTCTCTATAGATAAGAACTAGTTTTAAGAAATCAATAATTATTCTCACACGCAGGCAAAAAAAAACCCTGTTAAAAATACTGAATAGACAATGTAAAAATAATATTAACACAATTAGATATAAATGATAGCATATAAGGTTGAAATGTTAATTACTTAGCAGGAGCACCTAGAATAATATAGGAATGTAAAATAATGTAAAATTTGGAATAAATAAAGACTTAAAAAAAACAAAAAAATACTATCGTTTTGTTGTAAGATGCTTATTTGGCAAAATCAGGCTCAGGATGTTGACCAATAGAGGAAGACTCTTGCGTAGTAGTCAACATCCATACCTTAGTTCATCCACAGTTCAAATCGAGGGTGGGACGTTTGGCATATGGACGTATGGCATATGGATCTTTGGCATATGGATGTTTGGCCGAATGGACGTTTGGCCGAATGGATGTTTGGCCGAATGGATGTTTGGCTGAATGGATGTTTGGCCGAATGGATGTTTGGCCGAATGGATGTCTGGCCGAATGGACGTTTGGCCGAAAATTGTCTATTTGCATAAATGTATTGCAGAGAAAAGGAAATAAGAATCTAAAAAAGTATTTTCAAACGCGCTAATTTGATGAAGCATATTCCTGTCTCCAAAAGCGAACTTATGATTCAAGCGCTTGCCCGGTATAAAACTCTTTTTTTTTCTTTCAAACATGAGCAGTTCTTTGGAGTTTCACTGATCAAACAAATATAATTCTCATAATTTCATGAATTTCAATTTGAGCAATTTTTATTCGACTGGTGATTTATGTGAGAAACTAATATTTGATAATTTTGAGCTTTAATAAAATTGAATTTTTCTTATTTTACTTTTGCGACGTTGTTTGGAATCAAATGATTAAAAGATATTTCCATTCGGCCAAACGCCCATTCGTCCAAACGTCCATTCGGCCAAATGTCCATTCGGCCAAATGTCCATTCGGCCAAACGTCCATTTGGCCAAACGTCCATTTGGCCAAACGTCCATTTGGCCAAACGTCCATTTGGCCAAACATCCGTATGCCAAACGTCCGTATGCCAAACGTCTTTATGCCAAACGGGGTATCATCGTTCAAATCTTACCTTGAACAAGTCTAGACAAAATCCTCAAAAGGTCTAAACAATGACTTAAAACGTAAATTTCCTGGAAATGCCAGGTTGCTAACAGCTATATCCACTACCGACGCGAAGGTAATAGCTCCCTGTATCTGTTTCTGGCTCTATTTTGTTTGTGGGAGCAAGCAGATCCCAAAAAAATACGCTAGAAGTCATTGTTTACAAATGTTACTTTCGACCTTTTGACTATTTTGTCTAGAAGTCTAAAAATAAGAGCTATGGTCAGAACTAAGCAAGTCCGAAATTGAAAAAAATAAATTAAATTAGTTTATGGGCCGTAAAATTGCAGGCGATGTACATATGAACAAAAAAGGTATAGTTTCTAAGGGGAAATTCACACTATGGATGTTTTACTTAGCACTGCAAATCTGGGACGCATTTTCTGAAAATAACGTTTTCAAATGGGGTCCCAGGCCTCAAAATTTACTTGCATATATTTTATTTATTTTTATTTTAGCCCACAAAACTTTATTTCTGAATTATATTTGCATTGCAAAAAAAAACTGTTTAATAACTATTAAATGCGATTATCCTGTCTCCTTGTGGTGAATACGTCTTAAGTTTGAGTCATTTTTTATCTGGACGCGCTATTTATTTTACTGCAGCGCTACTAGCGATCTGGAATGTTTTGACAGCAGTTTTTTTGAAAGGTTAAGTACTCTTTCAGTGCTGAAAAGTACGTCACGATTTATTTTGTTTCACAGAAGTTACACCGGATGGAAACCGATCAGCAGGTTTTTTGCTATTTTCTATTTAAAAACAATAAATGACCTCCATTTTGATTACTCATTTATTTTTATTTCATTAAGATGGTTCAGAAATAGATCCGTTTTTTAGTCCACATATTGAATGACTCAAGCTATATGCACCGCCATCATAGTAACCCTATTGTTTACAATCAAACTTTGACAGCGATATCAGTTTTTTTGCAGAAGCCAAGACGAAAGAAGCAAAACATCTCCGTTCGACCGTTACAACCGCCAGCGGGCCGAAAAAATCCGCCATCATGGGGCACTTCGTGTCGATGGGATACAGCAAGATCCGGCATCAACAAGATCTGCTGGATAAAGGTAAGAACATCGAGACGTCTGATGGTCTTGCGCGGTTGTATTGTCCAGCAGAAGCTTAAGCGTAGAACCGAGGGGAATGTGGCGAAATCCGAGACGAGTGGTCGCTACAACACGACAACCCAACAAAGACTTGCAAGAAACTGGATAATTTACGCTCCTCATCAAAGATGTGAGCAGCGAAGTCAAGTGTTTCTCTCACGATAAGTCCTTCTGTGGCTGACCATCAGTGAGAGAGAGGAATCGGAGCCACTATTTTTTACTCGGGACTTGTTGTGACTGGGGAGTTTTACTGTACCAAATGTTTGCCTGAAAAGGCCACCTTCATCCAGAAGCACCACATGGGGGAAGATGTGGTTCTTTGACCAGACTTGAAAAAGACCCCATTGATACGTCAAAAGGTTGTTGGAAGAGATAGACCGCCTGAACAACACTGCGGTACGAAAGTACGCAAATCCTCCGAACATTACCCAGTTGGGGGTAATCAGGAATTTTTGGACTAACGTCAAACGCAGCATCCATTCCAACAATTTTGTGGCCAAATCCAAGAGGCAGCTGGTCGAAAAAGCGAAGAATGAGCTGAAGATCATACCAAAATCGTTATTTTCTAGGGCTATGACCAAGTTTCCAGCAAAATGCAGTAAGTTGATCAATAAATGGAAGATTTTAGGAAAATTTATTTCATGAATTTAATCTTCCAAGTTCTTTTTCAGCTCTCACTTAATATGTCTATCTAACTATCTTTGAGAATCTTGACCAAACAAAAAAGGAGCACCACAATTGTAAAGCCGGCCCTGTTTACTTGACTTGTCTGTTTAAGTTTTATCCTTTATGTTAAAGATTGATTCTGCCACGTGTACAATCAGGTAGCCTTAGCGTGTAGGTGAAGTAACTCTTGCGTAAATTTCAACAATATTTAGATTATGAGCAAGATCTTCGAACACAGGTGTCCGTGGTAATCAACAATGTTTTATCTGTAGTTTTACAGTTTTCGTAAACTTATGCGTAGCAATCAAAAAGTCATGTAAATCCCGATGCCCTGTGGCTTGTCCTTGTCCTTCATAACATAAGAGGGGGGACGTAAAATTTTGAGAAAACGTGACAGCCTGGGGGAGGGGATGTCAAAATTTGCGTGAAGTACTTAATGGATGGCCCCTAATCCGAGCTTTGCCAACGGAGATAGGAAGACGCATTTTCATAATGTGTTTTTCACCTCAATGTAATTGTTGCGTTTAAGATTAACAATGTATTAGGAAGGGGTTTCTTGAGTTGTTATATTTTGTTTTTCTTGAAGAAAATAAAGGAAAAGCAGTTAATTTGCAAAGAGAAGACAATTTACGACCGTTTCTGAAACCAGCAGTGAAAATTTGAGGTCTAGAGAATCTATCAAAATTATAACCTTGTGAACAACGCTTGAGATAGAAAAATAAACACTGATGTTCGATATTATTATTAGATAACCTTGGCTGACTTTAAGAGTTTTAGGGCCCATAAAATATATCAAATTGGATTATTTTTAATAAGAAAAAAAAAATGATTCTGAACAGTGAGTTCCATTAGAATTAAATTAAAATTTGTTTGTACAAAATCTGAGTGGAATACGCTTTGCCGTTGCTCAAGGGCATTTGATTTACTAATTCACTTTTTGCTCGTTCTTCTTTGTATCCATTCATCACCCTTTGGTGAATTATTCAATCTCTTACTCTCTTACTCTCATATTCATACTCACTTACTTTTTTTTTTTTATCATTTTGAGTTCCCGGCTCCTATTAGCTGGCTACATTTGACTTTGATTGAGAATTTTAATGCATTTGTATGTTTACTAGCTTCTTACTTCTCGTAGATTCACTTATTCAGTCTCACACCTGTTTAGTTACGTACAATGCGTTATGTTAATGTATATCCTTTTTTTTCACCATTATATCTGCAGTTTACATCGAATTTAAAATGGTGGGTGTTGGCCAAATTTGGATTTTTCAGATATAATCCTAAATAGGCTATAGAGTATGTTTCATACATCTAGTAACCTAACGTCCGTGCTCCATCACAATATTTTCTATTGTGATGTGTCCAACTCAATGGGTAAATTGAACTGAAGGTGAGTTTGAAAGAAGGGGAACTTGGAGTAGAGCACACGTACCCACTGGTTGACACTAAATATTGGCCAACGTGCTTTTGCACATTTGTTTGAGAATTTGTTAAGCGACACAAATTTCCAAATCCTAAGTTTTTGCAAAGTCCTAGCATGCAGTTATGAGCTTCTAAATTTATCATAATAGCATATTAGCGTTAAACCTGAGAGGGTTTATTCATCGATTTCTGTTACAATTCCAAGTTGTAACATTCCGCCCATTTGCATGTTAGGCGGTGGGAATTCCTCTCGTACTTTGGAATCGGTGGATTGTGAGTTAGGTTATTACAGGATGCGGAGGGACTGATTAGGGAAGTATACATTGAGAGTAGCCGAGTGGAAGAGATAAATAGAAATGAGTTTTCAGATGATTTGTTTATAGATCAAACCAATAATTAATCTTCAAACATTATATGTACTCACTAACAATAAAGGGTGACAGTAACAGTATAGACCAGTAACATTACAAGATTAAGGGGCTATTTAGTAGAACAGCCGACTGAGGTCATCAGATATAGCTTTTCATTAAAAAGGTTTGGGTTTGGATGGTTAAGGGGAGTGCTTGAAGGAGAATTTATTGTTGGCCAATGCGGGGCGCCTTCTACGTTTTTGTTTGGTTGTTGGAATAAATGTTTAGTAATATGGGTTTATGGAATGCTACTAAATGTTACCGTCTTACACACGGGTTTCCTCAGAACTTTTAAGTATTAATAATTCAGTTAGGCATAAAGATTACTATCATAGAGCAATAAAAACTTAACTTGTAGGTCAATAGGTCAATAAAACTCATAACGTTAATATTTTTGACTCTGAGAACAATTTAGCTAAATCAGAGTATTTGGAATACATTTTAATAGGATCACAGGGGTCGATAATAATCACACATCTCAACACATTAATATAAGCATGAAATGCCTTTTTATCATAAAGGGTCTGTTTAATTATATTTAGATATATCAGCTATTAATGATATAACGGGCCACCAATCCGAGGAGTAGTCCGGTTTGTTTAGTCTCTATTTGCAGGATCACCACTTGTAAAGGAGCATGCCGTCGCTCAGGAAAATATTCACTGGAAAAAATATCAGCTGTGCAGCCGAGGGAAGGGAATCGCCAGCCAACGAGACATGAAAGCATCCGATACCGACCTTTTGAAAGCATTTGGATGTGATGAAGTGTTGGGTTTGGATGTATAAGGGAAGGGTTGTACAGAGAATTTGTTGGCCAATACAGGGCACCTTCCACGCTGCCATCTGGTTGTTGAGAGAGACATTTAATGAGAAAGGTTCATGTAATGTTACTAATAATCCAAAATCTAAAAGGTACAAATATGGACATTAGTCCCACTCTCAAAAGTTTGAAATATTTTCAAGAGGTCGGAATAAAATCTTCATTATAATGGCCAATTGAGCGCAATACCAATTACTACTAGTTAGTTGTTTTCACACGGGTTTCCTTATAACTTTTTAAGCATTAGTACTTCATTCAGGCATAAAAAATAGATAATTAATGTACCAGAAACTGGACGGACACTTGTGCCTACCCAGTGGAGGACCCGGATACGACCACCCATGTGAGTCTAGAGTATCGCACGAGCTGACGAGTGCAACGGGAAGAACTATAGGTGTATAGACCTGGGGGTGAGTCCCCGGATACGCAATCTTAGCAGGAAAGCACGGACTATACACTGAACAATTACAATTACAATTACAACTACAAAAAGTAGTGGTAGTTGGTGAAATTGCATATCAATCTATCGAAATTCTCATTTGTGCGTCTTCTCATTTGTATTATCGATAATCACAAACGGGGGGAAGGAGAAAATAAGCACACACGACAAACAAAAAAAGAAAAAACACAATTGGGGGGGACGCCCCACAAAAAATGTGTGGGGGAGGGGGGAGAGGGGGTTTTAAAAGGGGGGGAAGGTAAAAAAAAAAGGGGGGCGCCCCCCTTTTTGGTGGGGGTTTGGAAAAAAAAAAGAAAAAAAAAAAAAAAAATATTTTTTTTTTTTGCAACATTATGGCAATCACAGCGTATCGTACTTAGATGGCGTACGATTTAAAACAAGATGTAAACAGAAATTAATCGCCTCTATCACATCAGAGAGTGCAGATGGATGATTAGTGCCAAGCTTGATTAACGAGGCGCGGTTGGGGACCACCGACCGTCGCCGTGGATTTTTTTGCGTCTCCTTGGAGTTAAATTGCGAAGGAGTTTCGTCGCGTGGACATGGTTTTTGCCAGAAGTCAAAGAAAACTTTCTCCCCGGCCATGGCCTGTGATCACCGGACCGTGCAAATATCTTACAGTTAATGACGTGTCTGGTGATCTAAGGTTAATGATGCAATAGCTGCCAGTAGTCCAATGCTTTAGATGCAGCTGCTCACTTTTGCTATCGTTCAAGTATCACGTATGGAACGCCTCATCAATGTACTTATAACGCTTATTCAAAGTCTCCCTCGGATCCCTCCAAACATACGACTTGGACAGTAGTGTTTTTGCTTTTATTAAAATACTAATGGACCATTTGTTATGGCATGGTGTGATGAAAGCGCCCATTACCTTGAATGAGCACGAGCGTAACTGGCGATCATTGTACCTACCTAGTGACTTCTTCAGAGCGGTATCAATTCATTTGGTTTTGTTTTTTAACTCCTCCTTAATACTGAAGAGATATGGATAGATTTCCGTTGAGTAATGTGGGTCAATGGTGATTATCCCAAAAATCTTGTTTTGAAAGTAATTTGTTTTACAATTATTCATCATTTCTCAATAGAGCAACACATAGAACCTGTCTTTGACATTATCTTAGCAACGAATGGTATTGAAAGCATCATAACGATTTGGATTGGAAATTTATAGTTCCACATAAGCAATAAAATAAATCAGTGATTGAGCTACCGGTGACATTCGGATGATAATGAGCTGTATGGCAATGGTGAGGAATTTATGAAACGGATGCAGTGTGGTAAACCCAGGATGAATGTTATGAATAATAATCAGAAGAAGCGTGAGTTGCAACCAGATTAATTAATGGGGGTTTCCCGGGTAATACTTTTTTGAGAGAGGAGCATAATGTTGCTCAAGAATAATAACCGGTACGAAAATGTTAATCTTTGAAATGTTAGCCGAATATGCGAAATATATTAAAGCATATGATAGTAAGAAAAGAGAACATTTGAGTTACTACTCATCTATACTACAACATTTAAGATAAGCATGGGTGAATTGTAAAAGCGAAACACTTTCCCGTAACAGTTGCTTCTTTACCGAATAAGGCTTGAGTGATTTAATTTACTGCAGCGCTCCTAGTTGTAGGATCTGGAATGTTTTGACAGCCGTTTGTTTTGTAATGTTTAGTACTTTTCTTTCAGTGCTGAGAAGTTCGTCACGATTAATTTTGTTTCAAAGAAGTTATACTTGATGGTGTGCAGCGTTCTCAAACATTTCCGTGAGCGACATACAATCGACCGGTAGGATCGTAGCAAGCGTCGTAGTGGACTTAAGGATCGGAAGTTGCATCAGCTGTGAGGGCAAACCCAGGGCTGTGGGATTATGAAATTGCCAAGAAATTCAATAAGGTCTGTATCCACATTAATCCGGACACCTTCAAATCATTGTAACTTGAGAAATATTGCACGTAGGAATGAAAAATTTCACTGTGGTATAGCTGAGAGTCTATGATGAAAAAGACTATGATTGATGTTTACATTTCATGTTTTGTATTCATGATAACGACGAAAGAAAAACAAGCGCGCGAGCGAATTTTGTACGGGCATACGGCAAATCCTGACTTGTCAATACGGGACCTTGCAAAAACATTGGTTTTGCCTAAATCCACTGTTCACTATGTACTCAAATCATTTTCGGAACGTTTGACGGTGGAGAGGAAACCGAGAAGTGACAAAAACATTGGACGCGCTGATCCTGTCATTGACCGAAAGGTGAAAAGGATATTAACGAAAAACCCAAATCTCTCCATTCGAACGGTGGCTCGTAAAATAGGGATGTCGCCTGGTTTTGTCCAAAAATCAAAACAACGTTTATGACTTAAGTCGTATAAATTAAAAACAGTTCCAAATCGCAACATCAAACAGAATTTGGCAGCAAAATCACGGGCTCGACTGCGAATATTTGACGAAGTTTTCATGCGTTTTTATGGATGATGAAACTTATGTCCTGGAGGATTTCAAGCAGCTTTCAGGGCTGGCTTTTTATCCCGCTATGGCCAGAAATGCTACAGCTGAGCATTTCAGAACGAAGTAGGCATCGAAATTTCCTAAAAAATACCTTGTGTGGCAAGCAATTTGCACGTGTGGCAAAAGAGTAAATCTTTCGTCACTACAGGCACAATCAACAAGGAGATCTATCAGAAAGAGTGTCTGCAGAAGCGATTGCTACCCTTCATCAAAAGTCATAAAGAAAAACCTTTGTTCTGGCCCGATTTGGCATCATGCCACTATACTAAAACTGTGATGGAGTGGTACCAAGCAAATCAAGTGAACATTGTACCAAAAACCTCAAACCCGCCAAATTGCCCAGAGCTACGACCAATCGAGAGATATTGGGCTCTGATGAAGCGGAAGCTTTCTGGAAAGAAGCAAGGAATCAAAAACATCAAACATTTCCAGCAAATTTGGACAAAGACGGCTTCTACGATTTCTGAAGAGTCTGTACAAACCCTAATGGACGGAGTTAGGCGCAAAGTTCGAAAATGTTATGCAAATACCGAATAACTATGTTTTGTCTTCACGAACTGTTAAAACACATCCCATGAATCTGAAATAAACAACTACGACGGAAATATAATGCGAAATTTATGTTTTATTCATGTTTTGAGGTGTCCGGATTATTGCGGATACAGACCTTACCAGCCAAAGCACAAAAGAATTCGTCTGCTGGAAAGATTTCGATTTTTTGGGGCGAGAGAAAACAAAGAAAGAAACAAAAAAAAAAAAATTGGGCCGAGGGGTTTTTCGCGAGTTTTAGGGTATATATTTTTGGGGGGAGGAAACGTACGTGAAGCTGGATTATGGGTAGCTTCCCGGACAAAAAGTTCTATATCACAACTGGTCGAGGTGATGTCCCTAGCAAGTTTGAAATTTATTTTTGCCGATAAATTCGCAAGAAAGCTTATGATCTGGCAAGGTATTTGCAGTTGCGGACAAAAAAAGCCAGGTATTCGTGACAAACAGATATAAAAAAAAACCAGAAGTGCCTGACCGTTTTGTATTCTTCCGTTTTGGTCTGATTTGGCAAGCTGTCACCACAGCGGAGAAGTACTACAGTGGTATTGAGACAACGGGGTGGATTTCTTCGAAAAGAACATCAATTCACCCAACTGCTCTCAATTCCGAACAAAGATAAGTTGAATAAGAGTGGAAAGGTGGCTTAAGATGCAACAGAGATGAAGTGATGGTGGAACAAAATGGTCGCTAAGGTTAGCCAATAGAGCGTTCAAAATATGATGAATGGTATTCGAAGAAAAGTTCGCGATTTCATCAAAACCAAATCGGAATAATTTTTTCGCTATTTTTAATTTAAATTGATTGCAATAGAAGACGATGCTTCTCAGTTTTGTGAATACTATATTTAGAATTTCAAATTCCTACAACAGGAGGTTAGCGATTTAGGTAAGGATTACTTCAAGAATCGTACTACTTACTGTGGTAGCTCTTCGCTATCACATTACAAAATGCGTGTTAATTTTGCGCGAATCGTTTCGTAGGAACCTGCATCCATAGTTATTTTGAATACATGTTATATTAGGCTTAGTAGATTTTCTGTATACCTGTATTCTGTAACGTTTGGGCTAACAAATTAAGGTTCTCTAGAATTTCCAATTTTCTTGTAGATCTTATTTTATGAAAGGTTAAGGTTTAGGTTTAATCCAAGAAGTAATTCACTTGAGATAGTTCTTACCTTTCTTAGCAACAAATTTAATCTCAATTATTTACTTATTTATGGGATTAACTAGCGGTAATCAAAATACAAAAAAGCAATACTTAGCACAAGTTCATTGTTGTTCTTTCCATTTAAATATTTCGTAACTCTTCAGTGTCACTATAGCTGATCCTTCTGCCAGTCGGTAGGTGTGGCTGACGTCGAGTCAACTAGGGTTGGACTAGGCTCGCTGGCCGACGTTGCGCACATAGCAACCTTTATTTGGAGTACTCAACATTTTTATTTTATTAACATGGTTGTGAGATATCCGTTTTTTTTGCGTCCAGATATTCAATGACTCAAGCTTTATTCAATTTATCAATTGACAACTATCATTAAATATACTAAAGAAAACACTAACGAAAGTATACACTAAAAACTTGAGTAACAACAGATGGTCATGCAGCAAATAAAAAAAAAAACATGTTAGAACAAACAAATTAAATGCAGATGAGAAGGACATTGTAAAGAATGAGGTAAACGGTCTTCATATCAAAATGTCACGGTTCGACACAAAAATTCCTCCTGAATTTTAACACAATAAAAAATCATTACAACGAGATTTTTACTGAAGAACACATCAACATCTCTAAAGGCTCGTGAAGCTTCTTGGTCAAGTCTAGGAAAATTTGTAGATCTATAAAGAGGTGAATATGATAACTGCGGATCTGCAGACATTAACATGTCCGGGAATCAGTGTTGTCAGAGTTTCCGTCGGTGGATTCCGTAGGATTATTATTTTTGAAAGTAATGAGCAATTGTGGGCAAGGAGTTTTTGGAAGCTCCCCACTTGTTATGCTTATGGTTGTTGAAAATCTGTAAAATATGCTTAGAAAATTATTTAAATCCTTGAAATTCCGTAAAATTAATCAAATTTCCATAGAATTCCATAGAAAACGGATGCGTATTTCCGTTAAAGTCGGTAATTTCCAGAAATGAAAAACACGAAGTTGTTTATGCACGTGTGCCAAACTTATAGCCGCAGACAGACATTCAAGCTTAAAAAAAAAACAATTCAAATTTGTTGAGAAATTTATTTATTGTTTTTTTTTTAAATAATATAATGACCTAATACTACTTCTAGTTGGACGTGGACCGTTTACTTGCGGTTTACTCGAGGTTAAAATGGGTGACATTTTTGGGGGATGGATTGGACAAAGGAACATGGAAAACAAATTCTGTAGTCTCATCAGATAGTTTTTAACGGATCTGGATCTGGCCTCTGGCGTAATTGAGTTCTATTTTGCTACCAATATTCAGTTTTTGTTCTGTTTAGTTAAACTACTTATTTAACAAAAACTTGTTTTATAAGCTTTGGCTTTATGCGCTTTTCTGAAAATAGAAAAGTCATGATAGATGCATTGGTAACTAAATTCAATTACTGAAGGATGTATTAAAGAAACAAGCTCAACTGTTTTAATACAAGGTGTGTTGGTTGGGAAACGTAGTACCTAGTCATTTATGTAATCAAACAACAACGAAATATCGACTATCAGCTTACCCACTAAATCAATCTTTGGAACTTGCATGTCATCAAAGAGACAGTTTCCTCAGCTACAATTTAGCTAAACATCACTTTTCGAATAAATGTAAAAAGCAAAAGTTGTTTTATTATTGACATATTTAATGTCACATTTCCGGAATCGAGCGCAAAAATCATGGCTACCTAGTATGTCACACTGCACAATATATTGTTGCTGATTGAGCAGCTGCTTGATCATGCTTAAAGATTAAATATCAATCCCTCAATTAATTATAAGCTATTTTATTTGACGTTTGTTGAGATATTGAAATAAATCTAATACGTCTTCTTGACTCCGTTCTGCCAAATGAGTGTCAACTCTTTCCAACCATTCGTTTGAATTTAGCAGCAGAATAGGTTACTTTATTCTATTCTATTATGATACTCATCTACCTATATGTTTATTCATGTGCACACTCGGAGGTATATGCGAATACATTCGAATCAATTGTTTGATTTCGTCATGTCATAGAATTTAATGTCCAATGTTTAAACTTGTGGCTTCAAGGCTATCAGTACATCATACATATAAATGACTCCTATTGTCCACACCACCATTGGGTAGTGCAATCACTGTTTTCAATTGATTCGTTACGCTTGGCAAACATTGACAGGCTTCCATGAAATTACCAGTTTTAAAAACAACTGTTCTCATACTGGTCTTCGATCCTGAAAGGAACAAACAAAAAATTATGTGCATTGTACTTGAAGTCAAACCTCAAAGTATCGACACGACCTCTTAAAAATGTGGCTTCGCTGACCAACTTGTCTGGGCAAACCAATCTCGGAAGAAGGTGGATGACAATTTTCGGACCACAACAACACAGCTCACACAGCTTGATTTAATCTCTCAGGTTCATTCTCGTATACGTGTGGTTGACTTTGTTTCTCGCTCTGTTTGGGCTAAGTCTGGTTAGTTGTAGTAGTAGTCCTGATCTGTGTGCGCGCGGAGGGCTCAATGGTGCTACAGACTTGAAAACCGGCTTTTGTACTTCTGAGCTGCTATGCCGTCTCACTCGAGAATTCCCGGGAACCCTCGGTGACCCCCAATTGGAATCAGTTGGCACAGCTTTCCATTCTGCTGTTCCTCGCCGCACTGCTGCTAACTTAAAGATATGTTTATTTTGCACAGAACCAGTTTCTGCAAAAGCCTCACGTGTGCGCTAGGCTTTGCAAGGTTTCGAGCACAAACATAGTTCCTCTTCGTAAGGAACATCAAGGAAACTGAACCAAATGCTCATTAGAACATCAATTTGTACTTGCAATGCTGAATTTGGGTTTCGGTATGCATTCTGTCCAACATTTGTGGAACTAATTCACACTAATATCAAACATATTTGTTTTATTACTTAATATATCGTCGTCATCACACTGCATGAAACGCACTATGAAACCAGTTCTTCTGTTGCCGTTTTCTTGCCCAGGAACCGATCGATTATGGAATATGTAAGTATGTGCAAAACATACACATTTTGTGCATTGGTCATACGTCCCAAGCCCAAGCTCAGAAAGCACAAAGTCAGAGAGAGAGAGAGAGAGAGAAAGATAGATAGTGAGAGAAGCAACACTGAATATGGTCATTGCAAGGGGGGTAGTTAGAGTAGGAACGGTTTCATCCAAGCTTAACGTACAACATGGTGCTTCTGAAGGAATAGGAATAGAAAATATTGTGGTCCAAACACTAAAAGTTATTGCTAACACTTTTCATGGTTTTCGTTAACAACTATATATGCTAAGCAAAAAAAAAAAACAAAATATGAAAAAAAAACACTTGCTTAAAAACATTTGATTGACATATATTATGATATCTTTGGTCGTTGCATTGATTTTTTTTTAAATTAATTATTTTGATATAGAGCGAAACACCGTGACATGACCAAACTATCTACTCGACCATGTTGAGTAAGATATTTTTTTGACTGTACAACGCGTTTTCTTATCGAGTTCCTCGAGTTTCCAGAAATTTGCATACGTATCAAAAAGCAAGCGAGATAGAACTGTAGTATATGAAAATGAACGGCAACTATTCGAGTGATGGGGAATTTGTCACCCCGTTCAAATGCGCCGCGTCCGCTTACAAATGGATACGAAGAAACAACGGTTAGTCAAATATTGGTCGATCATTGAGGCCCCTTGCATGCTTTGTGACTCATTGAGGACGCACGCCACGGACGGAGTCGAGAATTCTATAAAAAGAAGTGAGCAAATTATGGAATAGGTTAGTTTTCTGCAATGTTTTTATTTTCGCATGAATTTTTGAGATTTCTTCTTGTACGCTTTCCATTGCTGCTGGTAGAGATGACATTTTTTAACAAGGATTAACATGACAATTATATGGATCCACTGTATGGTGGGTGCTGGCTTGACACTCGTTTTGCAAGATTCCTAACCGTTTTCGTTATGCATTGCATTTACAGTTTTCATGGATTTTTCCATGCGACAGAAAGTAATATGATCAACTGAAGTAAATGTTTTATTTTTATTTTCAAATTCACCTAAAAGTAGACTTCCGTTCAAAACAATATCAACATTAAATTTAAACTTACAGTAGTCTTGGTTCCATCGTCACTATTGCAAAAATCGTTTGTATTTTTTTTTGCTATGCTACACTCGAAATACATAAATGATATACTATACTAAGGAAAAAAATGGATTATTTTGATCAGATTCAATTGAATCAGAATTTGATGTACAATTACGATAATTATCAATAAACTAGTTTACAGCGTTTCTGAAGCCGGTTCGTGGTGACCATTTTCAATGCAAAATCGTTAGCTGATTCCAAAATGTTTGAAGTGGAACTGTTTCGAGATATATTCAGATGTTGAATTTGTACTCGAAATGTTGACATATTTGGTTTTAAAGGTCCAACTGTCAATCATCTGGCTCGAAATAAAACCTGTAAAAATTTTTGATCGACCATTATAACAGTTTTCAAAGTACCCATTTTTTTGTTAAAAAATTAAAATGTAATTTTAAATTAGCCTCAAAACAGTCAAAAAACTATTGAAAACCGTTTGTCGATGGTTAAAATCGAATGGTAATTGTAGAAATTATGGTCATTGTTTTACGAGTTTATACATTTTCAAATGATGAAAATTACAACACACATTTAGCTACTAAATCAAGGTCCATGAGACACTATTCCTTCAACTGCACATCCTCTTTGTCCAGAACCGAAAAGAGGTGTTTACGTTGCATCCGATTTCGACAGCCAAACTATGTTTGATGAAACTGAAGAAGAAAAAATAGCCTACCTCATTTGGGTAAACCGAGCTTGACGACCTAGAAAAGTATATGGACTTATCTAAAAAAATGGAAAACCGAATTTTTAGCATCTCGATTGAGAGAACGTAACTTGCTTTCCCCTCAAGCCAAACTCACAGGTTACAGAAAACGTCATTACAGATATGTTTCTCTGTTCCTTAGCCTCTTGTCCAGTAACTCCTATCCCTACTTCCCAGTGGTGCCAACTGGGATATGAGTAACCATGGCAAAGATAGGGTTGCTAACCCCAGAGTGACCTTGGCCATATGTTGACAAGGAAGAGGGGCTGCCCTCTTCGAAGGGTGCAGTCCATCCGAGCGTCTGTTCTCCATGTTAGGAGCGGCTGATTAACGTCCTTGCGTGGAACTCTAAACTGTGTTGTGCACGGTAGTAGGGGGTTGGGGAAGCCGCCCTTAAAAATCAAAAGTTACAAATAATACAGAAGTTAATACAGACCAGAACAATCGGCAAAGACCTAGGCGATGAAATAATGTTAGGAGCGGCTGATTAACGTCCTCGTGTGGAACTCTAAACTGTGTTGTGCACGGTAGTAGGGGGTTAGGGAAGCCGCCCTTAAAAAATCAAAAGTTACAAATAATACAGAAGTTAATACAGACCAGAAACAATCGGCAAAGGCCTAGGCGATGAAATAAGGACTACGATTGGAAACTCAGAACATGGAACTGCAAACCCCTCTGCTTGCCAGTCTGCGATAGGATAATCGTCTGGCAAAGCGGGCATTGATCGGCTACTTTTTACCAGAGCTGTTGCTTCACCAATCCGCTGTGCACCGGTTTTGTTTCCGATCAATGCGAGAATGTGCAAGTTAAAGAAGAAGGGTCGTTTCTTCTACTACAGCATCGTCAACGTACACTGCCCTCACAATGGGAGACCCGATGACGAAACAGAAGCGTGCTACGTACAGCTAGAGCAATCGTGTGATTGCTGCCTGACGAGCGGGACGTAAAACTCGTCATTGGCGACATGAATGCTCAGGTATGACGGGAGGCAATGAACAGACCGGTAATTGGGTTCCCGTGGTTTAGTTGTCCGAAGCACCTTCTTTCCGCGTAAAGACATCCACAAAGTCACTTGGGGATCAATTGACCAACGAACAGAGAATCAAATCGACCATATTCTAATCGACGGGAAATATTTCTCCGATAGCATCAACGTTCGCACCTACCGCAGTGCGAATACATACTCGGGCCACTTTCTAGTCGCAGTATGTAAGCGCTCAAAGCTTTCAACGGTGTACAACATGCGTCGAATTCGGACGCCGCGACCCAACATTGAGCTACTACTGGAAACCGGAGTAGCCCAGGAATACGTGCAACAGCTAGAAGCAGCCCCACCAAAGGAAGAGCAGCTTGAAGCAGCTACTCTTGAAGATGGCTGGAGATGTTTGAACCGCCATTCGTAGCACTGCAATAGCGGCAATAGGTTTTCTGGACCGAATCGAAAAAAATGACTGGTTTGATGGCGAATGCAAGCAGTAAATAGAGCAGAAGAATGCAGCAGGGGCGAGAATGCTACAACACCAAACGAGAGCGAATGTGGAACAGTACAGACAGGCACGGAACAGACAAAATTATATTCTTCCAAGGAAAAAGCGCCAAAGGGAAGAACGAGACCGCGAAGCAATGGAAGTACTGTACCGTTTAAACGACACATGCAAATTCTACGAGAAGTTGAACAGCCCGCGCAGAGGCTACGTACCACAAGCCGAAATGTGCAAAGACTTGGAAGGTAACCTTCTCATAGATGAACGTGAGGTGATCGAAAGGTGGAAGCAGTACTTTGAAAAGCACTTGAACGGCAATGTTACAGCGAAAGAAGGTGGCATTGTAATACATCAAGGTACACGCGCAGATGATGACAGAAATTCGACCCCAACCTACCAGGAAGATGAAGACAAAATTGGTCGGTTAAAAAACAACACAGCTGCTGGTGTTGACCAACTCGCAAGCGAGCTATTGACATACGGTGGTAAAGCAAGGGCGCTGGCAAAGGGCGCTGCACTGGGTAATTACACTTAAAAAAATCGACACGTTACTTCCACGTGAAACGCACGTAATTTTCGTCCACTGCCAAAACCAGTAATAAGCACGAGGAATTCACGTAAGAGCTACGTGATTTCCGCGTAATTTCACATTCTACGTGAAAATCACATAAATGTTACGTGATTTTCACGTACAATTCACTGGACACGTAATGTTCACCTGATTTTACTGAAGAAGATTTGGTTACGTGTTCAGGTGGAAGTTACGTGAAATTTCACGTGAAAACAACGTGTCGATTTTTTGAGTGCAGGATTTGGGGTGAAGAGTATTTAGGGAAGGTCCATTAATTATGTCACGCAGTAGGGGGAGGGGGATTCGAGAAAACGTGACGATCCATACAAAAAATTTGAAGGTCCATACAAAAAACGTGACATGTGGGGGGATTACAAAAAGTCAGGATTTGGGATGACGAGTATTTACCGGAGGTTTAGATGGATTAGATCCTGTGTCCCGTCTATAAGGGTGACAAGCTGGATTGCTGCAACTATCGTGCAATCACGCTACTAAGCACTGCCTACAAGTTGCTCTCCCAAATTGCAAACAAAGTTCGTGAGGCAATACCAAGCGTGGCTCATGGGTACCCGCGCTAATCCGGACCTAGATTTAAGCGATTCGGCAATTGCAGCAGAAATTTCATGAATATAACGTGCCCACACATAATCTTTTCATCGATTTAAGCGATTTTCGACTAATTTGATTTCCAGAAAAATTGATACCATTCACTAATTTTGATTTCCAGAAAAACTGATGAGGTTGGTCGAAGGAACAATGGATCGCGTGATGTTTTCAACTTTTTCAACAAAACTACCGTAGCTCTACCGTTTTCATACAATGCACGAATGTTTTTTTTTTTGAATATACAAATGCTATGACCCTTGCACAGCGCATATGGCATTGAATACGAAACCAGCTTCATAAATAGTATGGTGCGCAACTAAGTTCCCGCTGTTTAGCAATAGATGGCGCCAGTAGTAAGTGCTGGTCGAATGTTGTACATCTCAAGCGTCATAAACCAAGCTCAAACATAGAGTAAACAAACCGCTTTGCCAAATCAGTGATTTTGGTTTAGTGTTATATTATTTTGGTTGTTTGAAGATGTCTGATTTCGTGCCAAATAATCGTCATTTGGTGGGAAGTGTTGATTTTCTTCTTTCATTCAATGAAAACGGCGGCTGAAGCACATCGAGAGCTCCAAAAAGCTTAGGGTGATGCTGCTCTGAGTGAAACAACGTGTCGTGATTGGTTTCGTCGCTTCAAAAACGGTGATTTCAGTTTTGATGATCGTCCGCGTGAAGGAATGCCAAAAAACTTGTTCAGGATTAGGAGTTTCCCGCCAAGTCGTTTCTAAGCGATTGCATGCGTTGGGAATGATTCAAAAGCAAGGAACTTGGGTTCCTTACGATTTGAAGCCAAGAGATGTTGAGCATCGTTTTTTCGTCTGTGAACAACTACTCCAGCGGCAAAAAAGGAAGAGTTTTCTACATCGCATTGTGACGGGTGACGAAAATGGATTCATTACAGTAACCCAAAACGGAAACATTCATGGAGATTGCCCGGGCATGCTTCAACATCGTCGCCTAGGCGGAATATTCACGCTGCGAAGGTTATGCTGTGTATTTGGTGGGACCAAGTTGGTGTTATTTATTATGAGCTGTTGAAACCAAACGAAACCATTGCCGGGGAACGGCATCGAACTCAATTGATGCGATTGAGCCGAGCACTGCACGAAAAACGGCCACAATACGAGCACAGACACGAAAAAGTGATTCTTCAGCATGACAACGCTCGACCTCACGATGCGAAACCCGTGAAAACCTACTTGGAAACGCTCAAATGGAAAATCCTACCACACCCGCCATATTCTCCTGATATTGCACCGTACGATTATTACTTGTTCCGTTCGATTGCACATGGTCTCACTGATCAGCAATTCTACTCATATGATGACATCTCAAAATGGCTTGATTCTTGGATAGCATCAAAAGACGAACAGTTCTATCGAAATGGTATTCACGTTCTACCAGAAAGATGGGAAAAAGTCGTAGCTAGTGATGGGCAATACTTTGAATAATTCGTTTGTAACCTTTGTTTTCAAAATAAAGTTCCTTTTTCACCAAAAAACAGCGAGAACTTAGTTGCGCACCTAATACATAAAAACTGAAAATTATAACCGATATTAAAAGTGGCTTTGATTTGTGTGTCGATTGGATTAAGGAATTTGAGTAGTTGTATTTCGAAACTCAACTTCATGCTGAATATACTTTTATAAATTAATATATTAGCGATTGCAAACATTGTTTAAAAAGGTAAAACTTTGTGTGATACCGCTTGCATCAGTAAGGTAGACTTGTAATATGTTACAATGAATTTTATTGTTTCCTTCCTCAGCAATGCGTCGAGCGTTAAAACGAAAATAATATCTATTTGATTTTATATATTATAATTGCACAAACAAAATACAAATTTAATTCCTATCAGATAAAAGTAGAAAAACAGTTTTGATCCATCGTGAAAATGAATTCTATTGCTATTTTTTTACTTTTGACCTTTGAAGTTCACATTATCTATCAACACAGACTATGGATGAAAAAATATGTTTGCTTTTGGTCCGTCTTATCCTTCCCAACTGTTAGTTTAAACGACAGTGAAAAATCAATATTGCATTTCATACTTATTGTTGGATTTGATAGCAAGCAATCATTTATTGAGATATTCTGATCTAATCTAACATCAGCACAGCCAATTCTCAAGAGCATGTTGGAGAATGATGGATATACTATCATCAGTTTTCTTGTCTATTTGATGTTTATTTACGTCATGCATGGAAGTTAAAAAGTATTAAAATAACAGGTTATTGTAATATGATATGAACTATCACCCATTGTAGCACGGACACTATGTCCGACAGAATTAGGCTCTCATCTCTATTTGATTTGATCAAGTTTTAATAAAAACTGATTACTCTCATCATGCCATTGTATGATGGGCCAAAAACGGTTTGGATGGATCGATACGCAACATTACTTATACGTACCCTCGGGGATATAAAGAATCTCCTACCAACAACAAGATTGAAGAATTGGTCAAAAAGCGAGCTATCTAACATGAGGATGCCCAAATGGGTGCGGAGACGCTCACCCTCTATTCACAAATTGTTAGCATTCCCACTCTCCCCATATAGTTGGGTGCCCTGATGGTCCCTCTCATTCCCCAGTATTAGCATGATATATTCATATAATTAAGTATAATTTTATACAAGAGAAAAATACTACAAGCATATTTATCCATTATACATGATCTTCATTTGGTTGATCCTGAAATGAGAGAAATGTGGTATTCCGCTTTCTGAATAATCTTGGCAAAGCCTGAATACTCTAGAAAGTCATTTCAATATATATAGATAAACTTTAATTATACTGAATTGTAATTTTAGATTGGGAATAAATAATTTATTCTGTTAGTCATCTAGTTTTTACCACAGGACTGAAGCGGCTGTCATCCACGAACAACAATCGCGAAGCCGAAAACTTGGTGCTGCGAGTGGTGCTAATTTGACAGATCGGTTTTCTTGAAGACTGTATGCAGCAAACACAATATTCGCGGCGGAAGTTGTCGTATTTTGCCGTTAATTTGATTCGAGAGAAAAATCTCCCGTGTTGTACTTAGTGCAGTAGTTATCCCAACGATTGTATATTTTTATTGTTTATCAGCCACGTATTATAATGTTTTATCTAAATTACTGATACTAGTAGTTCGGTAGAAATAATATTGTAAAGAAATATAATTCATTGTGAACCGAGCTTAAAATGTTAAAATCGTCACTAGCGCCACACCAAAAGTGGCAGGCTTCAAGAACTAACGCTCTCTTCAGTCCTCTGATTTTTTTACGAAGCCAAACAGACATAAGACCTTGAACATTACATAGAGTAAAACTTTTTTTGCGCGAACACTACTGCTGAGTACAATGTGGCATCCAATAAACTGAACAGACTTCGTTAGTGCATAAGCAACATACACCAAGTAAAAGAACATTCTTTTCACAAGTGGCACTACTACCAACTGTCAACCATTTACCAAGTACTAAGATAATAGGTTTGTACTACCTTGACATTGGTAAATCGATAAAAATGCCCTCTTTGATGCGAAAATACTCTTAAAAGTCTGGACTCTGTTTTGCTTGCCTAGAATAGGTAAATCTTTTTTTGTAGTCTTTTAATTGTCATTGATAAACCAAAACAAATTATATTCAAAGCAAGAATGCATGAAAATACACAATAAATTAGATGTAACTTGAAGAAAAATTTAAACAAAAAAAATTCCATAATTTTCAATGTTTCACTTACTGAGTTGTAGTGGTTTGTAATTAAGATTTATTCAGTTTAGCATTAAAATTCAGCAAATTATGTTAATTTTTGTTAGTTCCGGTTTTTTTACTAACCCACTGCGAGGCCTTTTATTTCTAGCAAAAAAAAAAAAAAAGGTTTTTAACAAGCGCTAGTTCGTGTCCAGATTTATACTGCAATTTTTTTTTCATCAAATCGCTTTTCTTCTCAAATTATGCATCTAGCATCTTCAATTCCGAGTGTAGAAAATATGTGTTTGAATTCAACTCGAAATGAAGGAACTTCTGATCCACGCATGAAGCAGATCGCAAGGTTCAATGACCGACTCATCGACATTCTCCATGTGGGGAAACATGAAAAAGCATTATTCGCGGAACCTGTATTTTTTCCTTAACATGCAGCCTCAGTAGAACGAGATAGTTTTGATGGAACAAGCAAAAAACCGAATGAAATATTAAATTAAGCATGTTCGTTTGAAAGAAAAGCTGACATAACTGGTAAACTCTGGTTTTCTTCTTCGTAACGAGAGACGAACTTTGTCGTCCAGCTGTCTACTAGTTCTAAGAAAGAGATTAGAAACAGGTGATGGCTGGTCGAACTGCTCGTGGGATGCTTCTATCAGTTATAGACGTGAGTCGTCGAAAAATTGCTTTGTGTTACAATGAAATTCGGTCACTTTATGCTTCTTTCAATGGATTTCAGATGGTTAAGGCATTCATATTGCGGAATAAATTAAATTTGATCTTTCCACTATCTTTAGGAAACAAAAAAAAAATGCATTGATCTGAGAAATTGCGTGAACGGACAAAGTACAGTTTCGCTTATCGCCAGAAATAATGCAAATATTTTGTATTTTTAATCGGCATGAACTACTATAAGATAGTATAAGCGGAAACCTGTTTTCATCACGTCGACGCTATATTTGCATGCAACAACGAGATCAAATTTGACTTCAAAACTCCTAGAATCTTTCAATCAATGTCAACATGTGATCGTTTCGCATGTTTTCTTCCAAAACAGTGTCCAACCGTTTACACGGAAACCTTGAATAATCCTGAATTACATCATGCAAACACGCCAAACCTAGTTAAGACCAACAAAAACCAACTGGTTTTGATGCAACATGATACGAAGCATTGCTAAGGGTTATGCTTGTCAGCAATATTTAAGTTCTTTGCAATGTTGGGCACAGTGGTATCGTCGAAGGCTAAAAGTTTAAAAGTAATGATTCAATTTTCTGCCTTGCCTTTTGAGGTTTGAAGATGTACTATATTTTTGTAGATAGTGTGCTTACGGCATTTTTCAAGCTAACTACTAAACTTTTAAACATGTTTTGAATAAAAATCGTAAAAAAAAGTAAAAAATCGTATTTAAGTTGCATTATTAACAGCAAATCCCCCTCAAATTCATTGGACTAAATCAGTTCCTAAGTACGGGACAGCTGATTATCATTTAATTTTACAATAATAACTATTAGTCTAGGTAAACTATTTAAATTACTGAATGTTATATATATTTACTACAAGGCTTGCCATGTGTTTGAAGATAAATATATTTTGACCTAATGTTTTTATTTTAACGAAAATTCTAAGTAGGATATGCTTACATCATGCTTCACAGTCACAAATGATAACAATTTATAGCCAGCGCTTTTAATGACAATCAATTATTACAACGAGAACCACTGTGCACCGCAATCATTATAGATGGTTGTAAGTTGAATCATCATCGCTCCACACCGGATTGACTTCGTATATATTGCGGCACGTTCCAACAGCGTCAGCAGAAAAACTCGTTGCCGCCATCGTCACACTCGACCGTGCCGTTTCAGTCCAAGATCGTATTGTAATTGTTTTTGTAGGAAGCACTTTTGGCTGACACCTCGTCTGTCAAGTCGCGCTCGATTTAAAACTCGACTTCTTTGCCTAGCTGATGTTTCACGACATCGACGGCGACGAAACAAGACACCGGTTCTCTCTTTGCCGCGCTGTGGAGCCCGTCTGTCACCTCTCTGGCAAAAAGTAGCGTAATGATGCCTTAAATGCTGACAATGCTAGAGCTAGAGCGCTTTGTCAACTCATTTCGATGCTACGGCCCCAAATCGGCATCTTAGAAGGCAAAACAAGTAAAGTTTGATTAATTTCTTGCTAAGCGAGACAGTACGACTACATCTATCCAATGAGCAACGCCCTGTGGGCCAACCGGGACAAACGATTGGACTCGCGTACTGCATGCTGAGATGTCCACAAGAAACCACCTTGATCTAGATCATAATTATGCATTACGTCACGGAAAACGGAGCCCAGTGAAGACAAAGGAACTCTAACTATGTGTAGAGAATAGATACAGTTACGATCCATCAGCTGGAATCGTTCGGTCTTTATGCGTGGAGGTTTATATATCAATAGAGTATTGCTAGAACAAACTAGCTTTTTAATATTTAAGATTGATTAGTGGTTTGTCGTTTGAATTTGAAAAACAAAGTTACTTTCACGGAATAGTATAGTAAGGGGTTTTACGAGTGTATGTATGAGTTTGTTAAAAATGAAGTCTGATAGGATGATTTAATTGAAGCCTTTTCAATGCTAGATTCTTCTTCTGAGCTTCTTCTGAGGCTAGAGATTTAGACCCAAACAACCTGAAGTTCGGACTTCGCTTGAGAAATAGACTCAGAAGTTCGCATTCGGTTCAAATTAAGTTTTGTGGAGTTTTCTTAATCAATAACAAGACAATATGCATAAAATCAGGGTGGCTCAATTAAGGTATTGTCACTTTTCACAAGACATAAAATTTAATAAGGCCTAAGATATGTTCCTTTGACTACAAAAACAAATATGTTCCCTAGTTTGAATTCATTCGGACTATGGTACGGTGGTAGATCTCATACCCCGTAACGCACCACGAAAAGGTGATCTACCAGCGTTATGGGTCGACGAAGGTGATTTTCCTTGAGGAATGATAAAGTAGTTTTGTCTATTATATGGTAAATTTGGGAGGATTTCTTGTGATTCATGTGCAGTTAGTTTTTAAAGAACTTTTGGGCCACAGGCTTTTTCCACATGGGTAAGAAATGACAAGAAATGAAAGCTCACAAAAATTTCCCCATGAATTTTTCTTGAACTATAATCTTTTTCTTCTAATCAAGTGTCATGCAGTGGAAGTTCCTTTAAAGTTCAGCATGCACTTCATGTAAACTTTCAAGTACAGAGTGAGTAATGAAAGTACATTTCATGAACTTTATAATTCAGGTTGTGCACTAAAAATACTTTTTGTAATGTACAGGGTGAGTGGTAATTCATGTCAGTGTTTTTTTTTAAACATGTGTAACTTTGGATGGGTTGATAACAGACATGTTTGCACATTTTTCTTTTATAGCTTATTTAAATGTCAATACGGCTTGCAAGTTTGTTTTGAAGTTTCATTCGTTTGAAATCCGGAGTAATGAAGGATGCGAAAAGCGAACTCGTGATAAGTCTGTTTTTGAAACATTTTTGACCGTGTACTATTTTAAAGAAATTGAATCCACCATATAAACGAAAGATTCATCTTTCGAACCATCAAACACTACAAAAAAACTCGATTCTTACAAAATACCTTCTAGACCTGACCGTAAACACTGTCAGGTGTCTGGAAGCCTGGTAAGTCTGGTCGAAATATGTGAAATTATGTTTTAGGACGAAAAAGTGTTCCTGCAACAGGATCACCACAACCAGCAAAATGGGCGAGTGTATTCAGCCCATTTTTCTGATATTTCTTGTAATAAACTAACTGTTCAAAGGTTCCAGAATGTTTCAAGGGTGATGGTTTGGGGATATTTCTCCAAAACTTTGAAGGTTCCATTGCTGTTTATTGAAATTGGTGTTAAAATCAACAGTAAATTTTCATCGATAATGTTTTGAAGAACCATTTGCTTCCCTTTATCAAGAATGCTACAAGAAAGCACCAAACTGCTTCCAACAAGACTCTGCACCGTCTCACCAGGTGAAAGCTACACAGGCTTGGTGCGAAGAAAATTTTCTGGATTTTATTTCGTCGAAAGAATGGCCTGTCTCTTCACCTGGTTAGAATCTTCTTGACTTCTATACATGTGGATGAAGAATTTAGACTCTTGTTTAAGTGAAGAGGCTGAGCTGCAAGCAACCCGGCGGGTCCACGGGTCGCGGATGGTGGGGTTCCATCAGATATGATGGACAGCCACTGAATACACGAATAAGTAGCCCCGCACGAGTGGCGTGGACTGTTTAGGATGTGGGGAGACTGATCAGTTGTTGGACTCTGTTGAGTTTCTTCCAAAAACTCACAAATATCCGAAAGCAGCCCCGACAAAAGCGAGCCACCCCGCTTTTTAAAAATAAGGGTAAAAGTCCAAGCCTTCACCCATTTGAGCGTCTGTTCTCCATGTTAGGGGCGGCTCAAAACAGCGTCTGTTCTCCATGTTAGGAGCGGCTGAGTCACCGGCTTGTTAGTGCGCCCAGGACTCTAAATACAAAAGCCGAAAGTCCTGGTGGTGCTTGGGACTGTTAAACAGCAGCATCACGATGGCCCTCCTGCGAGATAGTGGGGTTGGTTGTGGGCCTTGCGAGCCGACACCATTAAAAAGGAATTGCTACGAATAATACATAAGGACATGTGGATGAATGCTGGAAAAACTGGAAAATACCAATGAACTAACCGTGGAAACTATTAAGAAACGTTTTTAGTGAAAATATGTAATGACATGCCTCAAGATATCGTGCGTGCCAACTCTGACGCTTTAAAACAACACCTGCGGCTGTTAAGGAAAAGGAAGACATATTTCAACTGATTTAAATTAAGACAAATGTTAAAGATATACCAAACAGGAATTACACCGTGTCCAATATATTCTCATTCAAAATAAAACTCTATTTATTTCAAATTGATAATCCAGATTTTATTGATAACTTTACCCATTATATTGCAATATAATACTGATTAACTACAGCATATGTTTTGGATTAACACTTTACCCTTCTTGACCAGCTCCAGACGTTTTTCGAAACCGCACGACTTCCATCGGCATTTCGTCCCAAATTCGTTTGATTATGGTTTTGAATTGGTTCATATTAGACGCCCTGTGGTCATTTACCTTTGCCAGCATGTATGACCATACGAAATAATCCAAGGGATTCAGATCTGGTGAACTGGGAGGCCATTCATTCTTGTCCAAGAAGTCGGTCAAATTTTCTCGGCACCAGTCCTGAACGAGATTTGCAGCTGCTGAAACACATAGTGATCATCTCTAAATACCTCTTGTATATATGGCTTGACAACTTTCTCCAAAACTTCCGTTTTATAATATACGGCATTCACTTTAACGCCTTTTTCGATGAAAACCAGTGGAAATTTGCCTCGCTTGCAAATTCTTCCCCAAACCATCACTGACGCAGCACTTTGGAACCGTGGAATATTCCTATCACTCTCTAGAACAGTTCTCGAAGAGAGAGCCCACAATCTGTCGTTCTGGACATTGCGGGATTGTTGCAAGACGTATAACTTTTCGTCGGAAAAGATAAGTTCTTCCCCACCGTGCCGCGACAAAAGCAGACTTGCTCTTTCGAGTCGTTTCTGCTTGGAAGGTTCCGAAACTCCGTGAACCTTACGTTTCTTGAAAATTTGGAATCCGAATTCATTTTGCAGTATATTGTGCATTGACGATCTCGAAACATTCAGATCTGCGGCCATTTTACGTACAGAGCGCTGTGATTTATTGCGTCTAATCCGTTCCCTGACCACTTTAACAACTCGTGCAGTCCGCACCGTACGAGTACGACCGGATCTCTTCCGGTCATCCAACGAACAGGTGTCACGGTACCTTCGGATGGTTTGGTACACAAAATCCCGCTTTACTCCGAGGTTTTTCATATTTCTGAAAATAGCGCCCGGGCGCTCACCTTTCCAAAACTTTTTTTTATCACCACAGCACGAAACTCCTTCATCGTTGGTAAAAGATAAACACCGAATGAAAACAATCGGACATAACCTAAAAGCGTTTGTATAAACATAGTGCAAAACTACACCAACACATACGTGAAGTATGTTGAGTAGTTGCACGACACCAATGCAAGGAAAAAGTGTATGAGAATATATTGGACACGGTGTACATTGAAAATTAAAATTCATGCCAGCTTCTCTATTTTATGACCATATACTTCACTGACAGGAATTCCCACTCACTTTGTACTTTTAAAAATCTTGAAAGTTCAGAAAAAGTCTTTACCTAACACTTGTTTATGGAATCAATCTATCGGGTATAATCAAACAACATTCCATATTGGCAACAGGGAGTTCAACTAGGAGGACACGAGCTCGAAGCTGGTGGTAAGCACAGGTTAAAAAACAATTTCAAGTACAAATTTGATTAAAACGTTATCATTAAGAATCCTACAACAAAACAGCTCATGAAAGTTTGAGCGGGAAAAATTCAAAATGATTTTTTGATGGTTTTTTTGTTTCATTGAGTTAGCTCGAGTTTATTTTTGAGCTGAATAAAATTCCTTTCTGGTGCTCAAACGAATATTTTGTAAACTTTAAAGCATGATGATAGAAGCTTAAGCTTGGATTTCCTTCGGTTTGTTATTTAGAAACTTAGTTGCATAGAATTCTATACAAAATCTCCATTCTAAGCCATCTATCTGAGCTTGAGGATGCTTGGGAATGCTATTTCACATTTTTGTTTTGAAATCTTTTTATGCTGTTGGGCTTCAAATGGTGGAGTGACAACCTGGAAAGAGGGTGCGATCGACCATCGGTCGTCACAAGTCTCACGCGTTCACGAGCCATATGATCACATAAGACTGCCAGTTGATACATGGTGACTCTGGTTGGCGTAGCCTGGGTAATGTTGTCAATTTGAGACAATAGTGAAGGGGGTGCGAATGAAGATCGTGAACCTAGAAATCGCGTTGTATATTTTCCATTCCATTCCATTTGTTGAATCGTATTGTTGGAAGGATATTCTTATGTTCGCGCGGGTTTTGCAGAAGTGTATATGCTTACGGGTTCGCCTTGTAAGATCAAATTGATCTTGCTATTAGGTGGATCTGCATAGGGGCTATTCATAAACAACATAGACTTTTCTGGGGTAAGGGGGTGAGGGTGTTTGATCAAAGTCTACGCTCCATACAAAATTTCAAAAAAGTGTTTGGAGAAAAGTCTACGAGGGGGAGGGAAGGGGTTTGAGATTTTCAAAAATGAGTCTACGTGGTTTATGAACTGGCTCCTATAAGACAAAGCCTTAGCTACTTTACACACATACAAAACTTCTTATGTCATTTGTCATGCAATTTAACACGTAAACCAGGAAACTGTTTTAATTATTGTAATATGCATTTCATATAGGCTGACTCAATAGTCTCGGCATGGAAACGACACATTTGGGGTCAAATATGGGACACTAGCTGAACTCGGTGCGTGCGCTGCTACGCTTGCAACTAAATGAAGGAAAATTTAATATAGCTGGCACGTTTATGGTTTGTTTTCGGAATGAGTTTGTTTTTCTTGAATAAGCAGGGGTTCAAAACATGCTTCTTACCCGAGAAATACACGTTTTGTGTTTAAGTAACTTGAATGATTCTAATTTTTGGTAGAAATTTGTGTTTCATTTGTATGGGAGCCCTCCCTTACAGAGGGGGGTGGTTTCTCAAACCACCATACAATCATTGCTTTCAAAACCCCCCACATGCCAAATTTGGTTCCATTTGCTTGATTAGTTCTCGAACCATCACACTGGGCTCTTATTTTATAAAAAAACATTTAAGTTTCATTTGTTAGAACCCCCCCCCCCCTTCAGAAAGGGGAGGGGTATTGAACCACCATAGAAACATTCTTGCCTTCAAAACCCCCCACATGCCAAATTTGATTCGATTTGTTTGTTTAGTTCTCGAGTAATGAAGAAATTTGTGTCTCATTTATATGGGCGCCCTCTCTTCCTGAGAGAGTAGGGGTCTCAAACAATCATAAGAACCTTCCCCAGCCCCAAAAACCCCTTCATATACATTTTCACGTTGGTCGGTTCAAAACTTTCCGAGTCTGTAAGGGTCTGACAGACAGACAGACAGACAGACAGACAGACAGACAGACAGACAGACAGACAGACAGACAGACAGACAGACAGACAGACAGACAGACAGACAGACAGACAGACAGACAGACAGACAGACAGACAGACAGACAGACAGACAGACAGACAGACAGACAGACAGACAGACAGACAGACAGACAGACAGACAGACAGACAGACAGACAGACAGACAGACAGACAGACAGACAGACAGACAGACAGACAGACAGACAGACAGACAGACAGACAGACAGACAGACAGACAGACAGACAGACAGACAGACAGACAGACAGACAGACAGACAGACAGACAGACAGACAGACAGACAGACAGACAGACAGACAGACAGACAGACAGACAGACAGACAGACAGACAGACAGACAGACAGACAGACAGACAGACAGACAGACAGACAGACAGACAGACAGACAGACAGACAGACAGACAGACAGACAGACAGACAGACAGACAGACAGACAGACAGACAGACAGACAGACAGACAGACAGACAGACAGACAGACAGACAGACAGACAGACAGACAGACAGACAGACAGACAGACAGACAGACAGACAGACAGACAGACAGACAGACAGACAGACAGACAGACAGACAGACAGACAGACAGACAGACAGACAGACAGACAGACAGACAGACAGACAGACAGACAGACAGACAGACAGACAGACAGACAGACAGACAGACAGACAGACAGACAGACAGACAGACAGACAGATAGACAGACAGACAGACAGACAGACAGACAGACAGACAGACAGACAGACAGACAGACAGACAGACAGCATGTTATGTTTTTATATAGCTTTCATGGTTTCGAAGTTTAAACGTAATTTTGTTCGATCTCATATTGTTCATCATAGAAAAGATTCTTTACTTTATATTTGCTCTCTTCTATTTGCAACTGGTTCCTTTTTTTAAAATGATTTTTGTTTTCACTTATTTTCCTCTGATTAAGCAATATAGTTTAGTTTTTTTTAACACTAACATTACACCAATGCTACTGTTAATCTCCGGCCACTTAAGAACACTCTTAAGTGAAGCTCATCTATTTTTTTAAAAGTTTATAGAGTATTTTCAACTATGACAACTGAAAAGAGTAATACCAATAAAAATTTCTGACTGAGGAGTTTGTACAACATGAACACAATATAATGTTCTAAAATGTTCCATCAAATGATGGACCAACCGGTGCTCAGGTGCTTTAAGATATCCTAAGCAATGATCATTTTCAAATTCTGAACAAGTTCGAATGCATTGCTGTCTATCTTGTTCATTTGGAAATTTTACACTTAGTATGTAATTAACACAAACCGCTTTACTCGTCATGTCATCTGAGGCATAGCATACGAGAAGTCAATGCATATTTAAAAAAAATCTTCTTTTATCTATCAAAGACAACCTATGCCAGGTGCAAGGCGTATTCATATATCATGCATATATGTAATCAATCAACCCTTCAGAAAATCAATGTCACGATCAACACGTAACTGGATCGACTTATTGTTGTGCCTGAAACAGGAGAATCTTCTGATAGCAGGCATCAGGAATGCAGTTCAATTACGATACTGCTGACGTCAGTGAACCCGTTCCATTCTACTCGGTAGGTAGTATGAAATTTCAAACAAGAACACGCAACTGCAACGTTTCATTGGATATACAAACGAACTGGTATGCAATCAAGTTCTACCTGAACACTTCAAAAGGTGTTATAAGGTTTGATCGTTTTGCTTCATAATTGTTCTCATTCGAAAACAACGACTAAACAAAGATGAATTCTTAATTAATAGGATGCTGAGATGACTTCAAAACCGTCGATCTATAATGAACAGTAACGATGCTCTTTCAAACCATTTGATTTTCTGTGGATAATTTTTATTTAGAATTCAAAACACAAAATACTGAAAATAACGTTGTCGAATAATAGAATCGATACAATCAGATAGAACTATTTAAAATGTTTGTCTAAGCCTGATATAATACATAGGTTACCAATCTGAACGGCACAGACGGAAGAGGCTCGTCCCCAGGCAGGAAGGTCGTTCGTTAACATGAATTTCAGCTGAAATGATGATAGGCTGAAAGAAAGAAAAAGTGCCAATGGACTGTAAGTTGGTTGCGTATGAATGCAATGCGATCCGTACTGGTAAATCCAGTTTTCCGATTTTATCAGACGAGTGTTCATCATTTATGTGCGGTGGGATGATTTGCAGCAGCCTGAGATGCACGTACGGCTTACATATGGCAATAGTTGTAGACAATGGCGTGGCAGCGGGGCATGTCACGCTTTTGAAAGGAATGTTATTGACCGATAATGGTCGGTGGTAAATCATTTAAATATAATTAGGTAAGTATCAGGCTAAACATAATTTAATTTGAAAAACGGGTATTTAAAAAAAGATTAAAATACAATTAATAAAAAAATTGAAACAAAGAAATATTTAAAAACAATAATCATTCAATTTGATTCCTGCATAAGCAGCTACAAAGCAGTACAACGATGGACGTGCGTTTGATTCTCCGTTTGGCTTTGGATTTTTCGGTTAAAGAATATTTATCGACTGCTTGATATAAGGTATGATAACAATTGCCAAAACGATAAAGGCATCAAAAGTTTTGAATCATTTGCTACGAAATTGAATTTAAAGCACTTAATTAATAAGCTAATTATAATAAGAAATAAACCTTGAAATGCCACAAGAAATGAAACTTAAATAACGTTAGAACGTTAGAATTCAAAAAAAAGAAAAAAGAAAAATAAACAATAAATTTATAAGCAGGCTGGCATCGTTCAGACTGCTCTGAAGTTTTCAAATGAAGTTGAATATGAGTTAAAACTTGTCTGTTCCCAATATCAAACTCTTGCAACTATACCTACGTCAAAGCTAAGAGAGAATTCATTGGCAGGAACTTTGATTAATTTCAGAAGAAGGAGTTTAGTACCATGATAAAATGTTCACGTTGACTTTATTTAATAAGATAATTGGTAAGACCTCAAGCCATCTATTTTGCAATCATTTCTTTAATTTTGAGATCTATATATTTCCAAAACATTTCGATACTCAAGAGCATAAAACGGGCTTGTATTAGTAGATCGTATACAAATCAACGTATAGAAATAGATAACTCTCTTGAAAAGTGTAATTTCGAATAATGCAGCCTGCTCAACCAAACATAAAGAAGTATACGAGAATAATATAGTAAAATTGAAGCGAAATTTGTTCTTGTGTTCAATAAACTACATTTGAAGAGATTCCAAGAAAACCTAAAGTTCGGACTTTACTTGAGAAACGTACTAAAAATTACGCATTCGGTTCAAATTAATTTCCGTGAAACTTTCTCGCTGAATAACATACACGGCATAGTACATGCACAAAGTCGGAACTAAATTTTCTATCAGGTACCTCTTATATTGAATACCAACTTGAAAGTTTGCGAAAAGTTTCTACCTTATCGTAAATTAATCTTTAAGGATCCATTGGATAAAATCCAAAAATTTCTATCACAAAGTTCATTTAAAGCGCCAATCACACTATCGTTCAGCGTGTTCACAATAAAGCTAATGTTGAACATTTATCCTACTATCAAGTTAAAGTAATGTTTCGATTAACACTGAGAAGATATGACAAACATAAAATGGTCGATAACGCTTTTCGTGTTCTACGCCCTTGTTACCGTCTCGTGTTCAACCTAGTGAACCTATTTTAAGTAATTTTTATGGCCTTAGTCTTTGATCAAAAATTAGCGTTTTAGTTTTCTTACAGTTTTGTATTTGTTATTTGGATGGTTTATGTAGCTAATTCTGTTTTAATTTATCATTTAGTTTTATAAATAATTGAAAACTCAGAACCTGTAAATAAACATTGGTTAGTTTTAATTAATTGTCACAACTATTAACGTTTACCCAAGAAACTTACTATCAATAGTTGTAAACTGTTAGAATTTTAAGTTTTAAGTATAGTACCTTAACTTGATTCGTAGTTTTTACACTGAAAATTAATTTTAGTTTGTATTACGAAATCGAAGGTAGAACTAACAAATCAATTTGTTTTTTCTGCAACGAAACTGATTTGTACTATTTGTGTAGCTACTTTCGTAATTAATGGCACACGCGCAACTGTCAAAAGCACGAAGCATTTGTTGACACAGAATGAACATTCGTGCATTGTACGATAACAACAAAAAGAGTTAGGAATATTTTGTTACAAATTAAAAAGAAACGTTTCTCTGGTAGTTGCGAGAATGACAGACAGATATACTATATCGACTCGAAATGTAATTCAAACAAAAAGCGCAACCACGTAATTGAAACAGAAAGCGCAACCACGTGTGGAGTTGTCCAGCGTTTTTTTAATGTTTCTGACATGGGACTCGATCCTGCATTTTTAGAAAGAGTTGATACTGAATCCGTGATTGATCTCACTAGGCCATGGCGACTTATGAGAAGATGCATGATTAATGAGTATGATGTTATAACTCTCGGCAGCGCTTTAATTTTTATTTTGGGATAAATAAATTATTCCCGCCCATCCCAGCAGTAAAACCATCATGCATGGAGTATGATAATAGAAAAGCAGCGATTGGCTGGTCTTCACGAAATCCATTTCGTGCATTATACAAAACGGTGTAATAATAGCATTTCACTAGACAAATAGCAATATGCATGTTTCATACAATATACGAGACATTTGTTATATGTACAAAATCCATGTTTACGAAACGAGAGAAAGATATTTTACGAAAATAAATTTTCAGTGTAATAACAATTTTCAATGATGAAATTTTTCAGAAGCAGATAATTTCCATCAACATGAGAGGCTCTAGGAGTGGACAGTAATTTAATGCTAGAACTAAGAGAATTGAAGAGAGAGCATTGATTTGATAGTTCCGTATAGAGTAATGGCAGGTTATGAAAATTGAAAGATACGAGTTGAAAACGAGCAGAGGGCATATGAAGGTAGTATACAATCAGGCGCATAATCTTTTACCAAACTACCTCAGATGCGGGGTAGGCAAGAGGGAGGATACCCCCTTGTCTGGCAAAAGAGATTGTGACCGTACGTGCTCTTATACTACCTATTGCGTTGTTCTGGTTCTAGCGATCTGTTTATTTCCCTCCCCCAATGCCTAACATGGGTGAGAAATTATCTCTTGCTGTTGGGATTTATTTTTGGCATGCACCGACTATTACACCCATATTATTACTATTACTTGTAGACCTCGGAGAGGAACGACAGTGAGTTTTACAAATACTGGTCCCCACCAGTATGAGTTAATGGATTCTCCCATTGTGGGCTTTCTACACTTTGATTGTTGTTATTGTTGTATTCTCCATATGCGCGGAGTAACGATATCTAATGATGAAATTTGTCAGAAGCAGATAATTTCCATCAACATGAAAGGCTCTAGGAGTGGACAGTTATTTATTGCTAGAACTAAGAGAATTGATGAGAAAGCATTGATAGTTCCGTATAGAGTAACGGGGGGTTATGAAAATGGAAAGAAAAAAGTGGAAAAGGAGGGGAGGGATAGGTGGGTGGTGCCGGATTGTATAATAAAAAGTAAATATTGCATTATTTGTTGGTTTCCATGCAGTGGTAATTGTTTCTGGGTATGTTTTTAATGGTGGGTGGGTGTGGGGGGGGTGGGGTTCTTTTTGTTGTGGGGAAAAAAAAAAGAAAGGAAGAGGAGATATCGTGGGGGGGGGGGGGGGGGGGGGGGGCTGAAAAGCGCGCTTACTTGAGACTCCGAAGGGCGCTACGATCAAATAGAGTTTGCCGCACAACAAAGGTGACCATCAACATGAGATTTATTCGACCGGTAATCGTCTGCGTCCACGAAACAGGACCAACGTGTTCTTTGTATCTTTGAGCAGAAGGTGCAGCGTACAAGCCACGGTAAAAGGAGCAGGCTAATGAACCACAAATAAGTTACTGCGGAACCTCTAATCGTCCACACCGCAAAGATAGGCTGATTACAATGGGCTGAGCATGTCGTTAGGATGTCAAACGACAGCTCGATAAAAATGGACTCAAGGAGAAACCGTCTGGTAGAAGGAGGTGCGCAACGAGCAATATAAATAGATCAGAAGTGATCTCTGGACACTCCGCAGTCTGGCGAAATGCAGCCATGGATCGTGTAAATTGGACACGACTTCTGTATACCGCAGAAGACACCGCCCTTGGTTTGACTGGTGAAGTTAGTAAGTTAAATAAATAGAAAAAAATAATTAATTTTAACAAGTGCCTAAAATTTTCCATCGTATAATTCCAATCCAAAGGAGGCGTAAACAACGTAATTGTTTGCAATCTTTCATGCGCCATACAACAATGTTTGCAATCTTTCATACAGCAAGCTATATTCGGGCGTTATTTAATTTACATGAAATATCCCATTATTTTCTACCAAATCTGGCATTCCCTTTATGTGTAGAAGAAAACGCAGAAACTTCAATGTTTCTTTTTATCTGTGTAGGCTTTTTCATCAGTACTGGGTTTTCAATATTCTGAAGCTACGTAAACAAATAATTAAGTTAGTTACCTCAGATCTAGTAATGAAAATAGCTTAGTTTTGCAAAATCTGAAACAAGTTCTGAAAGACAAATGTCAGCATATAGACTGATATCATAAAATGAACAAGACGTTATTGTCTCGATTTGGTCGAGTCGATTTCCATGAGTATAGAGTACTTTGGTACTTGCCCCACAATTTCAAAATCCATGCAATGGCTAACACCAAAACTTCTCATCAATAACTGTGAAAATACATCTTGAACTCAAGTGTTGGCTGAAAACAGAATACCGCTTGGATAGATGTTTACCTTTCTTCCTTTAGGATCAAGCTGATACAATAGGTGTCTTCTAAATCAATGATTATTACAGAAGGCAACAGGTATAGCAAATCCACTTATTTCATTAGTGTGGGATTTATAATAGAGGTGTTTTTCCTCCATAATTTCTGTTCACCGTTCCTGTAGGTTCAACGCGGAAGAAGTAATTTCATTTCAAACGCATTCTACTGAAATTTGTACATTCAGTCAACTCAACTTTACGAAAGCAAAATCGTTAGAAATCGATGTAATGCAACGTGTAGGTTTCAGCTACTTGTCTCCAACCCATGTTCAATGCATACGACAAATCAATTACCGCAACCATTTCACACCTGGCTGCACCCCGGTCGATGTACGCTTCTATCGAGCGGCGAGTTGTAAAATTAATTCCGAAAGCCTTCATTGCAACCTATTTAAATCCATCATTGCGGCGAAGTCGTTAGTTACAAAGCTTAGGTCAGGTTAGCTTTAGGTTTCGGAGGGCGGCTGCCACAGACTTAAATCAGTTGCATAAGACGCCTCGCAAGAACGATTAAAAATAATAATAATCTGCTAATAGTACCCTCGCAAAACCGACAACATACTACGCTATGGTTGTGCCAACAAGCCTTACTACAAGAACCGGACAAGAACAACAGTGGTAGAGCGAAATTAAATTTATACTAAACATGCAATAATTATTATAAATTTCACGTAGGCCCTTCCTTCAGTACCGGCCTCTACTACAATTGACCGTAAACTAAATGTGCCTACTTGAAGCGCATGTTAGAAATCGGGGTTGCACGCGATCAGCAGCGGCGGAGGAACAGCTCCGATCTGCCGAACAAAAATACGCTACCTAGAGCAGCAAGAGAAAAAAAAGAAAAAACGCTCTTTCAAGCTAAGAAAATGCTTACCAATGGAAAACACATGTTTACGAGCCAATCATTGATGTTGTGAAGCCGTGGAAAAGAAAAAAAAAAACAGATCCATTCCATTACCACAGTTGCCCGTAGCCCATAGTGCAGTACCTGTTTCACTCTTGTGTAGTATGATTATTGCAATACAATCGGACACCGACATCCATTCATACATTTGTGTGCAGTGTTTATCAGCAATTTGTAATCATTAATATTTTGAACTTATGGTGCAATGTAAAGTAATAATACAGCCAAGCCTTACACACCCGCTAGAAACGAACTTGTTAACATAAAAGCGGATTATTGAGAGGTACTTCATGTACGATCAGTTGCTGTTGCCCGATCAAATCCGAGAGGTTGAGTTTGCATCACATAGTGAATTGCAGACGTTATAAGCGCTGAAATCATATTTTCATTATAGTTTTAGATTTAAAAATTCCAAAATTAGTTGTCCAAAATAGTAACATTCTAAGTATTTTTGTTATTATTGATGGGTGTCAATCTATCGCGCTCAGAATCGATGAATCTAACGGCCGTCATGCGACAATGAAAAAACAGGCAATCTCACTATCGCTAGTCACGAACTATCATGAGCTTTCATGTCATTCTTCTACCGTCATGTAGTCAGAGAGTCCTTCTCATTAGATTTTGACTCCTACCTTGCTAACTAGTATACATGCAATTGGCTTAAAGGTCTTGCATTCAGTTGAATTTTTTATCCACTTGTCTTGAGTCTCACAATAAATTTAGGTTTGACCCGAACACAATTACACCTATGTGTGAGTAATTCATTTGATTTGTAACTAATAAAAATATTTAAAGCTGTGCTCCACTGGAATGATTTATAATTCAATTTGACATTCCTGAAATTAATAAATATGTTCAAAAATCCTAGAATTAATTAGAGTATCAGGTTTATTTAAATATTTTCCATCGGTCAAATTTCAGCAAGAACTTATTTTAATTCTCCAATTGGAATACCGTTTTAATGTTTAAATGTTATGCTTGAAAACCTATATACACCAGCAGTAATAAATAATGCGTTGGCCCTGCACAGAGTTTGAGGAATTTACGCAGTGGAAATTTAAAAATCTCTAGTTATTCATGATTAGGGCCCAAAAGCAGTAAACAATGATATTTAAACGCCATTTTCACTCTAGCGAATTAAAAGATGACCAAACTCTTAGTTTGAACTTTTTTCTGCAGACAGAAACCCCCTCCATGCAGACTTTTCAGCAGCGGAAAAACCTTGAATTCATGAGAATCTCAACAAAAATAAATTCAATCGCGACTAGCAGGTGCGCGAAAAGCATTTGGTTTCCGTGGTCAATTCCAGTCGACGCCGTTGGGATTTTCTGAGACTAAGCCTGAGCCGAAGCCTTTGGTCCCGGCCCATGTGTTGATGGGTTCAATGTGAAGGGTTCAGGTGGTGAAGTTGTTTTTCTGGCGTCGGTGATAGTCACCACTTTGAGAGGAAAAAGGCCGACGGAAAATAAAACGAATAAACATAATCAATTTTCATAAATTTTCAGATTGAATACTACCAAGCCTATACATTTTGACGTCTGTGGCTCTCTACAAGTGACTGACAGCAGAATCGGCTGCCATCGCTCAATTGATAGCAGCATCTGGGTGAAGTATGTTTTGTCTACTATATGGTGTACTTGGACATAGTAGGAGTTTTGTGATTTGTGAGATGTCAACGTTTGAATACAGTATTTAGGGCCTTTAAGCAATAATCATCAAATACAAGAGAGCCGACGGTTAATGCATATTGTGCAGTTTTGGAAGCCTTGTTGTTTTTTGTATAACTCTGAATACTGCGTTTTTGAGTCAAGAATATTTCATATTTATACAAAAAAACTCCCTTTTTACTATTCTACTATTCTACAATACTTTTCAGTCAAACTGGTTGTAGGGCATGAAGTCGAAAAACAAAAGGGGCGATAGACAAAAGGTTGAAAGACAAAAGGTCGAAAGACAGAAGGTCAAAAGACAAAAGGTCGAAAGAGAAAAGGCCGACAGACAAAATGTCGATTGACAAAACTTCCAATGAAAAAAGGTCAAAAGGGCAAACGATCGAAAGACAAAAGGTTGAATGACCCGAAAAGGGTTGAAACTTTGAATAATTCGAATCGAAAAACATTGCGAAGAACAAAGAGAGAAAAAATTTTGAAGTCCAATATTTAGGGATAATTTATTAATAATTTTGTACATTATTTTTGCTTCTTTTTTCCTCCTTGTATCAATCAAATTGTTGAATGTTTTCGAATATTATTTACGTTTGGAGGCTAAACGCTTGAATTTAAAATATTTCATTTATTTTTAAAATATGAATTGATTAACTTGAGAAATTAACCCCATTCCTAATTGCGATTGGATATTGGAAGTTCAAAATAAATTATAATTATGTCTCCTGCATTTTATCACACCTCGTTCTTTATATAGTAAACATGAATAGTTTTTGATATAATGTAATTTGATTCGTGGGCAAGGACATTTTGTTGAATAATTCTCAAGAATGTTTTTTTTAATGAAATATTATTGAGAGATTGCCAATTTTTAATTGAATACTGAAATTTTCAAATTTATTTAGCTATGGGAACGTGAACCATCATGAGAAGGAAAACTAAAAGCAAAATATTGTTTCTGATTGGGTGCTTTTTTCAATCATTGAGTAGCAATGAACGTTTAGATTCGCATCAATGTAATATTAGTCTTTGTATGCCTAGTAAAAATTGGAGCCGTTCTTCACCGTCCCTGAACTCATTCACCAGAAGAATGTGGGACCTTGATTATTTTCAGAATAGCAATATGGTCTTTAAACAAATCATGACCTTTCTGTTTAGTGGAACAGCATGCAGGGCAAGGCCCTCGCTTGGATTGGGGCTTCTTAGATATACATACATAATAGCAAAATGGTGTTCAAATGACGATGCCTCTATTTGTTGGCCATTTTTTAAAAGGCCTAATGACAAATGTACATTTTTCGCAAATCAGGCACCTACTGTGAAATGTCGAGTCCTGCACACCTTCTACAGTTTATAGGTTTAATTCAAGCGAACATGCAGGCTAGACAGCAGAAAAAGAAAAAGAAGAATGTCGCCTTTTTTGCGGACAGATTCAAACAGTTTAGAAATTACGTGTGACTGTATTTTTAAGCTTGATGTAAAACGAATGTTTTTTTTGCCAATCTTTGGTGATGAGTTGTGAAGATTCATCCTTATAATTTCGTTCCCTATAATGAACATGATTCCTGTGCAGTAATAAGCCAACAATCAACCAAATTATGAGCGACATAAATCTACTTTTTTTTAGGCTATCGACTATTGTCGTCTGTAGAAAACAGTACAAGAATGTAATAACATTTTCTCCCATGGCTGTTCACTTTTGCTTGTGTTCAATTTGGTCATAATGAAAAGTGTAAAATATAAAATAAAATAATGTCATGAAGTATTTGAATTCTATGGACAGCATTCGATAATCTGCAATATAGGACCGCAAAGGGCAACGTGAATAATTCAAGCAGAAGGCGAGCAGCAGAGCCTTCGCAGATTAAGAGGCAGTCGAAGTGCAGCCGTATGCCGTATGGGGACGACTCCTATATTGCAAAAAACGAAAGGGTGAGTTATGTCAGTGACATAACTGCAAAGCTGACATATGACTGCTTGTTGATGTGAAAAAATGGATGTCATCGAATTAATAAAATTCTACTATATTTTATTCAGTCTAAAGAACCATGAAACTCTATGCTATTAGTGTGAGGCTTTACTATTGGTTCTCCACTCAAAAGAAACTGCAGTTTGAGTCGAATTAACTGTTAATAATATTTTGTTTGTTGCATGTCCAACAACGTGCTTGTAAGTATTAAATGGATCCTGTGTTAATATTTACATTAAACATAGAGCGACTTTGAATTACAACGAACAACTTAACCTAACACCCGGTGGACTAGTATAGACATTTTCATTTTACGAAAAGTTCGATAGGCTGGAGCGGGAATCGAACCCTCACTTCATGGCAATCGCTTGAACGACGGGTGACGCCGCTAACCACTTGACCACGAAGATGACGTGGGCCATTGATTTGGCCACGCGGCTTTTCAAACTACGCCATGTTGAACCGGTGCGTGGTAATGAAAATTTCGATGAGCTCAAGAGAAATTTCAATCAAACATTCTCTTTAGTTGGTAAATTGTTTAGATCGTCTGAAAAGGACGGATTTTAGTTGTTTACGGAGGGAACATGGTTCGCGATTGAAATTTGCAGGGGCTGCAGGACGTTTGACAGGACACCATTCTGTGAAAAGGTCACACCGGAGAAAAGTTTTTTCAGCTCCTCGTCATTGCGGATGGCCAATTGCAGCTGACGTGGGATGATTCTGGTCTTCTTGTTTTCACAGGCGGAGTTTCCTGCCAACGTGCTCGGCATAGTTGCCCTTTCAAAGCAGACGGTGAATACGACCGACTGGGAACTGCAATCCGATGCGGCTCGAGCGGGACTTTGCCTTTCCCCTTTTCTTTACGGTTGCACAGCGAGAACTGATGGTTGGTCGGACGTCCCCACATGTTTTATAATCGCTGGCAGGGTAACTGCTGCAGTATGAACCAATCGGAGCGTGGCGCAAAAATGATGTCATTTTCGACCAATAGCTTTGTGCGTTCAGACATTTTTCTTTTAATTACTTTTTAATTAGTTTAAACGAATGTAATGAATTAAGTTCGCATCAAGGATTCAGCTTTGATGTTCTACCTTTCTAATGAAATACTTATCGTAAAATTTCTGTAGGCCAGAGAGGAGATATTATCGTTCAAAATCTCCAAACCTGCGTAACGCTTTCGATTTCATAAATTTTAGAAAAGCGCCCCTATACAGGAATAGAAAAGAGAGACGTAAGTCCTACGTCAAAAAATGGCCAGTTTTCATTGATATTTTATGCGATCTTCCTGCCACCTGGTGATCAATTGCCAATCATAGCACGTCTATTGTTTACAGTCAAAAGTTGACGTCGATGTCAGTGGTTTTGCAGAAGTCAAGAAATCAGAAATTTTCTATTAATAATGCCTGTAATTCAAGGTTAAGAAATCTGCCATCCGAGCAGCGAGAAAAAGCCTGTTTTTGGCGAAATCTTTCCGTGCCGCCGGGCGATCGGTGTCACTCGGTTACCATCAAAAGGTCACTCCTTCTCATAAATATTGTCATGCGGAAGGTTCAGGCCGGCCATCTCGGAGCAGCAGGCCATCTCCCACAGCATGCCAGCTAGTATATCACCCACACCTTGTACGCGAAAAATTGTCTCCTGAGTTCTCCTCCATCAGTGTGAAAGATATGTCGAAGCCACTGTTCTTTTCGTTTTTCTTGCTGTGAATGAGAAGATATACAGTACCAAATACCAGCCGAAAGTGACCGCTTTCATCCGGAAGTGGTCGCCTTGCACCATGCGGGAGAGGATGTGGCATCGGTCCACAACGCCAACAGGTCGTTGGAAGAGATCGGCCGCCTAAATATCACTGTGGTACCGAAAAACATGAACCCTCCAAATCTCGAGTAAACAATAACTTAAAACTCTTTCAAACTACCAGACTCCTCGATACTCAACTATGGTAGAGAAAATATTCCTCAAACAGTTCTCGATTATTTTTTCAAACAGACGTATCTGATGTTGTAAACAAAGAGGGGAAGTAAGGTTCAAAGGTAAATTTCTCATAACTCTCAGCACGCTCACGGAAAGAAGCATCACCATCATATTAGAGGAAATGTTATTCCTTGTGTTGGTGGCTTTAGTTTGCATGAAAGTGCTAACGGTTTCAAGAATTTAATGTTTGAATCTTACTTCCCCTCTTTGTTTACAAAATTAGATACGTCTGTTTGAAAAAGTACTCGAGAGTTGTTGCTCTCAATTTGCGAGCGTGTTTAGAGATCCGAGAGAAATCGACGTTAGAGGCCATTGTTTACGATTGGATTTTAGGCCCTAATCATGAGTTACTCGAGAAATGTTCCCAAGCTGTGGCCATTCAAGAATATCTGAGCCAACATCAAACGCAGGATCTAGTCCAACCGAAGCAGCTGATCACAAATCCAAAGAAAAAGCTGAACAAATATTCCAAAAATTATTTCTTTTCTCCGGCTATGGCAAAGCTTCCGGCAAACTGTCGCAAAACCGCTCTGAAGTTGTGGACTTATTTTTTCGAAAAAGCCTTTGTTTTTAAATGCAGACGTTACAACAGAGTTCACCTAGGCCTTGGCCTGACTGGTAAGCCTGGTAGCCTGACTGAACTGAAAAGTACTTCATGCTGAAGGCAGCAGGGTTCGATTCCCGGTCTAGAAATGTTTCGCGTTGGTATTTTTTTCCGTTTTTCCTAGGCACAGAATCAGATTGAACTTGCCTCAAAATTACACTTATAGAATAGTGATGGCATTGGAAGTTATCAACTATGTGACAATGCATCTTAAAATTTATATTGGCTGCTAAGATACGCAATAAACTTGAAATTCGAAGATTAACCTCCAGCATTATGTTGCTCTGTAGCTGTGCCTTTTCCGACTGAGCTAAGAGGAGGACCCCGCACTATACACTGATGTTATTTGTCATTTGATTAAAGTGGATAAAACATTTCCCATCCAGTGCATAGTTCTTCAGCTTTTGAACCAATAAATTTCTACTAGCGAAACACTGAGATTGTAATGACTGTTTAAAGGCCTTAATTGCCAGCAAGTGTCACGCAAGGTTTCATCGCAGAACTTTTCCAGCTTCCTAATGATTGGAATAGTAGTTGTTAAAAATGCCCTTCACATCATAACATTTGCGTCAAATACTGTGACAACACGCATTTGCACATAAATCATGCTCAAGTTGCGAATCATAAACTCAGTAACTTGCTCGTAAAGTGCGCGACGAACCCGACCCACGACATATCTTGCTTCAACATACATAAAGTACCACCATTATGACTTTCCATGCTTGGTCGGTCGTGTCGGTGATGACGACTACCATAAAACAAAACCTGCTATAATACAAACTGGGCGACCACACACCTTATCGGAAAATAGACCAACTACTCAATGCGCCGCAAACAGTGGACGTGGGCAAATTTCAAAACCCATCAATCGAGTGAATCGCGCACCAAAAAGTTGGGCGTGTGAAAAAGTTTTTTTTTCTTCCAATCAACAATTTCGATCGATTAGTTGGTTTATAGTTTTTTTTAATGATCCATGTGGGTACGGCTTAGCCACCAGCAGTGAAGTGCAAAAGCGCATGCATGAAGCGGAAAACGGATGGATTCTTGACGCGTTTCCATGCATTGTGCGGCGAGTGGCTGTGTCTGATTTCTGTTTTCACGTCTCTGTGGTAGCGAAGGGGAAATCGCGATTTCTGTTGCGTTATTTGGATTATCTAGAGCGCAACAATTGCTCCGAACGCGCGCACATATTGGAAATTTATGCTCATCGAAATGTGATACAATGCTGAAATAGTTATTTGCCTTGCCGGATAGTGAAACTTTCCAGAACACTCAGAACGATTCAGTCAATGTTTTACTCCCCTTCGAGGAAAAAATCATTGGTGTTGGTGTTCAAACATGGTGACCGGATGGTAACCGACAATGCCCAGGGCAGACGAAAGTAATAATAAGAATCAAGCAGGAAACCAAATGACCTACAAACACAGTCGCAGTCGGCCAAACGGACGCATACTCAGACGTGTGGTGGCACAGCAAATCATTCAGGCTAGACCGCTTCTCAAGGGTCATTGAAAATTACACCCGGCAAAGGCGCGAGACAGCCTCCACTTGCAGTCGCAGAACCATAACGCCAGGAGCCTCATTAGGCAAACTGCGATTGCTAAAATAACAATGATCTGTTTTCAATGGGCTCGCGCGGTACTCACCTGGCCGTCCATCCTATTATCCACTTCCATTCTGATGCGGTGTTCGAATCAAGTGATCCTATTAGTATGTTGTACGCAAAATTACCCTTCTCGAAACATTTGGGAACGGGAAGGAGGGAGGACAACAAAGAAAAGCTTGATCATATGGCGCGCTTTGAAAAATATTCGGTGAAATAACGGGGTTTCTTGGACCAAGGGAGGCAATGAATAGCGAAAGCATCATCGCATGGAGAGAATAACAGCACATTTTTCACACACTGCACACTGCTCGTTACTGTGCCGGAAAGATGCTGTGATTTTTTTTGTTAAGTCTATTCTTTGCCCAAAGACTGCGGATTGGTTGTATAGGAAAAACATACACCTGGTGTAATCAATGATGTGGGAATTTTTTTCTGGTCTGCATATAATGACCAGTTGGTGTTTCTTTATTGTTTTTTTGGGGTCAGTAGTAGTAAAAACATGTTTTTGTTATAGAAACTGATTGGTATATCGAATGATGAGATCACGTTATTATTTTTTTTTTTGTGATCCGAGTTCTATTTTTTTTACTATTTCAACGGTTTTTTTTTCAATTTGCTATTACTGAACTTGAAATATAGATTGTTTGACATCAGTCAGATCGGAGTAAATTTAATAAAATTTGCATTAAATGCAGCGCAGAAAAGTCTTCATACTCTCGTTTGTTTTAAATTGTTTGGTTCAAAAATTACATCAGCTACTAATGAAAGAGCAAGCTGGGTTTCAGCAATAAGCTGGACGATATAAGGTCACATTTCTCCTAAATATTAAAAAACAAATGGGAAAATATATTATTAAAATAAATATAGGGTAGATGTACCTATATTAATCTCATCACTTTGCAATTCATCCTACTTGAAATAAAACGATATACACGTGACAGAATTAGTTAGTAATGTTTGTTGTAGTTATTTAACGTGAGCAAACATTATTAGAAAACAAAACCGATCCTTCAACTGCCCAATTGTTTGATTCATCGTAGGATGAATATAGGAACAATGAGATTAATATGGGGGCAGTAACCCTACTTGTACAGTAATTTCAAATGGACAATAGATCCCTCGATTGCATGTACAGTACCCATATACCAATGCGGACATGTGCCATCTATCAATTTCGTCATGGCTTCTGGCTGGTTCCAAATATAGGACTCGTATCACTTTCCCTAGCCTCTGGAACCTTTTTTTTTGCAAGTTTCATTTTACCGCTGTAATATTATGGTGAATCGGGACTTTGCACAATATTATGGTGAATCGGGACTTTGCATACATTTTGCTACCTGTTTTTTTTTGTACTTTTTCACTCTGAGCTTTCGGATATAACAATCATGGTTCAAATTGGAGCCAAATCGGTAAACATTTACCCATTTTCAAAGCTGGTTGAGTTGTGTATAAGAACATTATCAAAATGTCTGTATATCAAATGATTTTCATCAGAGCGGATTATATGCCTTTATGAGTTTTATTCATTATTAAGATGCAGATGCGAACGTTACTTAACAACAATTATTAAAGTAATGATTTTCCAACTCTAAAAATAATATGAACTTTGTCGGCACTGGTCCTGATTGATTTTTCTTTCTTTCTTCAGATAGCATATCTACTGGCTTTCAAAACCACGGAAGTTTTTTTTTTAAATTACTAACGTTTGCATTTAAAAAAATGGACAAAAACCGGCGGTTTTTCATGGGTTCACCCGCACTGACGAAACTACCCATGCAGCATTAATCATAGTAATCCATGAGTCAGTAGACAAAATTTGACAGCTCTATCAGTCGAACTCTAACCGTGATGGCTAAAACAGTGAAGCAACTCCGTTCAGAAGTGTGCGCGTTCATAGAACGGCACCCCACCGCGTCGAAAACGGACATCGTGCGGCACTTTGTGGACGTCGGATATGTCCGTTCCGGCATCTACAACACCTTGGCACTATTAGACAACAATCAGAGCATCGAAAGAAAGCCCGATTCCGTACGGCCGACGACCCTGAGCGACAAGAAGCTCCAAAGGGTTCTGAAGAGGAAAACCGAGGGAAAAGTGGATACATCGCTGCGTGTGCTTGGCCGGGAGGTCGGTTCAACCGGCTAAACAGTGAAAAAGTACCTGGCGAATATGAACATATATGTGAGGGAGGGGGAGGGCGGGTCCGTTGGTTTGGGGGAAAATTTTGAAAAGGGTGTAACTATTTTCGCGGGGAGGGCGGGGGGGGGGGGGGGGGGGGGGGGCGACCTGTCGCGGGGGGGGAACGGGTGGGGGGGTCTTATTTTTTTTCCCCCACACTCTTAGCTCAGTTTACCCATAATCGCAAAAAAAATGCACATACTCATTTATGGGTAAAGTTGACTTTACTCATATTTGAGTAAATTTGTATGGGAAAAAATACTCAAATATGGGTAAGTAGTAATGTACCCATAAATGGGTATGTGCACTTTTCGCAATTATGGGTATTCTTCACCCATATTTGGGTAAACTGAACTTAGCGTGCACGAAGGAAGTTCTTTTCACACACCAAGCTCCTCAAGAGGGGGCTGTGGGGGCTGACAATCGGGGGGAGGGGGTTGTAAAAGCTGTTTTTTTTTCTCCGGACTGGCCGTGAACGGAGAAATTTATAGTACGAAATGCCTGCCGGAAGTTGCGTCGGCCCACTACTCGAAGCGATCGTTGGAGGAGATGGAACGGCTGAATATCGATGTGATACCCAAGTCAGCGAACCCGCCCAACGTTCCCCAACTGCGTCCCATCGAGAATTTCTGAGCCAACCTGAAGCGTAGGCTCCACTTAAAAAATCTTGTCGCAAAAACGACGGAGGAAGGTTTGATAAATAGAACGAAGAAAGAACTCAAAAACATGCCTACAAGCCATGGCGAATTTTCCGGTTAACTGCTGGAAAGCCGCTCGCAAGGGCGTAGATTTTTTTTTGCAAGTAAGCTTAAATAATTACCTTCCATGGGAAATTTATCAAAAGCAATTATCTGTCTTAGCTTTTTTTATATCACCATTAGAAAAAAGTCAATTTTTTTAATGCAAACTTTATTAGGTGTGAGGATTTGCAAATTCAGCACCTTCGTGATTTATATGCCATTTAACGATTCCACTAATTTCACAAAAATCTTGAAAGGTATCTGAATAAATTACATTGCGCAAAGATCGATTATTTTAAATTCATTTTTTTAAATTACTTTTCCGAATACGTGATTAGCGTTTTAAGGCATACACAGAAAAAATAATTGATTTTAGGGCTTCAAATGGTGAGTTGACAACTTCGAAGGAGGGTGCGATCCACCTCTCGTCCTCACAAGTACCTACCTCACGCCTCCACGAGTCATATGATCACAAAAGACTGCCAGCTGAAACATGGAGACGCTGGTTGGCGTAGCCTGGGCAATGTTGTCAATCTGACAATAGCGAAGTGAGGGGGTGCGACTGAACATCATGTACCTTAAGTCATATTGCATATTTTCCATTTTTCAATTTATTAATAATTTCAGCACGCATTAGAATCGTCGGCATCGAGAGCTCTCAACTAATAACTGTGGAAGTCCATTTGGAACACTGAGTTGAGAGCAGGAAATAAGCAATTTGTGAAAGCAATAAGCTTGAAATGCTATATAGAATAACGCTTTCGAATTATCTTTGCATTCCAAAACCATGTAAGAGCCTGGAGCAACATGACAGGCATCAAAGGCTCAATTTGTTTTTCAGCATTTCAGCATAACATTTAATTTAAAATTGCATTTCTAAACTTCAACTACTATATTTCATAAAAGATTGGCATGTGCATATAAGCAATGTAGGATTGAATCCTGAGAGTAGGATTATATTTTAATATTGTGTTTAGTGGTATTATGGTAAGAAAAGCTATTATGTCAGAAATCATCAAACCGGACTCTTCGATCACTCCAATTGCTACCTTTGAAATGTTACTAGAACAGTATAAAGAAAAATATTACAACATGTCTTATGAAATAATATCTTTTATTGAAATTTTATCTCAGATATTTGGAATGATCTATTCTGTTTTCAGGTTTTCCAGGACTAGAAGGATATTAATACATAACTAATTTTTATCTATTTTTCAGTAACAGTCCATTGGATGTACCATTTAAGTTTAAAATTTGAATAAATTAACATTTTTGTCTATAATGGTATCCTAATTTTTCGTGTACAAAATATACTAAATATTAAATAACACTTTACGGGGTAAAGGGATGGACCATCAGGGCACCCAAGTGAAACGATTTGGATAGGGAGCATGGGACTGCCTCCTCCCTATTGTTAACATTTCGCGGAACGAGGGCTCTTCGACCCCATCTATTGGGTTTATTCTGTCATTCGAGGGCTCGATTCTAGTGCTGTCTGTGTGACCTAGGTTTTGGAAGGAGATTCTCTTCCCTATATTCGCGGGTTTCGCGTAAGTGTATCTGCTTACGGGTCCGCCCAAACGTTTTTGGCCCTTCATACAGGAGCTTGATGATCACAAACAATAATAGAATCCTGATCAAATCGTTTTTCAGATTATTCCACTGCTATGGGAAGTTACCTTGCTACAATAGATGGTAGTATTATATCATCATCATCATCATACACAGAAAAAATAATTGATTTTAACAAACGTGTAAAATGTCTCCTCGTTCAATTGCAAGCCAAAGCAAATGTAAACAACGTAATTGTATGCAGTCTTTCATACAGCATACATCATTGTTTGCAATCTTCCCTGATACCAGCTATATTTGGCTAACATTCAAATGAAACATCCCATTAATTTATGCCAAATCTAGCATTTCCTTTATGTGCATTAAATAACGCAGAAAATAAATAGTTTCTTTCAAACTGTGTAGAGTTACAGTGCCGTTATTTGTATTCTGAAGAAAGAATCGGAACCTTAATCGGAACAAGGAGGCTGGTGTGTGCAGCCATAGACTGCAAAAGATTCACTAAACCAGTAGGATATCGCCTTAACAGTAATTAAGGCACAGTAATTAGCAGTAATTAAAAATAACTGTGCTTATGCTATTCTACACGAGGTGACAGCACATTCGTTTGTATTCATCTATATTGTGAGTCCTCTCTCAAATATTTTGTTAGAAGCGGTTTCACCGAAGAGTGGTAGTTACAATCTAAGAAAATGTATGGGAATACGTTAATTTTGTGTAGAAAAAGCAACAATACTCAATAAGTACTGATTAATAAATGTGAAGTGGCAAAACATATTCATATCTACGCATAGTTATTTGCCTGTGCAGATTTCTGCCATCTATTTCCTTCTGTTGATATAGAACGCTATGAATCGAGTCCAATTTAGGTGCACAACATATTCCTGTTATTATAAGATATGAGGATATGTTATTATACCCCTGAGTTAAAAAAAAAAGGGATTCGTAAGTTGGCCTGCTAAGTAACATCTAAATTGATGTGCTTATTGACGTCGCTAATTATATGCTCGGTTTACTCGCATAAAAATCTGGACCTACCATCAGTGACATAAGTTACCTTCTTGGTAAAACAAAAACGACATTTTTGAAAACAAACGTACAGATATGAGAAATTTGTTTTTACTATATTTTGATTACTACTATATCCATCATACACATACACCTACAATGAACCGAACACACACACACACACACACACACACACACACACACACACACACACACACACACACACACACACCCACACACACACACACACACACACACACACACACACACACACACACACACACACACACACACACACACACACACACACACACACACACACACACACACACACACACACACACACACACACACACACACACCACACCACAACCACACCACGACCACAAGAAAGTAAACAATGTTGATCCAGCTGTCAAAGGTTGGTGCGACAAAAGTAAGTGCACGGAAAGGATTATACCGGTTAAGAGTTGCGAAAAAGCATTTTCATTCCATTTACTTCAAAAAAGCTTTATTCATTAATTTGTTCATTAGGTAGGCAGAAGTGCCAAGGTATTCAGATGGTCTACTTACGCCAAATAAAAACATGACTTACGCCAATCTGGCCGAAACATTCAAAATTTCAAAAAATCTGTGTGAAATCTAGTGGATGCGTTCAAAACATGCCGAAAACTGGAAGGCCACACCAAACTTCTCAGCACTTCGACAAGAGAATTTTAAGAGAAGTGTTGAAAAACCCTCTAGCAATCGTCCGAGAAATCAAGGAAACACTGAAGACTCGAATTTGCAAAGAAACAGATCAACAAGGGATCAGCTTTCTGGTATTCAATCTTATAATCCGATGAATGCAAATTTGAGCTCTTCGGATCAAAAAAGTGGCGCCGGACTTGGCAAAAACCCGGTAATAAGATCCACATCTTTGCTAAACTGTCAAACATGGAGGTGGGGGGGAGTTTTGCTGCCAGCGGAGTAGGGAATCTGGAGTTGATCGACGGGATTATGACTGCAGCGAGCTACATTGGTATTCTGGACCAAAATTTGAAACCATCAGCCCAAAAACTGGGCCTCGTTTATCTTCCAACAGGATACAAACTCACCTTCATTAGAATCCCAAAGAACGATATCTTGATGTTTCACAATCTGAAAATAAAAAAATAGAGAAATTTAATCTATAAGTATAATAAGATAATTAAAAATAAAAGTATTCTGGAGCGATTCAAAATCGAAATTTTAACAACTTTTAATTTTACACGAGAAGATCTGTGGAACTTGTAATTTTACACAAGAAGAACCTGTATCCGTTATAATCTGGACATCCAAATGTGACTGTTTACTTTATACTAATGGGGAAAAATTTGCAGCTCGATCATTCATATCCATTGCACAATAGGACGGTTTCATATAAAGAAGGGTGCCAAAATGTTGGTAAATTTGTTAGTATCCTGCGAATCACAGAGTTCCATGCCACCCAAAGCCTCTGGTTCACATTTACCCATTTCCAAAGCGGGTTGAAGTTCGTATGGGGAAAATCGTTCAATTGTAAGGAGAAAGACTACGGTCTCAGTATTCCACCTCGTGTTTTGAGTGTACAAGTACCATCAAGCTTTTGATTTTTAAAGGAATTTGCCTACTAACTACAACAATACATAAGGAGTGTATCGAAAATAAGCTATCCACAAACTTTCTTTCAAATTATGTTGAAAATCGATATTTTATTCATACAAAAAATTGATCCTTTATTGTACGAGGTTAAACTTGAACATAATGAAGACCGGATGAAATTTATTTTATTCCTTCACGAATTTTCGAACTTTGGATAGAATGCTCTTCATCAAGTTTCGGACAAGTGTTGCATCGCATGTTTTGGACGCTTGAGCCCAAATTTTTTTGAACTCCTGCATGTTCTCAGCTGCCTTACCAGTCTTCTTGAAGACCCTCTTCACGATTGGATTGATATTTTTCTCAACAAAATCTATACCCTTTTCCGCAAGCCAATTGAGAGTGGTTTTGGCATAGTGAGCCGACGCTAAGTCCGGCCAAAAAAGTGGATATAAAGGCAACAATCTCTTCTGGAGACACTCAGATCGATAGATTTCCGCATTTATAGTTCCGGTAGTGTAAAAAATGGTTGACTTCAAACCACAGGAACATATTGCTTGCCATACCAGTACCTTTCGACCGAATTTCTCCACTTGAATTGACCTGTCCGCATCGCTCACATCCTCTCCAACGACGGCAGTAAAGTATTGTGGACCTGAAAGGGTTTTTGAGTCCTACTTTACATAGGTCTCATCGTCCATCAAAACGCATGCATCCGGACGCTGCAAAAGACGCGAAAACAATTTCCGGGCCCTTGTTGCCGGCCCCTCCCCCTGTTCCGGCCTTTGGTGGGGGGTTTTGGGCTTGTGGGGGGCCCGCAGGGGGTTCCGCCTGTTGGACACGCTGGCTCCTCCCGACACGCGCCCGCGTTTGGCGGAAAAAGAGTGGTTGTGATTTGTTCAAGGTGATAGGGGACGGGGGGGGGGGGGGGGGGGGGACGGGGGGGGCCCCCCCCGGGGGGCCCACAAAAAAGGCCCACAATAAGAGGGTAAACACCGGAGAACAAAAACCGCGCGCCGCGAAATAACCCCAAGAACGGGAAAAAAACAAAAAAAAAAAAAAAAAAAAAAAAAAAAAAAAGAAGAAAACAAAGAAAAAAAAAAAAAAAAAAAAAAATGGAATTAAAACTTAAAATAAAATGGAACCAGTTTTGCTCAATTGTTCAGAATTCTACTTACGCAATCAAAAAAATACAGACAAATTGGGTGTTATTTGTCACTTAAGTACTTGAGTTTTAAAATTGTAGTTGAATAATTCATCCCACCCGCTTTTTTTTTAATCCCTCCAAATTTTTTGGAGCATTAGTGACTTGTCTAGGGATAAAATTTGATGTCATGGCCACAAGTGTACCTTTTTTAGAGTCCTTTATTTTGAAGCGATATAGGATAACTGCTCCCATATTATTCTAATTTTTTCTTGATTTATCCTTCGTTGAATCAAAAGATTGGAGATCGTTGAATCGTTTGATTTTGTGTAGGATTAATTGCAAATTGATGTGATTCATATACAGTTAGGAAAGCAAAGACGTTTTAAAAACAAATTAATTATGAACGATTTACAAATTGTTTAAAGTAGTAGGTTCTTTTTCCTGGAAAAATATTGTTTGATGATAAGAAATTCGTTAACCGGACATCGACTTTATTATGTCATTTTTCCAATAAAAAAAAAGATAAACAATGGGTAATATTTGATTGCTTTCGGATTTTCTGAATTATTTCAAAAAAATTATATGGACTCTCGTGGACTCCATAGGTTGTGTAGCGTTTAAGAAGGAATTGAGTTTAAGCCATCTTTAACCGCTGCTTCTAGTTCGCAAATTGTTCCAAACTGTCTATCACATTAGTAAACAAGCCGTGCCAGGATGTCCCACACGTTTTTGATGGGATTTAGATCTGGGCTATGGGGTGGCTAGTTCAAAATTTCGAAGCCTCGATCTATTGCCAAGGTCTCTTGCTAACATGAATTGTCGCTTCATCCGGCTGAAACACGAAGTTTACTGGCCTGATGTCTTCAGCAAAATAAATCAATATAGCGGCTAGCAATTCTGTGTAGCTTTTCGAATTCATCCTGGTCAATGTGGTTGCAAACAGGAGTTTTGAAAAAGCGGCCCATACCATATGTGAATTTGAGTTGATTTCGTCAGATAAAATAACATAATCCCATTCCTTCGTGCAGAACATATATTTTTTTGGGGAAAACTCAATAAAGCCACAATGTGATCTGTTGTGAGGTTTGGTTTCTTGGCCTGGCCACGTTCACGCAAAATTTGAGCGACACGCTTGTGGGTGATTGGTAGACCCAGTTCATGCCTGATCTCTACCACAGAAATCTGTCTTCAAATTTCCTCTCGTTTTCTTCTTGATGCCATATTTTTCTTCTCTCTTCAGCACGTGATCTCTGATCATTACTTCCGATCTGTGAATTCTTCGAGCTATTTCACGGTTACTCTTACGAGATTGTTGAGTTCACGAATCTTTGAGCACACATTAAGCTTTGAGCCAGAGCACTCAAATACTATCTTCTGGCCATTTTGCTGAACCGAGGCAACCAACGTAACTCAAATTCAAACCCGAGTTTATGGCGCACAAAGAGCTTTTTTCCCCGGAAATTACAGTTCCACAAGATGGGTAAGCTCGTCGTGGCTCTATAGTTGGGTGCGTTTAAACGAATCTACCCCTTTTTTTTTACGCAATTACAAAGAATGACGATGCGTTCAAACGACTTTGCCTGCACTTAGGAACATTTCCACTAGTATTTTCGGAATAATTATTTAGATGAGTATCCCTCTTAACCTGGAAGTGTTATTAGTTATCCCTTGCTTTGATGAAAAAAGTCAACTCTTAAAATTGACGATATACAAAACTGACACTTCAACAAAGTAGAAGGAAAAGTAAAAATCAAAATAGTTAGGCGAATAACAACATTTCCAAATTAAATATTATGCTATGTTTTTGACACAGTGCGCTCCTCCCTCAGTCTCCTTAGTCGGTAAAAAAGCAACTACAGAATAACACCATGCTGGAGGATGCTGGGTTCGAATCTTGATCTGGTCTAGGAATTTTTCGCCATGAAAAATGTTGTATTTCCCTGCCGCACAATCAAATGAATGCAAAAATGGTGCTGGCTTTCAATAACTGTGGATATGCATTTGAAATGCTTAAGTTGAGAGCAAGCAATCATGTTGTGAATATGTTATGCTTGAAAATGTCAAGAACGAAATAGAAGAACTTATTTTTAGTTTACTTTTTATGATTTTAGCTCGAATACTATAAAATGGGGTAGAGTTTTAGAGCCAATTCCTGGCTCTATTTGCAATTTGCAAATTTCCCATCTTTCTTGAACCGATTTTAATTCAAAATGAATTACTTCTGCTACAGATACTTCCATATTTTAATAATCTTTAATAATCAAACGTACATGAAACTTCTTATTTCTACATTTACCGTACTGATTTCGTCTGGCCGAAAACACATTGAAACGCTTGGTGAAACCAGATTGGCCTATTAGTGTATAAAAATGAGACTCAGTGGGACTTCATCTTTTATTTCTCAAAACAAAGATGATACACATTCATGGATTTCATATTATAGCTCTTTGTAATATCCTAAGTTTTCTATTGAGGGGCTAGTAAAACACAAGTGATCTGCTTGATTTGCCGAAGTTAACTTCTCGCTCGTCACCGAAGCCGGTCTTTATTTATTCTCAGTATAATAGAGTATAATACAGTACATACATGTCAATTCAGCAAATAGAATTATTTCTGATAGAGCACTGAGCCGTTGTCGATCACAACACTCTTGATCTTAAGTTTTATACCGCCCGTTTAGTTTATTTTGTAACGCTGGTTTTCCATCCAAAAATGGTTGATTACTCACTCAATTTACCTTGGCAAAATGTCCAACAGCCGATCAACTTGGCAGTTACTTTTGCTGATATTCCTGTTTAATGTATGTTTGTTAGCTGAGTATCGGTAAAATTTTAATTTGTCAGCCAAATCTTGCTAATTTATTCACTGAATCTTAGTAAATTGAAATTCCGAAATGATCGGCTGTTGGATTCTGGGTGAAAAAAACTAAGTGTGTAGGCCAATGTAATTTTCTACCCTATGTTTTATGTGCTACTCTTTTTTCATATTAGGCTAGGGTTAAGTTACGAGTATACTTTGGCCTAGTTCACTAGTTCTTGCACATTAAGCGTCTGTGATTCTACTAATTGTTTTCGTCCTAAATTACTTGACGACCACAACATATTTTTTTTTAAAATCTCGTTATTATGAATAGTGCTTATATTTACATTGTTTAGGTTTTAGGGTCATCTTGATACGAATCATGTAATAAAGATTTAGTTAGAACTATGGATCAACATGTCTTGTAGCTAGTTTAGAGTGCTGATCATAAAATCACTCAGTAACAACACAGTAATCGTTGCAACATTTTTACAAGACATTTAGAATAGAAAAAGTTAGAAAAAATTGTGTGAATAGAAATTTTTTCAAAGATGGCCAATAAACGGTATTCGAAAGTTCGTAATACAATATTGTACTTTTATATTATAGCACGAAAGTTTTGTTAAGACTTCTGTTAAAACTTCCTTAATTTATCTCAAAAATATATTAACGTTTACCAACGAACTTCCTTTTTTTTATTTCTGTTGATAAATTTACCAAGTAAATAAGCTAGAGAAGCTGGGCGTTTTATTTTTATTTTTCGTAGGCCTATTTCCTCACAACGTGGTGATAACCACCAACGCCAGGAAGACGACTCCACCACTTGGACCCTACATATCGCACTCATCAACAAATGAGCCGGGACCACCCCCTTCTTCCCTACTCACTTCCCTTGCGAAGGAAGACGTGACAAGATTTTTTCGCCTCAGAAAAACCACCGACCTTGACTGGAATTGAACGCAGACCCACTGGGGTGCCAAGTAGCAGTCGCGCTTACCACTAAACTACCGGTGTCGGCAAGTAGTGCGCTCTATGATATAGGTTCGATACATAACGGTCACAGAAATACTAAATATCCAATCTGGTATAACAAACATATAAAACATCTTAAAAATCGTAAGCAAAAAGTTCATAAAACTTACAAAAAAAAACAAAATAACAGTGAAAATTTAGCTTGCTATAAAGTCCTTTCGGAAGAACTTCTTTAATTACGTAAAAACCAAATTAAAACCAACAATTTTCCCCTTAAAAATGCATCGCAACAGAAATGTTGCAAATAGCTTGGATTGTAACCTTTTTGCAAAATTCTTCCAAGAAATCTATACAACATTTTCTGAAGAAGATGGCAACTGCAAGTACTTTGCATTTTATCTAGACTTGCCAAAGGATATTATAGCACGGCGTCATGTGCAGGATATTTTGCAGGCTCTAAACAATTTAGCCGCCTCGAAAGGTCCTGAACCAGACGGAATTCCTTCAGTATTTATGAAAAGTCTTGCAATGGAACTTGCTGCTCCACTGTTTTGGATTTTCAATATGTCACTGGAATCTGGAAACTTCCCAAAAATATGGAAAAGCTCATTCTTAGTCCCTATCTTTAAATCTGAACGAAAATCAGACGTACGTAAAGTTGGGCCATTAAATCGGATAACGGCCTCTTACAACCAATACTGCGAAAACATTGACTTTCCATTGTCTAGGCATAAACTCAAACAATATTTTAACACCATACGGAATCATAACTCGTAGGAAATAATAATACAATAATAATATAAGCAGACATTACATAATTTTTATTTTATTTTCCATAATTCTAAGACAAAAATGTAATATAAATAAACTGTAACTGTATCTGTACTAGTCTACGTCTGGTTGACGAAATAAATAAATAAATAAATAAGTTTATTAAGCCAAGACAAATCATCTGTACAATAAAAAAAAAAATACGACTATACAAATGGCTAGCATCACTGTATTCACACATTAACTAACTGAATCGATACCAATCAAGATTAAATGGTAGCAATCGAATGTATCATATGAATTATGATGCATTACATTCAGGTGGTCAATACAGCCTTGCCTGTGGATAACTGCCACACGGAACAACAGCCTGAGATAAAATCAGATGATGGTAGAAAGAGTAATATTTTACTTCGACATGGTTCAGGTCGATAGATCGAATCAAATGCTTGCTTCGAATTTTGTTGTTCCTAAACATGAACTCACTCGTACTGTTGAACGGATACAATCCGATGGAAGATTAACATAGGTTTTCACAAACCTTTTTTTGACCGGTTACGTGTTACGGTTTCTATGACTCAATGATCAATCTTCACCAACAACAAAATTTATGTAACATTGTTAAATACCATCTTTTAAGATTAAAAATTTTGAATTTAGAATAGGCACTAGTTCCTTTCGATTATTAATTAGATTATGGCCCATGCTAATGTTTCTCCATCCGGACCGGTTTGATTCGAATCACGAAAGTTGCTCCTCCGCTGGCGTGTAGCACTGCACCAGTTTGCTTTCTTGAACCAAATATCCCAGCATGCGCTTTGTTCCGGTCCAATCATTTGTACCACCTATATGTATGGACGCCCCACCAAGAGTTTATGACATACAAATCGAGGTGGAAAACAAAGTATAACAACTGCAGCAACATCATTCTATGTTTAGATAATATTGTAGCTTGTGCTCCATATGAATATGCATACACCATGTGCACCTCTAAAAGAGATTGAATATATTTTTGCCATTGTGGCAGAGAGCGCAAACGTGCCTATAACAGATTTATATCTTAATTATAATATCCAAGGTGACTTGAAAGAGCACTCGCGTTCGGATCCGTTCGTATGGCATTAGGGGATGACGAGGAAATGTGGTCAAACTAAGCATGTACACTTATAAAATGTATTATATAATATTACAAATATTCTCTAAAAAAATATTATCACTTTGAATTTCAAGAATTTTTCATTTTATTTGAAATAGTTTTCGGATGAATCAAAGCTAGTATTAAAAACAGACCAAATTAAAGTCATGCGGGGTTACGATGGCCACATCGATTATCGCGTGATCTTGGTAACATAGAAGGTTTTGACAATTTTTTTCTATAAGTTAAGAAACTTTAGTTGACAGAAATTCAGTACTTCCTCACTACGCAGCACTAGTGTACAAGTGAGCATCATATGCTATATCTTACAATCCTGGTCAGATGGTTTCTGTTTTCGAAAAATATGTTCCGTTACATGCAACTATACGTAGTCAAACATAATTTTAGTATGTTGACACTACGTGCCGTTACTAAACTAGCTGGAAGTTTGAGATAAAGCACATCCCGTCAACAGTGGCCATATGAACCCGACAAGGAGTCAAGCAGTAATGCTTTTGTTTTCTTCAAAATCCATACAAAATCTTAACGTTTCTTGTGGGAATACTTCGCTTTGTATGTTGGAAATTATTACATTATTTTTACAAAATCACTAAAAATTCATCCCTAAAAAACTATGTTATCGATGCACAAAATAACAAATCGGCTCATCTAAAGATGCGATAAATTGTGACCTCTACGTGGTTATGTTTTAAACAAACCTACCGTATTGTATTTTTTCAACAGTTGATTGTATCGATGTTCCAGTGGGTGGCCAACTTACCCAGGGTGTTCATGTTTCCCCATCCTCTCCTATATTTAGTTTTGGTTTGGACTTCTTTCCGCTTTTATTGAGGCATGAATACGGTGAACTGTACGGTTTTGATACAGAACAATGTCTTCTTAATGCGAACACCTTACCGATTTCAGGTTCTTTAGAATTTGATTACTTTTATTGCTCACGATTGAACTATTCGTTTCATGTTTTGAACTGAGTTTGAAACGAAATGTTTTGAGATTCATTTGTTAGTTTAACCTTTTTCGTAGATGATCATAATTCACACATGTATATTTATAGTAACGAAAATTGCTAATTTATAATTCAATATTTCAAAAGAGATAGAATACATTCGACATGGCGTAACTTGATACCTCATTCTTTCAGCTATAACTTACGACCTAGAAACCGCATTTTGCTAAACTTGTGTTTTTTTGGATTTGCCGATATTGAAACAGCAAATTAACATGTTTTGCAAATGGCAAAGTTTCTAAAGAATAAGTAGTTGTGAACAATATTTACGACGACCGAAGTGCTGTAGAAATGTCGAAGAGTTTTGCAACGGTCCATTGATTAGGATCAGTAAATTATGGCAGAAATTGTTTTTCACAAGTCAGAAGTTATCTGATAGATGTTAACATGCCCATCCTTGATAATAAGATGGGTGCTTACTGCTTTCGTTCGTAATACTAAGCATAATTAATATTGGACACCCACGTTGAAAATCCATTGGGCAGGTTCAAAAGTTGTGAAATCGTTGAATTTGGCTATATCTGCCGTGTGCAGTCACCTGAAAAGTTTCAGTGAAGGGAAAACCATTAATCGGAAGGATCACACTAAGCGTTTTTTGGGTGTCTGTTGATCAAAAGGTCAGTTGGTCGACTTTAGAAAATTTGGAATATATATATTTCAAATCGAGAAAGCATGACCGGAAGAAAAACGGAAAATAGGAAAATTGAGGCTACTGGACCTGGAAAGAGCACTAGCTAGTACTTTCCCGTTCAGATCGCCGAACAGAACAGTTTATTTTCAACAGAGTGGTTATATTCGGAGTAGTAGTTGAAGCTACTGAAAAATAATTTTAAAGTAATAGCTGTGATATATTGTGATTGTGATAGTGAAGTGATATATTAATTGAAGTCTTGTGAATTTCCAGAGTTAATTTTAATTGAAAAGCTAATTGGAAAAAAAATTCGAGGCACATAAATTTATTGTGGGGTGGTTGTTTGGCATTCTTACAGCATGTTCCACCCATTGTACCTGTCCAGCTTTATTACCTATCAGGATACAGTGTTGATGATATGATGATGGTCCCGCCACTTACCGCTGCAAAGGTTTGAGCTAGACGATTTATCTATTAAGTAATGTATTTATAAATAATTCAACCAGTTATGCAAAAAACAAAATACGAATTGATTTCATATACAGATGTAAAATCTTCAAAAACTGTTCATTTGCTTTACAGCGAAATAATTGTGAAAAGCTATTGATGTCAACCAACAATTTTTGCAAGTATTAACAGCGATCAGGAAATCCAATTACAATTTAAATCACAGAATCCCGTATAAGGACATTATCAAAAGACAAACAAATATCCGATCCTGCCCGCTACAGAGCCAATGCGGTTCCAACACTAATGGAGCTGCTGGCTTAGTTTTGGGCTGACCAAGGATATCCCCAACCAGGGAAATCGAGAAAATTCCCAAACCGAAAAAATCCTGGACCGGCCGTAGTCAAACTTTTACTTTCAACCACGACTGAATCGACAAGGAATTTCCCGACAATCAGCCAGGCAACCCATTACTATTTCATGATATCTTCTCAAGCATCAAAGGCCAATTTTTTTTCAAATTAATTCAAAAAGAAGTCCTTTATACCTTTATACGCGCGCGAGTCTCAAACTTTTGTAGACTACTTTCTTTATTTTTTTTTAACTACAACAACATGAAAAAAATTTCCATCATCCTCACGATGATGAACAAAATAATTTGTAGTTTTGGTAAAAGTGAGAAAAAAAGTATGAAAAAAGAAAATAGCCAACTCATTGTGATCCGTTTGTAAAGAACTTCGTCAGAATACAATCTTCATTTTTAAAAACAAAAAAAAAAGCACAGAACCCTACAAGAAGTAGTCCACACAAAATAATCCGTTTTATAACAGTTAAACATCGTCAGTTAAAATCTTCATGTATGATTAAAACATTTCGTTTAAACAGTAAGCATACAGTTTCAACGTGTAAATACATAGTCTTTTAAATTCTGAAAGTGTTGGCGCACGTTTAATGTGTCTTGGCATCGAATTGAAAACCTTTATTTCTTTAAAGTATAATGAGTTTTGTGAAGCACGTGTCAAGAAATTCGGTGTTCTTATTTCATCCGCTTTTCTAGTATTATATCTATAAATATCACTTCCTCTTTCAATTCGATCATATCGAAGCAGCAAACCTTCAACTACTTTAAAAATGAACACCATAGTCAAATATACAATTTTCTGCTTCACCAATAACCATTGCAAAGCATCTAACTGCAAACGCTGTAGCCTCAGTATTTGTGTTTGATTCGCCAAAAATAAAATGGGAGGGCAAAAGTCCAAATGAGGAGAGATGATTGATTTGTATAGCTGTATTTTACCGCAAGTAGTTAAATTGTTTTCCAATCAGCATAGAATTACATACTTCTGGGCATCAAATGGTGAGTTGACAACTTCGAAGGAGGGTGCGACCGACCTCTGGTCTTCACAAGCTCCTACCTCACGCCTCCACGAGTCATATGATCACAAAAGACTGCTACCTGTAATTCATATCATAGTATTTTCCATTCTCATTTAATTAATAATTTCAGCACGCTTTGGAATCATCTTTATATTCCAAAACCATTTATAGCCAGAGCTTGGAGCAACATGACAAGCATCAAAGGCTCAATTTGTTCTTCAGCATTCAGCATAACATTTATTTTAAAATTGCACTTCTGAACTTTAACTACTATACTCGTAAAATACTGACTTGTGCTTAAACGTATGTTATATTATGTGGTATTATGTTAAGATAAGCCATTTATTTCAAAAATCATCAAATTCGATACTCCAATTGATATCTTTGAAATGTAACTAAAACAGTATATAGAAAAAATTGTCAAAAAAATAACATGTCTTAAAAAATAATATCTTTTATTGAAATTTTATCATTGATAGGGTAGGGAACGGCTTATTCAGGGGTCACTATTTTAATCAGTTGTTAGGAAATAGGTCTAAAACTCCTACATTTTCCAAATTATTTCTTTTTTAATGATACGATCATAAGCTTCATCTATTGGGCCAATGATACGATGTATGAATCATGATTGATTACCAATTTATTACTGTCATTTTGAAGATTTAAAATACATCATCTAGGAAACCATCAGTTTCTTACCTGCTGTAGAAGTTCGCTCAAATTTTGCCTTTGTGTATTTTGCATTAAAACGCGGGTACCGGAGAGCATGTCTTCATCAGCTCTCTCTCACAGCTAGGCTTGTTGCCAGAATGTGATGTTGAACATTGAGTTAAATTTATTACATATTTAGATGATCTGAAATCACTATTTATTTCATGTTTCTTCCAGTCATTGGAGGTTGATCTATGCTTATGGTTATATTGTCCATCATCTGGTACTATCATTTGCAATGAAAAATATGTTCTGGAGCTGTCCAATAGTACCCAACGATAAATAATGCTTCGATGTTGAGCGGCAGCTATGGCATCACTGTTGCTTTTGAGAGAGCCCATGTTTCCTCTCTTCTTTTTCAACCATGGCTATAGCGCACCGGTAATGTAACGTGAAGCCTGCTGTCTCTTGCATTTGTTTGTTTTTAAACGAAGCATCCCGTTTGTCGTCACAGTCGCTTTGGCATGGTAAAGGAAATAAGAAATACACATTGCCAATCTAAAGATCAATGACAAACTAAAAGTTTGGTCGTGTAGGTCTGTCTCATAACCTGCTAGTAGAGGAGTTTGTGATCGTAGCAATCGACATGTTTTGGTTGATTGTTTTCGAGAGCGGGTTGAGGAAATTGACGTTTGCAGCAAATCGTGAACTGGCCTATTTCATTTCGCCTTCGCACACATGTACAGAATCGCACTCATACAATATTGTTAGTTTATGTACAGATTGAGGAGCTGACGAAAACATTTTTTTAATCGGAAAGCAATCCGCATGCTTTTAAAAAGTCCCTGCAATTGGGAACTTTATTCCATGGCTATGAAATTTTCTGAGCCTAATGCTCGTTGCTGAAGGAATGTTCCGATAGACCAGACGTAAGCAGAGGGATTAATGTCTAAATATTGGCAGTCTAATTATAGATTACATACAGCTTCATCAAATTTCTCAGGTGCTGACTAAACTGCTTAAAACCCGTCCCGTACCCTATTTGAAAAAAAATCTCAGTTACAATCCAATGGACGTCAGATATATTTTGTACATACGCATATTATGTTCTCGTATTAAATCAAATATCTTTTCATTGAAATTGTTAAAAGGATTGATTTACTCTACTTTTCAGCTTTTCCAGGACTATTAAATATGATTACATATCCATTTTTTATTTTGCAGTAACAATCCAGTGGCTGTCAGTTATATTTTGTAAATACATATATTATATTATATTATATTATATTGCGTACATTTTATACATACAATCATTAACAAAGGGTAAGGGGGGAATACAGGGTGCCAAACAAAGTGTAGGCTGGATGAGGGATTCGTGGTTATCTGGCCCAAGTCATGGATGACAATTATGCCTTCTTTGATGGAAATCATCAGATCAAGATCAGCGAAGGTCTAATTGTCTTCCGACAGTCTACAATGAGTTTGCTAATCCTATTTTTAACAAACCACCAGACGGAAATCCTAATGTGTATTGCGTTCTGTTCATTTCCTGTAATAAGAGCGTTTCGCTGGAAGGAGATTCCCTATCCTTGCCGTGGGTTTCGTGTAAGTGCTTCTGCTTACGGGTCCACACCCCCGTTTTTGGCCCTTCATACAACGGAATAGTGAGGATTGTAGGTATGTACAGTTTGATCTTGCCATTAGGAGGAACTGTACGCCATGGCAAGTCCTGCACTGCTGGTGGCTTCCTATCACATCATATCAGCATAGAATTACATACTTCTTGGCAATGTTCTTAATGACGTTGTCAATGTGACCGTTGAACTTTACGCCAATAATCACGCCAAGATATTTAATCTCCCGAACGCGATCAATTGCCATCGAGTTGTGCCAGCTCGCGGTTCATTCTTCGTATCTATACGCCGTTTTCACATACCCCGCCAAAGATGGTTCCCGCGTCGTTCGAAAAATGCAGGTGCTTGCAATTCCTTCTCGAGTATTGTCCATTCCTCATGCTCGAACTACCGATGTTGGTACGTAAATAGTACACTTAGTACGGGGGCGAAGTTCACCAGCCTCTAGGTGCGTCCTTGAATTTCGCTGCTGTAGTTGTTATCTGGCGTCACCAATGATCTAAGGTACACAAATTCATCCACCAACCTGGAACGTTTTTCCGACAGTTTTTACGTCGTCAGCGCAACAGATGAACTAGCTGGATTTATTGAAGCTTGTTCCCCGCATGTTATTGTCTTCGCGTTTCATAACACTTATTACGTAATATTAAACAGGAGGCAGAAAAGACCATCACCTTGTCAAAGTCCTTTGCATGTTTCAAACGAGTCCGATAACGCACCCGATATCGTCACGCTGTACACATCGCTGTATGCATCGTAGCCTTGATCATGCTCGTCAGCTTCCCGGGAAAACTGTTCTCGTTATTATTCTTCTGGGATATATGTGCTAAAGTATTTACAGTGGTAGACACTCGTTTAGCCGACTCTCAATTTGATATGTATTTCAGAAATAACACATAACCTAATTATCTTTTTTCGATTTGTAGGATACGTGTCCTTTATTTTCATCATTCAATTCAATTTATCATTCCAACTTAACATTAGTTCATGTTTGGATAACCAGACAGAAATAACATTGAAAAATGGGTAGTCATTCGTTTAGGCAAAACTTTACTTTGAAATTGACTTATAAAAGCGAATTTCAAAGACAATTTATAGCTTATATTTGGTATGGTCACCATTGTTTCTTATTACTTCAAAAATACGGTTTTGCATCAGAGAGCTTTTGCAGTGTTGCATAAGCCATTGTAACAAATCAACAAATCACGATTTAGATTACTTGGAGATGCATTATCCTACTGAAAAAAGATATCGTCATTCGCGTCGTTCTCAATATGATCAATCAAAACATCTTTTTAAAGCTCCAGGTGCATGTTGAAATTCATTCGAGTTGAAATGAAACAAATTGGAAGCTTTGTATGGTAGGAGAAGGCACCCCAAACCATCCAACTTCAACCTCCAAAGTTTCGCTTTGGTCTGATTACACCAGTTTGATTCAAATCAGACCAGTAGCAACTGTAACAGTCCGGTCCGTCCAAATTAAACTTTTTATCGTCAGGAAACAATACATTTCTCCATTCAGCCTATAAATTTATGTAGTTCCGGGAAAATTTGAGCCGGTTTTTCTTATGAGTGAGGTTAAGCATTGTCTTTCCTGGCAGTTTCTGCCATTCGATGTTCGGCGATTTATTCAAATTCCAAGTGATTTGTCGGTGAGTCACCGGAATATCTAGGTTTGTTTTATTTAGGAGCATGACAGCTGATTATGTGTGGCTATATGTCTGATTAGGCCTTTAAACATAACAAAAAACTTTGATGCGCCCTGCGGTAGGAGGTTTAATGCCATATTTTAACTCTTTTTTTTCTCGCTTCGACCAATTTTTCATGCGATTATTATTTGATTTATTATTATTAAAAAGACCGTGCGTTTTGTAGTTGCTTACTCCGTTACTAAACAGAGCTAGTTTAATTGCACAGAGAACCACATAGATGGAGCTTGTTAGTAGCTTTTTACATCTCCAATGTACAAGTTCACTAACTCAATTCTATTTATAGATCAGTACCGACGCCGGCCACGTCCTCACGGTCTTCGGGGGAGGGGGCAAGGATGATTAGTTTGACAATCGTTGGTTAGAGACCGTGTTTACCTCTGCGTCTTCACAATTGTCAAGGGAAGGATAGTGTTGTGTTAGTGAGGCAGGTTACTTTTAGATCATGGATTCACTGTGGTAAGTAATGCGATCAATGAAAGTGCAGTAGACTGCTTTTTATTTTAAATCTAGTGGTGACAGAAAGAGGCAAGTGACAAATTGCAAGGAAGGAGACGGGCCTGGGATTGAACTCCCGACCATCTGCTCAGTAAGCAGAACTGAGCTACCCAGCCACGTCATCGACCAATTTTTCATGCGATTGAGACATTTAAGACCTTCCTTCTTGAACAACCTTATAATATGCTGTTCTTCCTCCGTCAGACGAGTTTCTTTGCCATTCTTGATGTTATTACATTCATCCTCAATCAACAAAAATAAATGCCATAAGATGACATACCTTACTAGTTGTAAATTGTTTCAATGTTTTAATATTTAACGAAATAAAAAAAAACACAAAAAAATGCTTCTTTAACGAGTATCTAGAGCTAAAAAGTTGTTTGAATATTTCCGCCGTTCTCGGTTTGATGTGTGTGTGCGTGCAAACTGTTTCCTTCTCGTGAGAGTAGTTCAAGTACACAACGCTAAAAGATATCCCAATTGAAAACCTGTTTTCGATATCTTTTAAGATTAAATTGGTTTTAAATGGCAGCTTCTGTTATACTATACCAACTTATTGCATGCTATTTCATCATCACCAACTTAGTCATTTCAAAGAGAGCTAGATGACCATGTTCAAACTATGTTGTACCGTTTGACCAACAATACTGATTACTTAAGCCTTAGAAATGCACATTTTTATGGACATTTTTACCCTAAGAAAATCATCAAAAATAACCTTATCTTTTATGGATTATTTAATAACATTGTATTTTGTATTATATTTTATAATTATCACTTTAAAAGCTATCATATCGAATCGGGAAAAGAATTATAAAAACTAAATTTCTACATTCCAATCTGGTAACTATGATCCAGAAATATGTTTATTACAAATCATCGACGTACAAATTCTGCCTAATCAGGCCTTTCAAATAAGATGATGGCTGCAAAAAATAAGCATTGCAAATGCGGTGACTTAACAATGACAAAAACCCAATTGACGAATTACTTCAATGTTACCCACTATGTGTCCACTTGAAAATATTTTTTAGGTTATTTTACTAAATTTAAATGGAATTGTATAGAACAAATGTTACGAAGTGCAACGAAAAGGTCAACTAATAGACTATCATACATAAACATATGTTTTCATTTAATCATCACTAGGACTATCACAGATTATAAAACTCTTCTGAAAAGCTACTTCATTTATGGATAAGCCTCAAGTGACTTTCAAGAGTGATTATAGTTGTACAAAACCTCATTTCTAGCTCCACATAAACGGATAAACACTCGCTTTCATCCGTACTTTTTCTTGCTGTTCCTCTGTTGATCATTTGTACATTTTCCCCCCAAATTGATTTCTTTATGCTTGACCATCATATACGGCTAGCAACCGATTGTGGCTGCAGTGCACAGAGCTACTGAAAAAAAAAACGATGCACGAACTCCCCGCTATGTACCTACGTTTAACAATAGAAAATCAACCGAAAGCGAGAGGCGGGCAGCGAAAATTTAATTGGGTGGCCTACATAGGCAAATCCCGAAGCAACCGAACAACTCACTACAGCGATGGTTCGATTGGAGGGCAAACGATTTTGGGCCCGGGTCAATTTTGGTTCCTATTTTCTTCCTTCTCCACTACCTCGTATGATAGACATTTATGCTAACTGATGCTGTTGCAGTAGTTGTTGTTGTAGTGGGCATAAAGGTCTTGATGGGTGCAAGAAAAATAGGTCGATTCAGTTGCCTTTTTCCTGTCAGACGTTTGCGATAAAAGGTTAATAGATGGAATGTGTATAATTGCAGCAATGGTCGTTGAATCGCGGAAATCATTGGTCATCTGGCCGAAAGTGGAAACATCGCTGTGGGTTGGTCTCCCGAAGGTTGATGCTTTTTAGTGATGACCGCAATTGACTTTCGGCCCTCATCGTAGTCGTTGAGGTCGAGATCAACCAGCTCAATCGATGACGACAGCTGCCGGCCTCGCTGACTGCTAGGTGGGATGGACGTTGAATTGTAGGAGGATACATCCTGGCACGCGATTGAGATTGAAACTGATGTTTTGGGTGATCGAGAGGAGACGATGACATAGATTTTATTAACTGTTCAAGTGCTGCAAAGTGATCTGTTTCTCCAAAAATCTGATTCTTGTTTAATTGTGTTAAGCCGATTGCTAGTCATGATATACGGAAGGAATTCCATATTCCCGTATTCCATGTTCCCTCGTTCAACTTGTATGTCAATTTACCTAAATACTTCATTGTATTTTAACACATATACTGGGACTGGGACTGAGGCAAGGCTATTCCGACAAACCCAGATCAAAAATGACGGTCTGCATCTACTCAAACTTGATCGTAAACCTATGACTCTACAGTCAGAATTACTGTGAAAACATATTGGGTTGTATTGAGAGATTGAGACAGGCAAAAAAATAATTACCCAAGATTTAAGTGAGTTTTATGAGCACGCGAATCGTTAACGTTCAAGTCTCTCACTAGTCAATGGATAGCAGCAGTTTGTATAGTGTAACTAATGGTGCTGGAGTTGGGGGCGTCAACATGCCACGAGAAACTCAAACCAAACTCCCACACTCTGCTCGTTTGCTGCCTGTCCGCTGCCCTATTCCTACAATCTCACAATGAGTGCATGTAAAACCTGCTCGTGCAATGAGATGAAAATGGTAGAATTGTCCTGTGTTTTCCCAAAGGTAGCAATAAACAACAACTGTTCTACGCCGATATACCTGTTTATACATATATGCATTCAACAACCGGATGAGTTACGATCTCGTGGTGATTCTACCGTCCGCCGGGCTACCTCATATTACCGGTTCAACATGTCGCGACAGCGTGTCGCGTGGCGTCCAGTTGGTTTGCATTCGCGTATGGGAGATGCAATATTGTCAGTTTTTCATTGCATTTGCGACTGAAACACGCGTTTCAAGTGAAAAAAATTGTGTGGTTCGATCGTGAACCAGACACTTATTCTGAATAGCACTGTTCAGAGGTTTGCTTTGCCATTCCTAAATGTTAAACCAGCGAAATATGATTTCAATTTCAATAAACACATCAAACTTATCCAAAGTAACTTGTCAGCTCCTAAAAGTTAACATTTTCAATTGACAATTACGGTAGTACCCAAGAACTTGAAACCAGCTCTATCGTAAATTTATTTTTTGTTATTCATTGCTAGTTTATATTAAAAGCCTGAGGAAGTAAGGAACTTTTCAATTTATTTATTCAATAAATTTTGGCATCTTATGTTCTTTCGTGAAGTAACCTCCACGCTTCCCCCACACTGCTCTCAGTGATGTTGATCAATGTTTGAGTAACTTTCGCCATGAGGATGGATGGCATGTCCAACGCGCTGGACATGGGCTTGGAATCCATTATGGTCATCAGAGTTGTAAGTAACCACTCGGTGGGTACCGTCGGCTTCATCTACCGAGTACGATCCAACAACAACTTCTCCATCACGGTGCTCCCACTGAGTCTTATGGTCTCCTGTATGAGGATCCTTAACACCATATTCAAATTTGTACTTGGGATAGGCATAGTAATCATTATGGTGTTCTTCAACTTCGTAGTATTCCGCCGAAACTACGATGACCAAACAGGCAACCAAAGTAATGATCTGAAAGATGTTGAATCGCACTTTTAGTAGGCCTGTTTTTTGGAACTATCCGCTGGTAAACCTACCTTGAACATCTTGGATCTCCTGGTTTGGGTTCTGCTGAGTGAATTTGGACTGTAGTGCACTGGTAGAACACTGCGATGGAACTGATGCCGATAGTAGTGCATCACAGATTATTTATACCGATGAATCAACCGATGAGGTCTTCTTCTGCCCCCGAGGTTAAAACCCGATTGCCAGAGCTCGAGAACGTTCCATCGTTATTCCGAAAAATGCATAATTTTCTAATTTTTCCGTTCCATCCATGGTAACTTTTGCCACCAGCTTCGGATCGGCACAACAAAACTTATTTACCTACTATTGCTTCTTCTCATCGTTAAAGTATAGCTCGCGGGGGCTCGACCTTGCGAGACATTGAACGAAAGAAAAATTGAAACCTCTTGGGATTTGCCGGTCACTTTTCCACTCCCCACCGGCGTCATTGCTACATATTGAAGTATGCTATTTGCTTTCAAAACAGTTCGTAGTTTTTCTTTCATCTGAGCTATCCGTCGAATTGATCCAACCGCAAGCAGCCCGGTACAGCTCCTTACTGGATGGCGGAGGCCTGATTTCTGGGTATTTCTTGCTCCGTTTCTATGCCGTGCATGATGATGGTTTATGCTCATTTTGAGTATTTTCAAATTTACCGCTATAATGGGAGGTATTTGTTTCAGGTTACGGTGTGTTGTTCACAGCATGGGATTGTTTGGATCCGAGTTGCATTATGTTCGATGATGGGTTTACCGCGTCCGCTCCACCGAAACTTGGTTCGTTGTCCTTCCGAAGTGATCAATTTGAAGTCATTACTGAGCGTCGTTATTACAAGCGTTGTTATGAGAACGATTACTTTTTTAATTGTCTCTCGTCATAATTGGTCTGCGGGTAATAGATTCAGAGCTTGCCGAGGGTAGCGATGGAACATTGAGTGTGGTGAGTTTTCATTGATTTTAAAGTATTTACAATAAATGGGAGTTTTTATTGCTTGAATATGCGAGCTGTTATAAATAAAATGCAGATTCCCAAACGATTGAAACAAGGTTTTGACCACACGAAAACTGTTAGCTTAAAGATAGTTTTATGTGTTTGTTTTGTGTATGTTTGTTCGCTCGTGCGTGTGTCTAATTTCACAAGGACTTACAACAATGATCAATGTAAGTCATTTCTTGTCTATGTCGTCATATGCTGATGAAATTTAATCATCAGAGGCAATGGTTATTGAGTAAAATTTTAAAATAAAATTACCTAATATTAAATTTTCATAGATTTTTGAATTATTGAAATAAAATATTGATGTTTATTTAAACAAAATCATTGATTTCATCGAACTATCTACCAAGCAAAATTACTAATTAAAAATAGAGTCACATTATCTTGTGTGTTAAATCCAAGATGTTGAGAAAAATGCCCTCATCGTCAAACGCCGCAATTATTCCAATATATTCTTAACCTCTTTTATTCTGAGCGAAAGACAAGTAAAATGTTTGACAAGAAAGCGAATCGAAAATGCTTTAAAAATTTGAGCATAAGCATGATTGACCATCCGAGGTGGGTACTTTGTTATTGCCAGATCAACTATTATTACACAGAGAACCAACAGGTGATGCCCTCCATGTGTAAAAACTGGTGATCCCAAACTAATACTGGTGTCGGGCCCGCCCGAATACAGGTCAAATAAGGAAAAGGTTGGAATGTGTTGACGTGTTACTCGCTTTATTGGGAGCCAAGAACACGTCTGCTTTCCACGAAAAATCACTGGGATGGTAGATAACAGGGTTGAGTGGCATCAGGTTTCGTTTTGGTAAACGGTAAGCCAAATTCCCGCGGCGTCGAATAAAATATTTTTATATTAGTACGGATTTCCGATTTGAACCTATTTATACCAACAACAAGGATACTGTTTGGGCCACTCACAAAGTGTGGTGATGGTTTTTTATTAGGAAAACAAGGTGATTATATTAACGCCTGAGAGCCAATTTTATTACAGTAAGTATGCTGTTGGAGCCACTCAGAGAATGGGATAGTGGTTTACTTGTTCCAAGATATGGTGATATGGCGTGCATGGAGAACCAATAGTATGTATCATTTAGCATAAATTAGCATTGGCACCATGGTGATACGGCAAATATCCCTAGTAAAACACTTGTTGGCATTGGGTGGAGATAACATAAATGTGACTTGGTTTTGTCATAATTAAGTTGCTGCAACTAATTTTCCAATTAGTGTACTACTTGAGATGATGAACTAACTAATACTATGCAAATCTCACCTAGCAACAGTTTAATTGTTCTTTTTTGCTCACTCGATCACTTGTGCCATCAAATCAAATAATAGGTAACCAAAACAATAGACATCACGCTGTACCCGATAACAAAATATTTTACAATAAAGCATCGACAAAACCGTTCACAGCCAATGCTCAAAATAGACTCTTGAAAATTAAAGTTTGTTGAAATAAATTTCTTTTTTTTCTGACTCTGTTATTTAAAAAATTATGTGTCATCATTTTTTTAAAAGTAACGACGCCATCTGCATAAATAGGAAAAAAAACCAAGAAGACCATTTTCGCTAAGAAAGACCTACGTATTATGAATATTACGGAAACTTACGAATTTGCTTCACAAAAACAGTTTGGATGAAATTTTAGTATACTTTCAAAATTTCTAACCTTGTCGGTTATTCTGGCAACTGAGACAAGCTGGGATGAAAAATAGAAAAATAAAAGCGAAGACATTGGTAGGCTATATCTTATTTAGAGACGATCGCAACGTTCTAGTACCTCCCTTGCGCTGGACTGGCTGGCTTAACGTGCCGCAAGGGCTCAGTAGGGATCTAGACCCGAAGCAAACAGTAAGTTCCATTGTGGTTATATCACATTTATTAGCAGAGCAGCACATCGAAATTTTAGGTTCATTATTCTGTATATGCTATACAATTTCAGATCATCTATAGATTTCTCAAGTTTTGTAAAATAATTTTAAATCAATTTTTTTCTCGTGGCTATGATACATTATCTAAGCTTTCAGGTTCATGGTGGATGCGCGGGTCCGTATACAATTGCAGCAGTCTGCACAACATGTAAATACAGCAGACTGCACAATCTGCAAACATGTAAATACAAATGAAATTATTATCATTTTATATTAAAACATCTATTCACTACATTTTGTATGCTTTTTTATAAGTCATTTTCAGCTTCGCACTTATGTATCCTTGCCCGTTTTAGCTCATCTAATCCACGTTATGTATTTGAAAAGATAGGAAGGTTTTTAATGTTTTATTTTTAGAAAGGATCATATTCGAAAAATTCTACTCTAAAAAAGAAAGAGCTTCTTCATCAACAATATATATTAATTCAAAACCTTACAGTTTTCAATCATTCCTTTCCTACTTCACAGGCATAAAGATGAACAAGAGCTATCGAAAAAATATTTAATTTTAGTTTTATTAGGATTCAATTTTTGATTCATACTCATATGAAATGTATTTCGCCTTATTAGTAGCTGTTTTCAGTTTTACCAATGTTATCATGATATTAATCTACATCTAATTTTTATTTTCAGTAACATACCAGTAGATGTCAGATATATCTTGTACCTACGTTTATTATGTTCACTGACTATTATTGTGAAAACAAATTCTAATCTTAGTAGATCTTAATCCAATAGAAACTGCAACAGTGGAAGTCTTTCGATGAGTGGATGGTCAGCTTAGTTACGGATATATGTATTCTACTATAGTTTACTAGCCTGCTGGTGTTAATATTTTATATTATAGCGTCAATTTTTTATTTCATGTTATGACATTGAATGATGTGAAATAATTGAATTTAAATTCATTTCATTAAAATCACTATTTCAGATGAGACTCACTACAAAAAATTATTGCAAGGAAACGGAACAACACATCGAAAATTTAGGTTAACTTTTCTTTAAATGCTATATAATTTCAGATCATCCATGGATATCCCAAGTTTTGTGAGATAATGTAAAATCATTTTTTTTCTCGCCGCTACATTTTCTAAACTTTCAGGTCCACAAATGGAATTGTTATTATCATTCTTATATTCATACACTATATTATTTGGCACTATAATATTCATTCACTATATTTTTTATAATTGTAATATTAATTCACTATATTTTATATATCTCTATATGACATGGAATATATATTGAGAAGGGAGAGAGCATCAGGGTATCACTTGTAACGTTGGGTGAATATTTTTAATTAAATTTAAATAATATTATATAGCTCTTGACATTTTTATCTTTTTTAGCAAAATTATTTATATACATTGAATTGGAGTTTAATCATTATCAGCTGATTATTATTATTTTTTTTAAATAAAATAGTGCTTGAATTCGTTATGTCGGTTTGATTCAAATTTAAAAGCGAGATCAAAATATAACCTGTCTTTGTCTGTCGACTTGACTTTCATCGATGGGGAAATGTTTCATGCGGTTTGTGTCTCGGCTAAGCAAAGTGGTATTCTACTTCAGTGCAGTGGCTCCTGAAGGTGTATAGCTCTTTTTAATCACTTGTTTGAATCCAAGAAGGCGCCGAACTGCTATCGCCATTTGAAATTTACTAAATAATAAGTAATTGTTCTTCAAAGTTTCCTCAAGGGAAAAATCTTTAAGCTCGTTCATTATCGCTCGCACAAGAGAAGTAGAAGTTTCGCGGTCTTCAATTTCCGAGTAAAAAGATTAAATTTGTTGAGAAGTGAAACGCGTGTTCCTTCAAAATTTGTCGAAGGTAATAAATTGAGAACAGTGGGTTTGAAAGTGAAGTGCTTCAAACGGATCTTTTTGGTGTGTTTCCAGAAGTAGTTGTCCGTCAGCGTGACTGACTTTTGCGCGATCTTCACTTCGTTTTGTTTGGATTGGTACCACGGAAAAAAGTAATTTTATTAGAGAGTAACAGTAGAATGTCAAACTTATGTTCGCCATTCGCGTTGGACTTCCAGTGCTTAGGCGCTTTTTTGTACGGGCTGGAAATTTCGAAACGACCAGCGGAGTCGAATTGAGGTTTCTGATCATATCGTCGTGGGTCGTCTACCGACCAATTAAGCTCGTGTGTCCGCTAAGGCCCGCCTTTCGAGGTAACCAAACGGAGGGGAGTGAAGTTCGCAAGTTAGTCGAGCGAAACTAACCCGTTACGCCCAAACCTATCGTAGAAACCACCATTACGCTACAAAGCCCGGTGGTTAGGTTCCGAAAGCGCGGTCCCCGTACGTCGCTAATTATCGTACGTAGGACCGAACCCGAACCGGGAGTTAGTAGTTCGTTTTTAGTCCTCGATCAGTGAAACGGAAAGGTACGTGAAACCTGGTTGTAAGGGAAACCGGGCTGCTAACTCTAGGGAACGGTTATTCCGGACTTTCTCGCGATTCTAAATCGGAAGCCTTCCGTCCAGCCGCCACTCACTCCGCACCTTTAATTCGGCCATTGCACACGAGCTCACGCCACCATCTTGTGGGAAAGCGACCGAACACTGGTAATCCGCCGTTCACTCAACGATATCAGGATATCTACGACGTAAATACGGTCGAACAAGTCATCGTCGTCCCCGACACCACACCGGGGAGAAAAATTTTCGGCCACCGCCGGTAAACCCTTCGTCTTCAGCACGCCGCCAGGCTCTAGCAATCGCTACAAAATCCTGCGCAGGTACGTGGAAACATTTTTATCATGGCCATGAATAGTTTCCCATTCTAAGTTAGTACAGAATCCCGTCCTACTCGAATGCATTAGTTGTAAATAAAGAATTAAATTAAAAGATCTGAGAGCCAATTGATTTCTTTTACAGCAATTCCGTGGGAACCTACTGTTCTCTCTTACATTTCCGTTATTTTCGTAGGTAAATTGCCCTTTCAGACTTCTAATCTTCTTTAGCGATTGCGTTTTTGTCGAGCGAGCTTAAGTGAACGCGAGGGTAACGAGGGGTAAGGGAATATAAGTTGGTCTTTCGTAAGATTCAGCAAGTGGGTTTAGGCATACGGCCAGCAACCGTTCGAGGATTTCCCTTGAGGAACGGTCTCAAACAAGTCGGGCAAATCAACAGACTGGTGGTCTCTCATACGCGAGAGTGCCGCTAAAGCCACCAAAGTTTTTATAGAAACCTCAAACAAATTTGCGAACGGTTACACACTCAAGCTGGAATTGGATAATGGAGTGGTATGACAACCGGCGTCTAGGAGGGAACGAACAGTATCATTTTCTTTATCCTACCGATTCGATTGTAATGCAGCCAATTCTGCTCCAACAGTTTCAGGGAGAGTGGCGCGCCCTTCTTAACAAGCCATCCCGTAGAAAGCTTAATGAGTATTGCGAACTGGGTTATTCGATTTGTTGGATCCTATCGTTGGAAGGAGAATCTTATGTTCCCGCGGGTTTCGCGTAAGTGTCTCTGCTTACACAATACAATACATGGTTGCACAATACATTAGAAATGGTAGATTACTAGAATTTTTTACAAGAGAAATTGACGTATCGTTATTTTTTATTTGCATTTATGGATGGACTGATTTAAATTTTTGGTTTCTGTTTTTCATATAAAAAAGGTAATTGAAAACCTGATTAATTTTAATCGATAATTCGCGATGGACAGCAGCGTTCAGGAGACGCTTTTTACACGGGCTGAAGGGCTCTAGGCTTTTCCATTGGCCATCTTTTGGACGCTCACGTGCCGGTAGTTTGGTGTACAAGTGTTGCTGCTGGCCCGCCGTTTACGTCAGTCAAACGGGAAGGAGGGAATTATTCACTGACCGGTGGTTAATTACTCGTAGAGTATCAGAGGAATTCCCGCTGACCTGCTGTTTAAATGGCCAGTAGAGTATCAGCCCGCCGACATCTTTCCCGCAACTTTAGTTCGGCCCTTATCAGAGCACCGCAGAGGAATCTCGCGGGTGGTGATATCCATCATTCACACCCTCAACATTTGAGCGCCCTCTCGCGTCCGCATCATCACCGTCGGCAACACAGAAAATCCTGCGCAGGTATGTCGACCATGGTCATGGCACCACAGACACAACAACAAGCACACTTATACACTGACCAACTCGATGAATGAAAAAATATAAATAAAAAGATAAAATGATAACACATACATAAAAGCAATCTAAAATACGTTACGTTTCAATTCTAAACCAATAGCCCTGTCGTGGTTTTAGTCCGTTCTAAGTTCCGTTATCCGTTACGTTTCACTTTGCTACCGAATCAACTTCAGTTTTTTAGCTTTGACAATCTACTGAACCATTCAATATTCCCTCTGAGGATTTCGCTCATACTGTGCAAGTTAGTCGGGCAAACAAATAAAACATGACCAATGGTCTCTCGTTTGCGTTTGCGATAGTCTCAGTTAAGAGAATCGGACGGACGGTTACAACCTGAACTGATTTAAATACTTTTGGCCTAAACAGAATTACGGATTTCAAAATCCGCATGATGTGTCAAAGTCAGTAAATGTCAATTACTAAATGATCGAATAAATTTTCACCCTGTGTGTTTTATAGCATTTTGAACTTACGTTTCTCATTCAGGTATTTGAATTATCTGTGACGCTTACCTATAACGAAAAGAAAAATCACAAATTAATACATCATTTGTATACGTTAATAAATATGTTTTCAGTGAAACCATGAACAGCGTGACAAAAGATAATAGACGGTCACAAGTACTTCTTCTGTTCCAGGGAATGTTTAAGTCGCTTGTTCAAAATCTAGTTCTCTAGCCTCCGAACATATTCACACGAGTTATTTAAAGAGCCCTATAGCTGGTGAATAGATCCACGCAATCTCCTCTCGCATCAGCCCTATCATCATTTCTGTTCAAATTTCCTGTCTGTAGAACTCACGCTAAATCTGATACCGTGGTCAAAGATGAAACTAGACCTTGATTGATTATGTAACTGGAAGAATTTACACGCGATCTCGCGGCGATAGCAGACGTGGGCCGGTGTGGTGTATGGATTGAAAAACGAGCTTGATGCTCAGCGTATCGTTGTTGATCAACTGCAGAGATTTGAATAACTAATTGATGGAATTTGAGCGTACATCGATCGCTGTCAGTTGTACAGTCTACTGCTATGCTTAAATGAGTTTCTGGAGCCTTCAAACTATTAACTAACGATCTCAACCTCTAGGGTATCTCTGCAGGCTTAGCCTCCAAGTATAGTGTCTAAGCGCACAATCGTTAAAGGTCCCTTCAAATCGCCGGAGATACGAAGACAGTAAACCGGGAGAAGTTGAAATGGTACTTGGCATTAAAATTGTTGTTTTTAAAGCTCTAAAATAAATACTTGATTTTTTCATAGATTTTTCAACTGTGCAGCGCTTGCACCACATTAACCTCGGAGATTTTCTGTGTTTTGTTCGGTTTTCCATGAGTAGTTGGTCGTACTACAACGCTGATCACCTAGATGCCTGCATAATCGTCTGTGCTGGTACCGATCCCGAGACAAATCTGCTCCACCAAGTCAGCACTTCCATGCAGACAGACGTCGACCGTCTAACGGTTTCGGTTAAAGCATAGGAAAAAACAACATGGGCTAAACAGATTATTAATAATTTTATCTATTTTCCGACATTCGGGCTGTGCGTGGCTCAGGCTGGTGGTTGACTGTGGGAAGCCGAATGAGAGCACCGGGTTGTGGGAGAAACGGCTGAGTTCGATAAGAGGAAGCAAGAACCACAAATCGCTTGGTCATGACGCTTTGGGTTCGCACTGAGCAGCCAGCCAGCAGAAGACCGATCGGCCTTTGGATGTTGAGCTGCGACCCACAGCAAGCAGAGAAAAAGACAGTCGAACCCGACCGATGGGAGTTAACACAATTTACACGAACACTCGCTAATAGACGTTTTAGCGAATGGATGGAAAATACGTGAAAAGTTTCGCAAATTAAACGAATTAATGGGAAATTAGACGACAGAAGAAGCGGTGAGAATAATATAAACACAGCGCAAAGAAATGGACACCCGATCATTAGTGGATTTTTGGTGAACAGAAAAATTTCGATGAATAGATATGATGATGCAATACTATGTTTGTGTTCACGACAGTTGTAAATCTGTGAACTATCCGGATATTCAAGTTGCTGGGCGTACTTATATTTTGCCTAAAAAGGTATAAGTAAATGGATTAATCAGCTTCAATTTTTAGATGAATGCTCTTTAAAAGATTTGAAAATTCGTTAGAAGAGCATAGAAAGGTTCATACAAATGGTTCTTATATTCTATTTTTTTCCATAAAAATAACAAATAATATTATGGGAAAGGTATGGGAAAACTTCAAATGATGGTGATGGTTAGTCATTATTCGATTCCTTAAAACAAATGATTCTTATTTGAAGTCAACGCTATATGATAATACTATTCCCGTCGATAACTTTTATTTTCTGCTGCAATCGACCTACATTTAAATCCTGGAGTAGTGGAGCTTTTGGCTTTTCTGAAGGAAAACCGAAGTAAATACGACAAAAAAACGGAAAATTCACTTCCTGAATTCAACACGTATGCATCAAAATTCCACGGATTAAAGTGATGTTTGTCCTTCATATTTACTCATCATATTTACTTATCACCAATGCCCAAATTTGTCAAAGTAAAATACGAAAACCAGAATAAAAGGCAGCTCTAAATTTGCACCTGGAAAATTGAAGGAATGATCAATGAAAAATTGAATATAGTTTCTTTAAGACCACTTTCATGACCCATAAGACTATGATGAAATTCCATAGAAAGGAAATGATCCATAAAGTTAATCAATGTGGCCAATATGTTATAAAAAGTCGTTCCATAAAAAACGTATCTTTGACCCATAAGGCTCTGAAGAAAATCCATTAAAAAATGAAAAAGATCCTTAAAGTTCATCAATGTAATCCACACTTTAAATCAAATTCAGCAATAAAATGTCAAAAATGTATCGTTGTACATCTAGGTAATGATCGTTAAAATTGTAACGATTACCCATAAACGCATTGAAAATGGTCCATGCAAGGTTCAATAACTTTCCTTAAGCTTAAAAAATGATCCACAGAATGTTACCCTTGTGAACTATATGCATACCATCACCAATCAGACCAAGGCCATATATGCATATGATCCATAAATTATTGAAAATGTTCCATAAATAAATTGACAATGATCCATAATAGGTTTGAATAATGAGCCATAAGCATCTTAAAATGATCGATAGCAAACCAACTTTGTGCACTTAAAATTATAATTATGATTCATAAATTATGCTGGCGTTTCTCCAATCCTGGGCCATATTTGTCGACCATGGAGATTAGGAAATCGATCCTCAACTGGGCTATTATTCAGATTTATTGGCTTGCCCATTTTCATTTTTTTTATGTCATACTAGCTGAACCAGGTGCGAGCCTTGCTACGCTTGCCGCTAAATGAATTAAAATATGCTAGAACTGGCGCTTTTATGGTTTTTTTAGGAATGAGTTTTGTTCAAATATTTTCGTTTGCTAATGTGTGTAATTTCTGCAAAATTAAGTGTAGGTGTGTATTTTTAATTATACCCTCAGATCTTTAGTTTCTACTATGGTTATTCTTTCTGTGTAGAAGGATTTCTTTGACAAAACATTTATCTTCAAACTACGCCGTTTCCTGTCAGTTTGAACGTAATTTTCTCTTGCCTAACCTTAGATTAACTTCTTGTGCATATGTAGCCCTTTCCCCGCGAAATACACATTTTTGTGTTTAAGTTGCCTGGATAATTGTCATGTTTGGTTGAAATTTCTGCTTCATTTTTATGAGAGCCCCCCCTAACTCCTCCGGTGAGAGTAGGAGTCTCGTACAACCATAGAAAAAAATCCTGCCTCCAAAACCCCCACTTGCCAAAGTTGGTTTCAGTTGCTTGATTAGTTCTCGAGTTATGCAGAAATTTGTGTTTCATTTGTATGGGAGCCCCCCCCCCCTCTTTCAGACGGGGAAGGAGTCTCGAACCATAATAAGAACCTGCCCTGGCCCCAAAAACTCCTGCATACACATTTCCATAACAGTAGGGATAAGTTACACAATCAGTTAGTTGTAACAAGGTTTGTTATAATTTTGTTATTTTTATGTTATACCCTTCTGGTCGGGTGGCTACTAGTGTCACATTGCACAATATAGTGTTTATGACTGAGCAGCTGTTTGATCATTTTATTTTTTTCCTTTATTATGGAGATTTGCAGACCTAGGCTGGTTCATCTTCCGTCGTAGTCACTGAAATATTTTTTGGGTATTTTC
>JAHHFK020003068.1:0-75000 GCA_024533555.2 Aedes koreicus
TTTTTTTTGCAAAAAACGGTTGTTATTTCGGGATTTTTTCAAGCCTCTCGCAGTCATGTAAATTTTTATTTATACCCGTGTCTGGAACAAATTTCTTAGAGGTACATTTCAATACAATGGAGTCTGCCATACATTTGAGATGACGATAGATACAAAGTTAACAGAGTGCAATATATTGGGAAGTTCTTCACCTCTTCAATTTAGTTTATCTGTAATAGCTTTTCAAGTTAAACAAGCAAGTTTATTTTCAAACATGGATAATACTTTCAAATGTTGTAAACCTCTACCCGAATCGAAGAAGTGTGGTTTAGAGACTAGAAACTTGACAGATGGTGTTATTGAAAAATTAAGATCTTTAGGTTGTAAGATACCATTGGATAATTCGATGCAAATCTGCAATAAGTGTTGTCGCCTAGTTTATCGTCCCCAACAAAAACCACCACCTTCGAATGATGAGGAAGTGCCTTCTACCAGTGGTGTGCAATCAACGAGACCTGTAGATATGGAAAGTGAATCTATAGTCAATACAATCCCACCCGCTACGTCTCTAGCTGCATCGACTTTAGCGGAGTCTATTGTTAATGAAATCAGTTCGTCACATAACATCGAGACATTCAACAATGGCATCATGGGAATTCATGTAACGCCAATTTCAACGAAGAAAATAAGAAGTGCTTCCTACCCCCAGCAAAAAACCAAGGAAATTATGGATGGAGTTAAGCGTCATATATTTGACGTTTTGGACCGTTCTTGGAGGACCAAACAAATCTCAACGCCAAGGCTAAGGATTACGAGGTAATAATGAACCAGTTAAAGGAAAAAATTGCAGATCCTGAATGTACTCGCGATCAACAATTTCAAATTTTGTCTATATTGCCAAAGTCTTGGACTGCGCAAAGAAGTCGTGGATGAATTCAAAGTCAGCAGATACACTGCAACACAGGTGAATGAACATCTTTGAATATTATTTCATGTCATGTTGGAAAAAATAATCAAAAAACTAATTTATTATTCCTTCCCTTGCAGGTAAAGGATTTAGTCGCCGAAGATTGTATATTATGTAAACCCCGTTCCAAATTAGGACATGGACTGAATGCAGATTTAGTACGTAAATTTGTTCAATTCTACGAAGATGAAGATATCAGCAGAGTTATGCCGTGCCAAAGAGATTATGTCTCTGTAGGGACGAGTGGTGTACGCCAGGTAAGACAAAAACGTCTCTTAACGATGTCACTCAAAGAGTGATACTTGCATTTTAATGAAACCGATAGAGATGTTGAACTAAGCTTTAGCTCATTTGCAGTCTTACGGCCAAAACATTGTAGCCTTCTTAGTAAATCAGGATGCCATAACGTGTGTGATTGTACGATTCACGAAAATGTGAATCTTATGCTTAACATGCTTGAAAATAAATCGCATTTTATGTGCACTATCTATGTGGAACAAATTCTGGGCGATGCACAATTTAGAACAGACTTTTGCCATCTTCGCGCGTGCATGAATTGTTACGATACGTCAGCATCAGAAACAGCAATTTTAGAAAAAATGGAAGAGAATGAAATTAAAGAAGTGTCATTTGAAAAGTTGGATTACGACTGATAGGTGTAAATAATGAATTGAAGACTTTACCATCAGAAGAGTTTGCTTCCTTTTTTATGAAAGAAATTGATAAATTAATATATCATGACTGCAAAAAATATAAGGAAAGTTAATTTTTTAAATCAAAAAAAAGGAAACACTAGAAGATGGTGAAGTCATAGTTAATTGTGATTTTTCTGAGAACTACACATTTGTTCTTCAAGATGAAGTGCAAATTTATCATTGGAATAATGCTCAATGTACAATGCATCCATTTGTAGCATATTACAAAGAAAACGGTACACTAAAACACATAAGTTTTGTGATCATTTCTGATGCTTTAAAGCATGACACAGTAGCAGTTCAGTTGTTTATCTCAAAGTTATTGGAATATTTAAAATCACAAATTACAATTAAAAAGACTATTTTTTTTTATGTCAGACGGAGCAGCGTCGCAATAAAAAAAAAATGGCTAGCCTCTGTGGATTTCAAGATAGACATAATATTGACATTGAATGAAACTTCACACGCCAAGAGACTTTGTGATGCAATCGGAGGTACTCTTAAGAGAACGGCACCTAGAGCAAGTTTAGCTAAGCAACACGAACATCCTATAACGAATGCTAGACAACTATATGACTGGGCAAATAATCGCAAAGAGGATCATGACACAAAAATGACATTTTGCTATGTTTCCACGGATGAATACAAAGAGGCCAAAAAGGAATTCGATCCGATTTATAACAAAGCAAAACCAATTCCTGGAGCTCAAAAATATCATTCTTACATTCCAGTTTCAAATAACCAAATTGCAGTGTACAGTCCGCAAAGCGACCTGAAGAAAGGAGACGAGAAATAGCCAATACGCAATAGCCAATCACAGCCGTCAAACCGCAGCTATAAAATGACATGCTGCTGTGCCGTGAGGAATCATTCCGACGCAGGGATGCCAATGTTCCAGTTTAAACTAGATTCTTCCAGTTTTTTTTTACGGGATCCAGTCAAACAGTTAAATCTTCAAATCGTCCAGTTTTTCTGACTTTTGTCCAGTTTTTTCCAGTTTTTTTTTTCACAACCCTATTTGCTTTACCCATTAATTGTAGGACATTTTTTTTTTGAATGTGGAAAGATTCCTATCCCCTTAAAAAGGTTGCTGTTTTTTTAGCGTTTATAAATCAACATTCTCTATCTGTCAACTGCAGCTTTTTGAAGTTTTATCGACGCACACTAGTGAATCATTTGCATTAAAGAAGTGTGAACAAGAGGGAAACAGATTAGTTGGGAAAACAAAGATGATAAGTATCAAGATACTGATAATGAATTCTGGGGACTTAGAAACATCGACTTTGATGATTTGAAGCATGGAAATGATGCCATGTTGTTTTGGGGGAAGGTTTTAGCATTGAAAAGATTTGAAATTTCATTTGCTTTTCGGAACCAACGGAATTTTATACCAAATTTATTAATTCTTCCTCATTCATCTGCGAAGGTGAAAAGAGTTTTTTTTTTCGCTTAAGAGAAAAACAAAACTTAAATTTGAAACAGTTTTGAGACAAACATGATGAAGGGAATTTTGGCAACCAAAAATTTGGTTACTTTCAATCATGAAAAATCAGGAAAACTTAAAATAAATCAACACATAAAAGCCAAAGAACAGTGAATATTTGTTATTGTTATTTGAGTTAAGTTATATGTGTAATGTTTATATGTTGACCAGGCGAAGAAATAAATATATATTGTATTTTAAATTCCATTATAGTCTTGGTTGAGGTTTTATTTGTTTACACATAAATGATTAAGTCTGATTTTAAAATAACACTAAGAATGCTTTAAACAGTTTCTAGAATCTATCGGAGACAAATTACTTAAAATATTATCTTTTTTTCAGCTTGGAAAACTTTGTGTCATTCATCAACAAAAATGGCCGTGGGTTGAATGTGGTACATGTTTAATACCACAGCAGATTCAAAGATCGAAGGGTCATTTAGGTCAAGCGTTATATAATAAATAAAATGTCCATTGTGGTTCCCGCATAATTAAAAACCATTCATTGACAATTCCCCATATTATTGATAACTATTTCCCATATTGTAGTGACAATAACCCTAAAGTTGATAAGTAGGGAAACTGCCCCAATATTAATCTCATTGTTCCTATAGTCATCCTACGATGAATCAAACAATTGGGCAGTTGAAGGATCGGTTTCGTTTTCTAATAATGTTTGCTTACGATAAATAACTACAACAAACATTACTAACTAATCCTGTCACGTGTATATCGTTTTATTTGAAGTAGGACGAATTGCAAAGTGATGAGATCAATATAGGTACATCTTCCCTATAAGTTAACAGTATCCTTTACAGTTTTAACCATATGGCAGAAGCCAAATAACAGTATGCTGAATAGGCGATTGTATTCGCTTTATTTTCGTTCTATTTTATGTCAAAATGTTGAGATATAATCCAGAATTAAAGAAATCTTACAATGAAAATATGGCATACAGTAACCATTGTGTTAGTGTAAAGAATTTTTAGTTAAAACCATTACAGAACAATTCCACATATTGTAACAATATATCTTACATACAACATATAAATTGTAATATGCGACAAATGGTTTTTCATTACGTAGGCTATTTCATGATTTTTTTTAGGATCCAGTTTTTTCCAGTTTTGTTTTTTGCATTCTTCCAGTTTTTTCTAAAAAAATATTGGCAACGCTGTTCCGACGCAAGCCGTTTAGGAGGCAACACCACCCGCAGAGAAGCAGACCGAAGAAGAAAGCCAGCATCACCACTAGCAGCAGTCGGCTCGGCATCGAGACCGAAGCGACCATCGCGTAGTACCCGCCGGTCGGCGTGCGATCGACATAGTAGCAGTCGTCAGCGAGAGGCGCTCGCACAGTGGTAGCAGCAAAGCTACGAAGAAGTAACTAGTGTAAAAAGAGAAAATTAATAATAACGTGATGAATAAGTAAAAGTGTAACCGCCTCTGTGTTTTGTTCCAAATCGGTTCTTTTCAGAGCCACCAGAGAATTGAGAATTTTCCACCATCCATCAGCCTTGCGAGGCATTCCAGGAGTGAGCACGACGCTCCACAGGGCAGCCTGTCATCCGACCTGCCTCCACCGAGAAGACAACCACCGGCGTTGTCATCCAAGGGGCATCCACAAACCAAAAGATCAACATACAGTCCACTGGTATCCAACATGCAGTTAAGGTATTTTCTAATTCTAATAATGAAAAAATATTTAATGTTTTCAAATTATCTGAAATATTATATAATAAATTTAATGCAAATTGAAAAAAAAAAACATTGTATGAAATACTGCTTCTTCTCTCCCTAAACAAAACTATCCGAAACACACACATATCCAAAAGCACCAACTTGATTCTTTTCCATCGCGTCCAAACAGAAACGGGTGAGTCTGATTGCCACCGTGTCTGAGAAAAAATTGCCTGTTTTTCAATAATCTATTATGAAAAATACATTGTGTTGTGGACATCACGACTAACAATCAAAAAGGGCCAACAAAATTGCAAAAACATGAATTTCTGTTTTTAAAATTCACAATAACTTGAGTTCGGCTAGATTTACGAAAACAGTTTTTATATGCTTTTTAATTGAAAACGATGCATAAAATTTATTTTCAGTATATATCAAAAAAAATTATCATTTTCAACATTTTCCAAAAATTTACAAATATTTAAAAACTAAAATTTAAAAAATTAAAGAAGTGACCGTCTTAAACTCTTCACCAGCTTTAAGGTCATAACTTTAACTTTTAAAAAAATTAAGAGGATCGAAGGGGGTCCTTTGAGAAAATCAACGTTTTAAGTTTTTTAAGCATGAATTTTTTAGTTTCAGTGTATTTTTTTCTTGAAGAAAATTTCATTACCTACAACTTTTTTAAAGACAATATTTGATCAGATGAGTCGTTCGCGAGAAAAAAAAATCTGAAAAAATAAAATCCACATTTTAAATGCGCCCTTACAGAAAATTAGTCCAGGATAATTTTGGATTTTTGTATGGAAAACGTAATTTTGGGTAGAAACCAACAGATGGACAAAATTTCATTCAGATCTGAGAGAGTAGGGTCCATCCGGTTTGCTATTCTGGCTGGAAATCACATAAGAAGGTTCGATTCTCGCCATAAGTGGAACGATCCAGGTTGTTTTTATTTTTCCCAGCAATCGAATTGTAAAATCCCCACACATGTAAGACCCAAAGGCAGCGTGTGTTTGCTACCTGCCGGTGACAAATTAACTCCAGCAAAACCTCGCCCTAGAAGTACCTCCCGCATATTTGTCACTCGGAAATGAATAATAAACTCTTGAGAAAGTACCCTCCGAGCGACCAACTGTGCAAGGAAAAAAAAGCATTCCGCGACCGAAGCAAAACAGTCGGAAAAGTGTCCCATTTCCCCACCCTCTAACGACCGAAAATTGTTCTGAATCTAACACAGCACCCAAAAAAAAAAGCCAAAGGTGGAAAGTAGCATTTGTTTGTGCCGCTGGCTGGCGGGCTTACGAGGATGATGAGAGACCATATGTGAATTATGAGCCCTCCACTGAAAGCTCCTCGCGCCCGTGCCACAAAAGGTGAAGCTAGACAAAAAGGTGAACTTGAGCTCCTGCGCAATTTTTTATTCTTTTAGTTCTTTCAAGTAACATCATCAGGGAAAAATCCGGACTCACGACCTTAATAATTTATGACTCCAAATTTGCTTCACATATTTTGCTCCATTCTCTCTGTTCATTCCATTATTGTTATTGTTATTCCGAATTACACATTTGAATTCCAGTTTATGTTATGCTCCTTTCGTACTCTCATTTGTTCTCCCCGGATCAACTCGGCAGGTAAAAGGCAACATTATATGGCAATATTTCATACTTGACTGAAGAGGAAGATTCAAAGTCAGTCAGTCAGTCTCACGTGCTTTGTAAAAAGGATGAAAAAGGAACCCCCTACTGATAAGAGGCAAAGGATTTGTGTGTACATTTTTGAAATATTGTTCATATTTTGTTCCGCAGCCGGTGGTGACTGATAGGGGCGCAGAGGATCCATGCCTGGCGGCAGGTGGTTTGGGAATTCGTGTGGACCTTCGCTTGCCCGTTTGGATGCCTTTAACCTTTTCTCGGCTCCGCATGTCGCATCGACCATCATATCGGTGCTACCCCAAGTAGGAGGAACGGTTCGTTTTGTTTTCCTTTGGGGAGAAGGCTAGCTTGGTGGAATTTACTGACTGCCAGATCGGATGAATGGATGGATCATAACAGGGAAGGAATCCATCAAAGGGGAAGTTATGCAAAGCATTTCAAATCTGTGTGTATGTGGTGGGGGAGGGAAGAAATGACAGAAAGAAATCAGAACGGATGAGTGTCACGTCGTGATCTCAGAGCAGCTTACATGTGCAGTAAATTGGCAACATAGTGAATTGAAAATTTAACTTTAAAAATGATTTCCACGAAAATGCAATTGATGAGGCGTAGCAAACAGCCTACAACACTTGATTACAAATAATTAACGTTTTAGAGAAATTGAAAACAAGACCAATATCATCGAAGCAGAAGCATTTTCTTAAAGACTGTACTCGAAAAAACGAGACACAATGGTTAGCTTGTAGCTTATTCAGGGCTGGTAGCGGATTTATGGATAAATAATAGTGACTTTAGTGACTAAAATAATAGAAATAGTCACCAAATAGTGACTAAAAAGTGATTTCCAAATTTTAGTATTTTCTTAAATCTTTCATAGATTTGTTGTATAAGTACAGTAAAAATTAATTAAGTGATCACCACCGTTTGCGAAAATGAATTCCTCCTTTTTTTTGTAAAGGAGCCTGTAATCAAGCGACTTTGTTGTCTCCCTAACTCCTTCATTTGGTCCGCAGCTCGTTTTTGCGAAGACGGATCTATACGCACGGTTGAAACGCCTTCCAGCATGGCCTGTGCTAGAATTACTTCTGACATATCTAGCTTCTCAATTCCTTTTTTGAGCCGTTGACATGTGAAGCTGTTTTCACTACCTTAATCGCTTGAGGGTATTAAGGCTCACCTGCAGCCGTTTTCTTAGTAAACAACTGGTACCAATACTCCTCAATTCTGTACTCTGTACTCAACGTCAGCACCTTGCATTTTAACAAGTTCCATTCGTCAATAAGAAGATCATAGTTGACCTGAATCGGAAGTAACTTGGCGATTTTCACAACATACTTGGATCTTTCACTGGATGCAACGGCTAGTGGGTTGAGGCATTGGCAATATTTTATTAACGAATTCTGCAAACCAGACTTTTGACGTAGGACTACGTCTTTGTTTTCTATACTGGGGTATAATTTAAAAACAATCGCATTGCGACCGTCACGAAGAGCAGTCAGGTTTTGAGCATTAATATCTCAGTTATTTCTCAAAAGATTTTCAAAATTTTTGCACCAATCGATCGGAAGTATTTCTACGCATTAATTTAAATACAGAACATTGTAGAATCACATATGACCCAAAAAGGATAATGGCTGTATACAATCACACAAACTGAATAAAAGTGTTCACTGTCTTCGGCAAATTTGTTTTCCATCACTTTTTATACCTGAAAAATATTTAAAAAAACATATGAGTTTAAGGCCTAATTGACGACCTAGAACATCCTGAATATGACGAAGTTCAGGAAAAAAAAATGCCTTATTAGCTTTGCTTTAGAATATTCTACATATGCATACGTATTATTAAATTCTCGTTGATAAACGTTAAATATTTTTGTATCTTTCTGGGAGGTTCTAGGTCATCCAAAATGTACTTGAGCTCAAAACTTCAGATCTACAGTTGTAACAGTAGCTTTTAGGGCTATATAAGGTTACGATTTGTATCCAATCAAATTGAATGAACCTTTTGGAAGGTCAACAGTCATTATTTGATAACTCATCCAAACTGTCCTTGAGTTCAGAACTTAAGATCTACAGTAGTAACTATAGCTCTTTGGGCTATACAAAGTTACGCTACGTATTCAACCGTATTCAGTGAATATTTTCGAACGTAAAAAAAACATTATGACATAAACGGGGATGATCTAGGTCATCCAAACTGTTCTTGAGTTTCGAACATAAGATCTACAGTTGTTACAGTAGATGTTTGGAGTGTGCAAAGGGACAATATGTATTTAACAATATTCAGTGGAATGAATAGTGTGGAAGGCCATCATACATAATGCGACAACCTTTGGATATTCTAGGTACTCCAAACTGTCCTTAAGTTCAAAACATAAGATCTACAGTAGTAACAGTATTTTTTTTTAGCTATATTTGGTGACCATATGTATTCAAATATATTCAATGAATCTTTTGGAAGGTCAACAGTCATTATTTTATAACATTGAGATCCTCAAGGTAACCCAAACCGTCCTGGAGTTCAGAACTTGGATCTACGGTAGTAACAGTAGTTTTTTGGGCTATACAAAGTTACGTCACGTATTCAAGTATATTCAGTGAATATTTTCGAACGTAAAAATACATAAGAAGATAATCTTGGGATAGTCTAGGTCATCCAAACTGTCTTGGCGTTCAGAACTAAAGATTTACAGTTGTAACAGTACATTTTCGTCAAAACAAAGTTACAATAAATATTCAAACATATTCAATTAACATTCTTAAACTGAAAAAAAAAACATTATAATGCAATATGACATGTTCTAGGTCATCCAATCTATCCTTGAGATCAGAACATAGGACCTAGAGTTGTAACAAAAGCTTTCTAGACTATGCAAAGCTACGATGTGTATTGAAACATATTCATTGAATATTTTGGAAGAACAACATTATGAGATAATCTTCGGATGTCATAGGTTATCCAAACTTTCCTGGAATTCAAAACATAAAATCTACAGCTGTAGATTTAAAACTTTTAACTGTAGCTTAAAATCTACAGCTTTTTGGACTAAACCAAGTAACAATATGTACTATAATTTTTGTGTGGCTTGTGCTAACGCGTCGCGTCTCTCGAGTGTAACAATATGTACTTGACCAAATTAAGTGAGTCTTTTGGAAGGTCAACCGATATAATGAGATATCTTGGGATGTTCTGGATCATCAAAACTGCCCTTGAATTCAGAATCTAGGATCTACACACTTAGAAAATTTTACAGTATTCGGTAATTTGTTACCGAACTTTCAACAGTTGAACGTTCGGTATTTAACGGATTTCGGTAAAATTTTACAAGTTCCGGTAATTTTTTTTACCGGAATACTGTAAAATTTCACCGAAATCCGGTACATCGGATTACCGAACGTTCAGCTGTTGAAAGTTCGGTAAAAGATTACCGAATACTGTAAAATTTTCGAAGTGTGTATAGTCATAAAGTTAGCTTTATAATCTACGAAAGGTGACGATATGCAGTCAAACACATTCAGTGAAGTTTCTGTAAGCGCAGCAGTTATTATCAGATTATCTCGGGCTGTTCAGGTTCATAAAAACTAACCTTGAGTTCAGAGCTTAAGATATACGGTAGTAACCGCAGCGTATTGGGCTATACAATGCTACGACAAATATTCAAACATATTCTATGAATATTCTGAAACGTTCACATAACATCATAGGATAACCTTGATAACCAGCTCTGCAATTGCTTCCTCCCCAACATAAACTTTTTTCGCAGGTAGCAAGTTCTCAATGTTGTCCAAAATGTCGTCTTACAAACTCGACCGACGATAGATGGCGCCAATCTTTCCAGATCCGCGATGTATGAGTGGTTCTTCTCTCTAGAATAATCCTTAGAAAATAACATTGAAATAGATCAGTATGCTTATCAATGGTCATAAACTTTATCAAAAAATTTCAGATCAAATTCTACTTAACAAGTTTAACAACTTTTCCAATAAACATTCGGTTTAACAGCAGTCAATCAAAGTCAGAATAAACTTAAACAATTGATGAATTATGATTTTTATGAATCTACTGTATCATAAACTAAGAATATTTGTCTCAGAAATTTCCAAGGAAAAATATAAAATTTCAATGTACGAGTTTTAATGATGGAACTTTGAAATCATAACTGTTTTATAAATTGGTCGAATTGCACTGTATCCCGATTTCACCTATGATCGAATTGAGTTCGCGTGACTGTCGAGATACGAACAATTAAAACTAGATTCAGAATTACTAAGTGAGTAACCGAAAATAACTCCTCTATCTGATTTACAATTCGTTCCCACTTTTCTCGACTATTTGGATACCAAAAGAGTAGTCCGCTTTTGAAAAAACTGAATCTAACAAAATATTTTTGAAAAAAAGGTTCACCGGGTTTATATGTATATAAATATGAAATTATTATGAAATAGCTGTAAAAATAATGAAAGATGATGTAATATGGGACCACGTGCGTCGCATTTAAGCTAATCTAGAATGCTCTGACCAACCAGCGCTCTGCATTTGACAAGTTCAATTGAGCTAGAGGCGGAGCAGCGTTCGCCAGGGCATCTTGTTTTTTTTGTGTATATTTGTCGACTTTTATATAGTGTGGCCAGATTGCTCAATTTGATTGACTATTGTACAATAGGCACAAGTGATTTTTTAAACTTTTTACAATGGTGCGAAAAAAGTGATTTTGATGACAATTTTTCGAAAAAATAGTGACTTTAGTGACTTTTGGATCCAAATAGTGACTTTTTAGTAACTAGACTCAAAATAGTGACCAAGTCACTAAAAAGTGACCTGCTACCAGCCCTGCTTATCAGCGTATGTATTATTTTTTTACGGGTTACTGGACGGGACTCTGAGTAGAGTAGAAGCCTCTACGCCAAGCCTTTGATTATTTCGTTGCCTAAATCTTTTGCACAGTTTATTGGCCCAGAAACATTCTGCGGTATATCATACTGTGCCATGAAAATGGAACTGAAATCTTGGGAAGAACAGAGGGTGATGACCAACTGCTTGGTTATCACAAAGTGTGTTCAATCGAACCGGTTTATAATTCCAAATGTTATAATCAGTAAAAAGCTTTTGGAGCTCAATAAGAGAGCTCTTTGTACCTATATTGGCCTAGTAACCGGACATTGCCCGAGTAAATAGCATTTGAAAAACATTGGCCATGTTCAGAATGATATCTGTCTTTTCTGTAACATGGAACGTGAAACCTCGGAATATCTTCTCTGCAGTTGTGATGCTTTGTGCAAGAGCCGACTTAAATTTCTGTACAGTGGCTATACTGCCGTTATACGCATGACTATACCATGTTGTATGGGGTTCCCTATATACATGGGACAGTTATGCTTATGACGACAGTATATGCAACGTGAAGAAATTTGGACTGCGAATTCTGGAAAGGTGGTGGGTTTTATAAACTCGATTTTGCCTGACTGGGAGATGCGTCTTAGGTTGTTCACTTGACAAATGGTGATCAAGCTTTAAGATGCGAAAAGTAATATTAAATAGGGGTATACCACAAAAGCTTTTTTTCTACCGGTTACTGTAACTCAGTAAAAGTTTCAATTTTCCTATGGGGCGGTTCATAAACCACGTAGACTTATTTCTGAAAATCTCAGACACCCCCTCCCCCCTCGTAGACTCTCTCTTTTGAAATTTTGTATGGAGCGTAGACTTTGGTCACCCCCCTACCACCAAAAAAGTCTACGTGGTTTATGAATAGCCTCTATGGTTTATAAAAAAAATCTCTTTAAAATTAAATAAACCTGACATATGCGCTTGTAATTCTGATAACTTTATATTCCAACCGAGACTCCCTAGAAACGATGGTTGACCTTCAACAATAGTAATTTTCAAGACTTTAGTAAGTTTGATTAATTCAGAAAAAATTGCCTAACATTGAGATCTATTTCCCGTCACCCTGACCACAATCCGTATTTAGCCTCTAAACCTTCGAACTGTATGAAAAAAGATATGAACCATATGATTAGAAAAAAAAAGTCAAAATAACGATGTTTAAATATTGCTCAAAATCTAATAATAAACCCAAAATGAACCAGCCATTTGAAAGACTAAATGCAATTATATTTTTTTCAAGGAGCTTGATCTGAACTGAAAGTGTAATCCATTATAGTTCAGGGAATAGAACCCAAAACAACAGATCCAAAATTCATTTTCGATTCAAATTTGTTCCTATTTATATTCACCTTGTACATCATCCCTTCCTTCCTAGCTACCCGGATGGTACTTTCAATATCGAATTAGGGAGCCCTCGAGGGAACTGCGATTCATCATGACCATTCGTTCTGCATTGTCCTTGTCAAAATTTCTCAGGTGGTTACAGTCACCAGCCGACACGGTGACGGTGTTACAGCGACTAGGACGAAGCCGAATCATGACATTCGTCTATGATTTACGACACCGTGAACTCTGAGGAAATTGGTTTGACATCATCTAGCGCCTACACGCTCGCACTGGTTTCCGCTATCCAGCCGGGTTTCTGTATCAAGAACTTCCGAGCCCTTGGGACCCTTCCGCTGCGCCGTTACCATTCGAGCATCAACTTCCCACTCCGGTGGCAATAAATAACGCTAATAAGAAACAAATGAACTCGAAATGACACACACCTTCGCTTCGACGGACCGTCGAATAAATCAACCTGTTGTTTGCCCTCTTTCCTCTCAAACCACCAGCCCTAGATAGACACGTGCGTTGGTTCAGTTTTTTCGAAGAACTCGTACCGTAATTGCCCCCCAAATCCCAGAGATTATACGAAGTGCTGAATTTTAATTTTCTGGGCACTCTCCGAAGCACAATACATATCAGTCAGTCAAGCTCGTTCACTCTGGCCGTGGGTGGAAATGACTCGCGAGCACTAGCGTTAGGAAATATAGCAAAATTTGCCCTATTTTATGATAGCATTTTTCACGGTTGTAATTTGGAAGCGAAGAAGCGAATACTGGTACTGGCCTGGTCCTGCGGGATTTGTCCATTTTCTATTCATCATCACACCATCATGGCACACAGCGACGTGGTTTGGCTTGGCGTGGCAATGGCAGAGAGAACAGAGAACGGGTCGGATGTATGGCATGACTAGCGCATAGCAGCCATACTCGGTTTGGGAGAGGAAGGTGCCATAACTTTGGCCAGCAACAACGGCAACACATAGAGAGACACAGGGAAAAAAGAGTACCAAACTCGGGAGTGACGCTTTGGTCCTATAAATCATGAAAACGAATGCCAGACGCTGCAGCAAAAGCATAAATAAAAAGCATAATTTGGAACGTCGCTAGCTTCGGTGCCATGCCCAGCTTAACAGCAGCATCAGCCATCCGCGGGGTGTACACCCTATGTGATGGATCAACGAAGTCAATTCTAAGTGGAAGGGTAGAAAGAAGCGAGCCAACTTACATCCTCAACGCGTCCCAGATTTAAAATCAGGTTGCGAAGAAGCATTCGTTGGTTTGATCTGAGATGGCTGCTATTCATAAATATTCACGTAATAATCAACAAAGTATGATGATATGCGACTAGAAAATGAAAATCTGCCCTCATCATCACCACCTCACCACCTAAGGTTTGTATCCGCGATAATCTGGACATATTCAAAACACTGTAACTTTTCAAATATTTCGGCAATGGGTCAAATATTTCGCTCCAACAGAGCTGGGTGTTTGAACTTATAAAGACTATTATTGGTTTTGACATTTGATAAACAGTATTCGAAATGGCGACGAATGAAAAAAAAACATGCGCGAACGGATCTTGAACGGCATAAAAACATAAAAATCTTGTATGCATGTATGTATGTAGGAAGCCACCATCCTACCGTAGGCCTTGCCCTGTATGCGGTTAGACTTAACAGAAAGATCATGCTTTGTTACCGTTCTAAATTCAACGTACTGCTGTATGAAGGGCCAAAAAGGGTTGGACAGGCCCGTAAGCAGAGACACTTACGTGACACCTGCGGGAATAAGAGAATCTCCTTCCAGCAGTAAAGACTGTATTCAATGAAATTTGGACACACGCAATTGTTCGTAACTTTTTAGCGTGTGGATAAAAAATATTGAAATTTTAACTGAATGTATTTCATTGTGTTGTGTCAATTGTGTAATGAATTTCGTGAAAATCGGTCGAGAGATTTCAGTGATGGCTTCGTGGCCAACAAATTTTGGGCACTCACTTCGAAAACCCAAACGCTTCTCATCGATGGATAGGAAAACAGATCGGAATCGCACATTCAACCGTATCTCATATGATCAAAACGTTCAAGGACCGTAAGACAACCAAGCGGAAAAATGGTAGTGGCAAAAAACGTGGCACATCAAATCCGGAGAAGGCCAGGATGGTATTGAACCAATTTAAGCGTTATCCCAACATTTCGATCAGGGATGTTGCGAAAAAGGCGAAAGTTTCAGTTTGTTTTGTGCAGAAAACAATGAAACGTTCTGGATTACATGTGTACAAGGTCCAGAAGGCACCAAATCGGAGCGATAAACAGAACTCGGTGGTCAAAACTCGTGCAAGAAAATTGTACAGGGAGTGGCTCACAAAACCGTTCTGCATTGTGATGGACGATGAGACCTACATTAAAGCCGACTCCAAACAAATGCCAGGACAGGAACACTACGTCGCCACCTCTAAGTTGGCCGTTCCGGAGAGTGTACGGAAGAAGAAACTGTCGAAATTCGCCAAAAAATTCCTTGTCTGGCAAGCGATCTGCGGATGTGGCAAAATGAGTCAGCCCTTCATCACCTCTGGGACCGTCAACGGACAAATCTACAAGGACGAATGCCTCCAAAAACGACTTCTGCCCTTCTTGAGATCTCACGATGGCCCGACACTGTTTGCCACACTGTTTGGCATCTTGCCACTATGCCCGGCCCGTCTTAGACTGGTACAAAGATAATAATGTAGTTTTTGTACCAAAAGACGTCAACCCTCCAAACACTCCGGAACTTCGCCCAATTGAAAAATTTTGGGCAATCATGAAGGCAAAGCTCGTTAAAACTCCAAAACTGATAGAAAATGAACTTGAACTAAAGAAAGTGTGGTTAAAAGTAAGTAAGCAAGTCGGTCCTATCATTGCCCAAAATTTGATGAAAGGGGTCAAGGCAAAGGTGCGGGCATTTGGGTTGGGAAAAGAGGTTCAATAAACCAATGATGTCAAAACTTAACCATTTAGTAGTACTTTATTTCCAGAAAGTTTGAAAAGAATCGGGCTCAAGGAAAATTTTTGGTGACCTATTTTGTGTGTCCAAATTTCATCGAATACAGTCTTTGTGATTCAATAAAACAAATAACAAAATACGCAATTCAGTTAAGCTTTCCACTAGATGGTTTGTTTGAGAAAGGCGCGTCAAATTCATTACGATTGTTGGAGTGGAATGTACCAATCATGAATGATAGACACATCCCCTCATAGACTCTGGTTGGCTGTCCACTCCATTGTTCAATTGCAACTTCAATGATGCCCTGATGCACCCTCCCATCCCAGTATTTAATTGTTTAAATCAATGAAATATAGTAAGGTTCATGCAATATATGTCAACTGTGGAATATGTAAAGGAAATAAGTATATATAAAGTGTATGCAGTTTGATAACGCAAAATTGGTAGCCTGTTCTGGATAATGATTTCAGAATCGTATACCTTGCGTGTCGAAATGTCCTTTCTGTTGGTTTTAGGGAGCAATAACATGTAACAGTTGTCAGAACCTTTAAACATAATACAATCAGAAGCACGCTGTGTTAATAAAAGGCGAACACGAAATTATTGCGACACATTCAATAGGGCATAACTTTTATACCATTGGGTAAAAATCAACCAAATTTTGCACACTTTCTCATTGATGTGTATTGTTTACATGCTGTCAAACTCGAAGTCGTGTTTTTCGATGCAACGAAAATGGAGGTGAACCAACGCGAGTCGAGAGAACAAATTCTTTCCAAACACCTGTAATTTCCTGACCTGTCGCACCGGCAGGTGGGAAAAATGTTGAACATTCACCATTCAACCGTCTCCAGAGTGTTCCAGGAGCGGTTGACGTTGGACCACGGCAAAGGAGCTGGAAGAGAACCAGGACCGGAGAACAAAAAGACGGAGGGAAAGGTGAAGCGGATGATTAAAGCAAATCCCAACGTCTCAAGCCGTGATTTGGCTAAAAAGATCGGCATGTTGCAGAGCTACGTCCAGAATGCAAAGAAGAGAGCTGGACTACATCAGGGTGGCCACTCAATTTTCAATTTCAAATTCCCGGTTTTTCCCGGTTTTCTCGGACCAAATGTTAAAAATTTCCCGGTTCAAGACTGCTTTACAGATCGGGAAAAGCGTCACTTTGTGCGCTTGTGTGTTTTAAATGGAACCCGGGATTTGGATTCTCGTGGCAGGAAATAAGTCTACACAAAAATTACAGTTTTCTTTAAGTGTTAACCCAATTTTACACTAAGAAATAAAATTCATCTCTACCCACTTCTTCCGAAACAGTTTTTATTTTTTTGATTTAGATCATTACACGGAATACATTAACCTCACTTTTTTGACAGTTCAGGAAGCTTGTTTTCCAGGTGTTAGAATTTGAACCGCTCAAACTAAATTTTTCATTGACTTTTTTCTGGATTCTGAATGATTAGATTCAGGAAATGATGGAGTAATAAGCACTGGTTTCTGTTTTCCGGCTGTTTTACTTTAATCGTAATAAATTTCGATCACAAAATCTCGGACCGATCTTACCGAAAATATCCTAAGTCCACGTAAACTGTCAAAACTGCATTGATCCCTGAACTGTCAAAACTGCATTGATGACACCATCGTGCAATGATCTATTGATGTGCTCGAATATTTGATGGTTTTGACAGTTAGTATGAACAGCTAACAGAGGAAGAAATATTAAACGAAGAAATTACAGACCTCCTGCCAAAAAAAAAAATGAAATGCGTAGCCAAAACGACAAAACGGGATAAGGAGATTTCGAAACATCCTTGCTTGTACCAAATAACAATAAAGGAGAATTCCAACAAGATACCTAAATATTAGATTTCAAGCCGTTTTCGTTTATTGTGGTTATGCTTTACTGGTATCGCTTGTTATAATTAGAAGAAGAAAAAACCGCTGTCGAAATACGATGAGTGTTAATTCGCAAATAAAATTGTTGGAATTCGGCGACGAATATGAGCTCAGTATCACCAATAAAGCGAAAAGGTGAACGTGAGAGATTAATAATAATTATTAGGTTTTCTGATGTCTAATCCCTTTTCTTTCAAACGCATAGGATGAATATATAATATATTGTTTTCATAGGGAAACGTTTGCCTGACAGCAAGTCCTTTACTTTCTATGCGCTTGAAAGAGAGAAGAGATCAGACGTCAGAACACACACTTAGGCTTTTTGACGTTTAATCACCTTACCCTTTCTGGCACCTGCAGAGGAATGATGGTTTGTTTTCCTCCAAATGGTTTTCCTTCTTACTTGCACTCCTTGGATCTAAATGGCGCTGTAGTGCGCGTGCATTAAACATCACTAAGCCTACTACGCGAATGAGCCAAGATATTTATAGAAGGTAAATAAATTCACACACTCTAAAATTTCACAGATCGTTATGGATGAACACGCTAAGATAGGAATAACTAGAGGTCGATGATAATCACACACAATCTATATTATGTATAATCATGTGAACATAAATTCCCGGTTTTTTCCCGGTTTCTCCCGGTTTTTTAATTTTTGGTTTTTTTTCCCGGTTTTCCGGGTTTTGGGGGCCCCCTAAAAGCCGATTTTAAGCAAACTCCGGGGTTGGAGTTTTTCACCGACAAGAGCAAGTTCTATGTGGACGACAAATTTAAGAAGAAGAAAATGTCGAAGTTCGCCTCCAAATATCTCATTTGGCAGGCCATCTGCTCTTGCGGACTGAGGAGTGAGCCTTTCGTGACAAAGGGCACAGTAAATGGCGAGATCTACAAATCTGAGTGCCTCGAGAAGCGCCTTTTGCCGTTCTTGCAGCAGCACGACAAAGCTCCGCTATTTTGGCCAGATTTGGCATCATGCCACTATTCTAAAAGTGTCCTGGAGTGGTATGAGGCCAATTCTGTCCATTTTGTTCCAAGGGACATGAATCCGGAGCTGCGCCCGGTGGAACAGTACTGGGCAATGATGAAGCGGGAACTTCGGAAGAGCAAGAAGACAGTCAAAGACGAGAAGGACATGTTGAGAAAATGGAAAAAAAAACTGAGAAACTGGTACTGGATGACACTGTAAAGACTTTAATGGAGGGTATCAAGCGAAAATGCGTTCAATTTTACACTCAAGGCTCCATCGATTAACTTTTGTTTTGATTTTTGAAGTAAATATATGTATAAAACTACCCTAAAATTTTGATTTGATTTTAAACATTATAAGAAAATTGGTATGACATTTTCGGTGTCGCAATAATTTCGTGTTCGCCCTTCAGTTACTATTAATAATGCGGGTCAATCGTTACTAAAATTGTTCAATTCTCCCTTCCAAGTTAGCGGTGAAGAAGAATAATAAACCAACAAAAAAAAATAATAGTATTTTGTACTTTGAAGAATTGCGCAGAGTTTTTTGGCGTCCGTATTGAGGCACTATATATGTTAAATAAAATAATATGGAGAGTATTAGAGAATAATTGTACATAAAAAAATATATAAAACTTCTTTTTTTTTTCTTTTTTTTACGTCGGCCTATTTCCTCACATGGTGACAATCACCGACGCCAGGAAGACGACTCCACCACCTGGACCCTACCTAACGACTCATGAATATGAGCCGGGACCAACGGCTTTACTTCCCTTCCGAAGGAAGACGTGACCAGATTTTTTCGCCTCAGAAAAACCACCGACGTCGACTGGGATTGAACCCAGACCTACTGGGGTGCCAAGTAGCAGTCACGCTTACCACTACACCACCGACGCCCGCATATAAAATATCTATCAAGTTAAATTAGTACAATAATAATAACAAAAATAATGATAACAAGAGAAAAGATTAAGTAGGCATAAAAACATAAAAATCTTGACCTATAAATTACCTCCACTATTATCCTCAACTAAATCCTGGCAGCTATTTTAGATCGCAATAGATAATTCAGTTTGTGGGCGAAGCACTTTACCAAGATGAGACAAGCTTCGTCGGCACATTTTGGGCAGTTTTGAATCAAACACATAACCGATTTGACATGATGTTTCGAAAAATGTAACCGGCTGTTCCGGTACTAATAAATACACTAATGATTAACCGTCAATTCAAAATGCGTGCAGTATTCAACCAACTTCTGGCTGCGTCCTGTTGGTCACATACAAATTAACCTGATGTTGTCATTTTTTTTTTTTTCAATTTTTGCATAGAAGTTTGCAAATGCGTGATCTTTCTCCCGAGCAAAGAAAACGGATTGTGCACAAACGGTGCACCGTTCTGCCAGAAAACTGGCTAAGGAAGAAGTTGTGAGCGTCGGAGCAGTTCAAACCGCATTACGGAAGTATCAACAACAGTGCTCTTCCGTAGATTCCCCGAGAAGGGGTAGAAAACCCGGTCCCGCTGACCCTACAATCGACAGAAAGGTAAGGGACTATTTCAAGCGTCATCCTTCAGCATCAGTCCGAGATGTGGCGAAAAAGCTAAGTACTTCGGCGACTAATGTTATGCGTGCCAAGGACAGAATGGGCCTACAGACTCGTCGGTAGCAGAAGCAGCCAAAACGAAGCACCAAACAGGCTGAATCGGTGAAACCGAGGGCTCGAAAGCTGTACGACAAACTGCTGACAAAAAAAATCGGGCTGTGTTATCATGGACGATGAAACCTACATAAAATTCGATTACAAAACTCTGCCGGGACCACAGTTTTATACCTCGCCGAAGGGAAAGGATGTTCCTGGATCAGTGTGGCAGGCCATATGCGGATGTGGAAAAATATCTCGTCCATTCATTACGACAGACACAATGAATGGTCAAATCTATGTGAAGGAGTGTCTGCAAAAAAGGTTGCTACCTTTGATCAAACAAGCCTACAATCTTTTGGCCTGATCTTACGTCCTGCCATTACTCTAAATATGCACTAGAGTGGTACAAAAGAAACAATGTCGTGTTTTTACCAAAGGAGATGAATCCACCAAACTGCCCAGAGATTCGCCCAATCGAAACTTTCTGGGCTTTGACGAAGGCGAAGCTGAGAAAACACATGAAACCAGCGGATAGTGTTGAAAAATTTAAGAAAGATTGGCCAAAAGTGGTGAAAATGGTAGGAGAAAGCACTGCGCAAAAGCTTATGAGTAGTGTAAAGGGAAAAGTTAGAGAACTCGCCTACCCTACGAAAAATCAAGCAAATCGAAATGAAGATGGAAAGAAAACATTGTTATTTACTATGTTTGAGAATAAAAAACAATAAAAAATCATAGTATGGTCTTTTTTATTTGAGAAAGAAAGTGTATTTATATTTTTCGGAACAGTCAAAAATCAACGTTAAAAAATGACACATTTTTTTAAATTTACAAATGTGTTGTGTGTAGGAATAAAACAAAGATTTTGCCTGAAACAAGTCAAAAATGTAATGTTTACACCGGCAGAGTTTCATCTCAATCGGTCAAGTGATAACATTGAAAGAGTTGGAACAAGACGAGATGCCCAAACAAGTTTTGAGCGCTTACTTCGAAGGTCCTAACGGATAGCAAAACATTTCGGAATTCATCTTTTAACCATATGCCACGTGATCAAAACATTCAAGGAGTATCATGTAAGCAAGCAGAAGGATGATAGCGTCGGCCAACTTTAAAGTACAGGATGCGGCAAAAATGGCAAATGTTTTGATTAAACGCGCTAGTTCGGAAGGAATTGGATCGATAAGCAAAGTACGGTGTCCTAAATCCGCAAGAAAGTTGTCTGGCAGGCAATCTGTGGATGTCGTAAAATGAGTCAGTCAGTCAATCATCACATCTGGCTTCATCAACGGGCAAATTTACAGGGACAAAAATCTCCAGAAACGCTTGTAATTTCTGAAGTCCCACCGAGGCCAGATGCTGTTTTGGCCAAATTCGACACCCTGGCATTACGCGCGGCCAATCTTAGACTGGTTTAAAAAATGTTTTGAAATTGGAAATATCTTCTCAACATCATGGGATCCCAGTAGTGAACAGCAGTTTCTGCTAGAACCCAAGGATGTGAAGAGAAAGTATCGATAGGTCCGATAGAGCTCGGCAGGTTATGAAATTGAATAGAAGTAGTTTGAAATTGAGCGTAGGGCTTTGTTTTGGCAGTATTTCGAAGCAAACACAGACACTTTTGCCAAACATCCCACTGCGGGGTAGGTCAAGGCAGGGACGGATCCGCCACCTTGACTGGCAAAAATGTCTGCAATGGCACAGAATGGTTCTAGCGATATGTGAAATCTCCGTTTTTACACTCCCTAAAGACCACATGTGATGGGAATCAATTTCCAATTGGGTTTTGAAAACACAACTTCTTATTTTTACCAGTAATGTTTTTCTCGTCGTTGTTTACTTAACAACCTCAGAGATAAACCTGTTAAAGTGTTGTATGCTGATACTCCAGACAGCATGTTTTGACGGAAACCCCATCACAGGCATGAATACACTACTAATCAACTATGTTTTTATTGCGTACAGTGAGCCAAATTTAAATTATAATGTTTTGAAATTCCCATCACATGTGGTCTTTAGGGAGAGGAAAAATGGGCATACTCAAAAAAAAAAGTGGGGCCCTATTTTTGCCACTAAAGAGGGAGGATTTTTTTCTGGTGGGATTCTGTGGGACAGCTCGAAAATTTTTTTTTTTGAGGTGATAGATGAGGGCGAAGAAAAGCATAATAATTTCTAAAGCTTAGATGACTCTAAAAAAAGTGAAAAAAATATAAATTTAATATTTTTTAAAAAAAAAAAAAAAATATTAGTAATTTATTAATAATTAATTATTTTTTTTTTTTCTTTTTTTTTTTATAAAAAAAAAAAAAAAAGATTCAATCGAAATTCCACGAAAAGTTTGCACGTGTTGAACGAAGCTTATTCAACACACCAAGCATGATCAGTTCTGAGTCCTGAGAAGAATTAACTGTGAATTCAGAGTTCGAATCTTCAATGAAGTTCGTTCAAAATGCTGAAAAAAAAATTGATGATACTGATCAAACCTTGCTCGAAATAACAAACAAGATACGCCCACTGCTGGACTACTTAAGTCCTTGGCAAGTTCGCTAAAAATTCAGGATGTGCTCTATATCTTTACTAAGTGCTCCAGAATGTTCTTCATCCTCCAGAATTCTCAGCATCAACCAACACAATCCCAGATAGATTTTTTCGGCAGCAGGGTAAATGCACCCTTCTTTTTGGGGAAATGCTCCTTAAACTTTGGAAAAATGCTCGTTAGATGCGTTTGCCCGGTATAATGCAATCGGAGGTATTCACCTTCTGGTTAGCGCTTACCGATTGTTTTGACGGGTCTTAAGTTTCTTCAAGATTGTATAGCGGAGCTTCGCTCCGCAATCTTCAAGGTAGTTTTTTTTTTATCCCCATAGGATTGCAATGATCGGTGTTGGTTTTTGAAAATTTTCAAGTGATTAGGCCGGAAGGATTAGTCTATGGTGACCAAATAAACACCGGGCTTTCGAAATCAGCTCACATAGTCTTCTTGAAAAATTTTGGGATTCAGTATCAGTCAGTATACGTGTTTTGTTGTCGAGGTATTTGTTAAAGTCCGTGTTATTGTACTTGTCCGTGTCATTATATTGTTAGTGATGTTCTTGTCAGTGCAATTATTGGTATCTGCGCAATTTCATATAGTACAGGTGTGACAATGTAACAGCTATCTCCCTTATTCTACGCTCCCAAATGGAACAAAGTATTTGACGTTAAACTCATCGGGAAAATAAGCTGCTCTGTTGGACATGGATATTTGTGGACGGTCTTTTAATATATAGTTATGTATGTATGATGTGTATGTAGTTTTGGAAATGTTAAATGATTCACTTACCCACACTGTTGTTATTATTATTAGCTTTTGATTTGTTGGGAACATACCGCCTTAGATGATACTTGCATGCATGTGATTCTTCCACGTAGGTCTTTCTTGGGCGGCTACTTGGTCTTGTTCCAACCAGAGACCGAGATGTCTGACTATCCAGGTTGCGTCGCCATGAGACTCGGATTAGCTTCCACTGTGACCCTACCAGGCTCCAAGCCTAGCCTTCCTGATTCTTGTATTGTTTCTTTTTTCGTTCTAAAAGTATACAAAAATATTCGCTCCTCTGCCAAAAACCAAACCAAGCCAAACGTAGAATCTGTGTAGTGATGCTTTCCAGAAATTTGCAGAACCATAATAAAACTCAGTTATAATAAAAGTATTGAAATTAATAGACGATTCTTTGAATAGCAGTAATATAATTGAATTATGCAAATTCTATATTGTATGAAAATAAGGAAAGGTGTCGAATTAAAAGTTAATATGCTACTACTAGAGAGTTCAAATGCACTTCTGGTCCACATCACCCCTGGCAACACTGGTTTGCATCTTTCCCGTTTGGGTCAAGATCCAGATAAGCCCTGGAACCTGGTAGTTATCAAGCTACCTCAAGGTTTTGCCAATGCCCAGGGTTACCTTGTGATCAAAAAGTTCCGGTAATTTGAAAAAAAACGCATTTATTTCAATTTTTAATTGATATCTTTATTATCGCCTTCAAAGTACTCGCCATTAGAGGCAACACACATATGCCAGCGCTTTATCCAATCATCCATACATTTTTTATAGGCCGATGAATGTATGGCTTTCAGTTCTTCCAGCGAGTTACATTTTTATCCGCATCAATCGATTCAAAACGCCTACCTCTGAGCGGAATTTTCAGTTTTGGGAAGAGAAAGAAGTCGCACGGGGCAAGGTCTGGTGAATATGGTGCTTGTTTGATGGTATTGGTGGAGTTCTTGGCCAAGAATTCACAAATAGTGAGCGCGGTGTGTGATGGAGCGTTATCGTGGTGTAAAATCCACGAATTATTGCGCCACAATTCTGGCCTCTTCTTTCGAATTGCCTCACGCAAACGTCTCATAACTTGTAAATAATACTCTTTGTTAACCGTTCGACCTTCTGGAAGGAATTCAGAATGGACGACACCGCGAAAATCAAAGAAAACGGTCAGTAAAACTTTAATTTTGGAGCGACTTTGTCGTGATTTTTTTGGTTTCGGCTCATCTTCGGCGCGCCATTCGGACGATTGTTGACTTGTGAGCATATCAAATTCATATACCCACGTTTCATCACCAGTTATGATGCGTTCCATGAATGTGGGATCGCTATCTGCGTTCGCAATCATCTGTTTAGCGACCTCAACTCGATGCTGTTTTTGCAAAAAATTCAGCTCTTTTGGAACAAGTCGTGCTTCAATGCGTTTCATACCCAGAATTTCCGTCAAAATGTGTTCGGTCGATCCAAATGAGATATCAAGGAGTGCAGCTATCTCCCGAATGCTAATTGAGCGGTTTTCCATAACTAAATTCTTCACGGAAGCGATGTTTTCATCGGTAGTTGAGGTCGATGGTCGTCCAGAACGCGGCATGTCACTCACGCTTTCACGGCCTTCTTTAAAGTCTTTGTGCCAAACAAATGTACGATTTTGTGACATAGAGTCCTCACCAAAGGCTTTTTGCAACATTCTGAGCGTTTCCGCTGCAGAAAATCCGTTTGCAACACAAAATTTCACACAAACGCGTTGTTCCAATTTTTTATCCATGGTAAAAATCGATGAGCATCTATTTTTCGACTAACAAAAGCAGTTCTCAAAACAAAACCAATGGATAATTTGCTCTCACACTTTGACAGAATATCAGAACTAGTGTTGCCATCTTACACTAAAAAGATTTTACCGAAAAAATAAAGGCGGCCTTTTTAAATTGAAAATTACCGGAACTTTTTGATCACAAGGTACCTCTAAAACTTCAAGATTGTTTCCTTTTTGAGTAGGAGAGTTTTACTACTTAGTCCTGGGGACTCCCTAGGTTTTAGTAAACATATTTTCCTTCGTATCTGTATACCATTCGTTTAAGTACTCTGGGGGGTATGGGTAACTGCTTTGTATTGGTTGGGGTTGTGGGTTGTTGTTTTTAGAAACGAGTTTTGACGCTTTTGATTAGCTTAGTTTTTGGGGTAGTCAGAATTAACTTAAATAATTGATGAATTATGAATTTATAAAATCTTCTGTATCATAACCTAAGAATATTTGTCTCAGAAATTTCCTAGGAAAAATATAGGGGAAAAGGGGGACCAAACTTTAATGTACGAATTTTAGTGAAACTTTAAAATCATTACGCTTTTATAAACTGGTCGAATTGAAGTGTATCCCGTAGGGATTTTATAGGGTGTTTCTATCAAAATTTGGTCAAACTGTAATTTTTTTTTTTTTTTGTGTTTGAGTCGATCAAAGTTATGTATTAGTAAGTGAAATTCTTTTTCTTTTTCAAGTTCAGTTAATACAGAATACAAGAGAAATATTTAGCTAAGTTTCCTTTTAACCGAATGCGAATTGCCGGGTCTTTTGTTTAACACCTGCCATAAAATTTTGTACAGACCCCTTGTCCACTTTATTCGCCGCAGAACGCCGGTTTGCCTTGGATTGTTTCTCGCTAACAACACCTTTTTGAGTCTTTTTAAGGTTCCGCTTGACGATGGCCCAATATTTTTCAATTGGACGGAGCTTTGGCGTGTTGGGAGGGTTCTTGTCCTAGGGCACCACTTGAACGTTGTTGGCAGCATACCACCCCATGGCTTTTTTCCGTAATGGCAAGATGCCAAATCCGGCCAAAATAGAACGGAACAAGTGTGTCGCTTCAGGAAAGGTAGTAGACGTTTTGTAGGCACTAGCTCAGATAGATTTCCCGGTTGACGGTTCCTGTCGCAATGTAAACGTTGCTCTTCAAGCCGCAGATACAGATGGCCTGCCACACCAGATCTTGGAATTTGAATGGGTGAAAATCTCACCTTTCCCCGTCTGGTTGCTGTATAAAATTCCCTGTCGGACCTTGTTTAAAGTCTGCTTGCGTAAGTTTCATCGTCTGACACGCAATCAAACTTCGTCAGCATCGTCGTGTGGAACTTTCGCGATCGTGCTTTGGCCGACGTGCTTTGTTTATCGTCGCGATTTCGAGTCACCACATTCTTGTAAGTCGACAGTTCAGCTCGTTTTGTAGCTCTATCCACGGTTGATGGCACCACTCCCAGCTTCTTTGTGACATCTTGGACGGAGAGGTTGAGGTTCCGCTCGAAACAGCGGGCAACTCTTTTTGTCGTCGCTGTGGTCTCCGGCTTTCGATTTCCCCCCGATACAACTTTCCTGGCTGTCGAAAAACGTTCACCGAACACTTTTAATACATTGGTACAGTTGATTTAGCAACATTCAACAATTAAAAAAAAAAAAAAAACATACTGAAGAGGAAACGCCGAAAACGAGGAGTGGAAAAAGCGGAAGAATAGAAACAGAAGAAGATACAAAAAAGCTGAGAAGAAAATGCAAAATTCTAGAGGTGTAGAAATTTAAAATTTGTGAATCAAGGACTGACCGACACGAATGCACTCAGATGTAAAGTGTCGTAAATACAAAAAAAAAAAAAACATTCAATCATTTCACCAACTTGGCGTGAGAGTAGTTTGGATTTTCGCAAAGCACGTTTGATGCGTTGCTTCTCTTCCTTCGACGACATTTTGATATTGCTAATCTCAAAATCAAAATAGAGGCATGATGCTACACGCACACATCTTCGAAATGAGGGGTGTGCACAAATTTTTAATGCACGATGAAAAGAAATGGTCAAGTTTAAGTCGACCAAATTTTGATCGAAACACCCTTTACTTATGACCGAGTTGAGTTCGCTTGACTGTCGGGATACGAACAATCAAATCTAGATTCAGAATTACTAAGCGATTCACCGAAAATGAGTCCTTTTTCTGATGTACAACAGGGGTAGTCAGCTTTAGAAAAAAAACTGAATCTAACAAAATATTTTTTGAAAAAAGTGACTATAAATCAGAAATGACTTGATATTTTGATGTAGTTTCTTTATTGGACATTTTATTTGCATTTTGGATAAACGTTTTGAGTATTTTACTCATATCCCATCAACATTTGTACAATCCAACATTTTATGAGCACTAATGCTGCTAAGATTTAACTCGTTTTCTGGTAGGGAGCAAACGATTTGACATTTGGCATAGCGCGTTTGACAGCTAATCGATAAGATTAGATCGATTCTCTGTCAAACGGCCTACGCCAAACATCAAATCGCTTGCTCTCTATGAGTAGAGGAATTCTATAGTCGGTCTCCCTTGCGTTGTCAAGAAATATAAATAAAAATTAGTTGGTGTTTTGTATGTCACTGTTCAATTCGATAACGGATGGACGTTTTTACAAGATTCATTTGTGTTCGATTTGTCATAGGATTTACTGGGTTTAAACGTATAGATATACGAAAAATTGTAATGAAATATCTGGAAAATTGTAAAAATAATGAATGGTGATGCAATATGGGACCACGTGCGTCGCATTCGAACTAATCTAGAGTGCTGTGACCGACCAGCGCTCTGCATTTGACAAGTTCAACTGAGGTAGAGGCGGGACAGCGTTCACCAGGACATCTAGTTTGAAATAAAACTAATTGAAATAATACAAATAAAGAATATAATGCAACTAAAATGATGTAAATTAAAGTAAGTTTCAAAAACGCATTATCGCATGAATATCTAAAGTAAAATGAATGACTGAGACCGACGCATCAATGAGGCTATATTGTGCGGTCAAAGCATGATCCTTTGGTCAAACTTGTGACCGCATCATGGTAAACGAATTCAAGAAAATTATACCTAACCTATCTTTGCGGAAGAAAATATTAATACGGAACTGATTTCTAGATAATAGTACCACGATTCACAGCCTACAATATTTTTTATTTTATTCTGCTGTCAGTCAGATTTACACGTAAGATGAAACATACACTTTTTTGGTGTATATTTCTCGACTTTTATATAGTGTAGATAAATCTTTTTTACTATAGATACAAGTGATTTTTTTTAACTTTTTACAATCGGCGGTGTGAAAATTGTGACTTTAGTGACCATTTTCCGAAAAATAGTGACTTTAGTAGCTTTTGGATGGAAATAGTGACTTTTTAGTGACTAGCCTTAAAATAGTGACCAAGTCACTAAAAAGTGACCTGCTACCAGCCCTGTAGCTTCAAGAAGTGCAAGCCATCAACCGACTTCCTTTGTCTTCTTCACAGATCGTTCCTTTTATGGCTTCAAACGGATAGAGCATTTCTTCTTTTCCAAACCGTGTTGCACCAACCCCAGATGGAAAAACGAACGAACGAACGAACGAAAAGCCAGGAAGTGCCTCGAACGTCTACCGGCGGATTCAATCCAACTGCTGATGTATTATTTATAAAGCACATCATAAGCTCGGAACGCCTCTCACACCCTCGCTCCGGATCCACCGGAATCCTTCAAACATTTCGCTTTTGCTTATCGTAACTATTTTATTACCAGGATCCGCACCCTTGCCAGCCCAGTCAGCAGAACTTTTTTTTCTTCATCCTGGCCATCAACACCGGGGGACCAATGAAAAATATTCAAACAGCTTCAATTCTAGCACAATTCATCTAACTCTTGTTGTTGTTGAACGGGAATGCCGTCACCGCCACAACTCAAACGTGTATGGATTACTCGCACACACATACATAACATACAATCCGCAATCCCCTTCAGACTATCTCACTCACTCAAAAGCCTGCAGAACGAAACAGATCCGGAAATTGAATCTGAAAGGAGAAAATTAATCCGGAATCACTGATGAGTTTTCCTTCCAACGAAAATGAACTCTTAATACTTGGTGCTAACCAAACTCTACAACAGGAGTCCGGAACCAGCTTAGATGAGCGAGTGAGAGGTGATGGGAGGGGAATTAGAATGCGCGCCATTCTAGCAATGCAACTGGGGTGGAGTGCACACACGCTTTCAGGTCTTTGGCAATGGAAGTATGAAAAATTACTATCTTATGTGGTTCTGACTTGGGGGAGTCCCCTTTTTGCATATGGAATGTATCATCATCGTCGTCGGAGGAAGAACAAACCACCATCAATACCGGAGAATTATGGAGAAGCCTTGCTTCGCCTCTGGTCCCGGGCCGAGGTTCGATTCTGGACCGGTGCTTGGTGCTTCATCGGGCATGTAGATATCAATTACTGGATTGTTGAGAGTCCATACGTGTGTTTGGAGAAGAAGGAATGCGGACAACAGTGGGACAGGAAGCTCTTAAATGTACTTACGTGTTTCATCTTGCCGTCCAATGTCGAGGTCGTGGTGGAGAACTGCAATGGAAAAGAGGAAGGAGGGGTTAGATGGAGAAAAATAAATGTTGTGAAGAGTGAAGTGCTTCTGGTATGAGGCAAGAGAACCCGGTGCTTGATCATGTTATTTCTAATTATTTATTGAACGCCGAGGAATTATTGAGCAAAAACAAACAAGGTTCAGGTGCTCAGAAAACCATGACCAGCAAGAGAGAGAGAGAGCTAATGAAAGCTTTTCCGGTCTTGATCTGAAAATGCTGAACAGTATTATTTGCCAGTGCGGAAATGGAAAAAGCAGTAAAGCTATTTTTATTAAGTTTGGCACTGTTGTTGAAACCCGGATCTCCGTAGAGACCGAAGGGAAATGATTTTACTGCATTCGGCATGCCGACATGTAATGGGTGGCTTGGGAAATTAGCAGATGACGTTGTTATGAGCTCTGAGGGGGGATCAGTCTCCGATCTGCAACGGGGTGTGGGCAAATGGAAAAGCAATTGCATTTGAATGGAATGGATTGGAATTGTAACCCGTTCGCCCGGTATGGGGCCAATGTTGATATGTCACGTTGTTAAATCAGCCCAAGAATTCTGAGGGTGTTGGCGGAATTTCCGGCACAGATAGAACGCAATTATTTGGATTGATTAAAGAGGTTGAGGAATTGACGTGTACAATTTTGTTAATAAAATTTCACAAATTGTGATTGCAGGCCCAAGCCGTATTATTTCCATCCATCGTTGTCTCCATCGATACCATTCAATGAATCAATCAATGCAGGGGCACTGGGATGCGATTCATCACTAGGATGAGTTTGGTTTTTACTACTTACTATCAGACGCAATGATTTTCGCCTAAATCCAGTGAACTTTTGATTTAAGAATATCCGCGGACAAAATCGGGCACGCGTATATCAATATTGACAAAAACACAAGACGATAGTGATCAGCCATCCACGAGCTAAGAAAATCGAAAGTCAGTGGTTGCCTTGACCAATCGGTTTTCTTTTTTTGTCATAACTCGAGTTCATGGAAGCTACACTGTACAGTTGGCGTTGAGTTTCTTTAACTCGTTTATTTTACCCATTATCGAGTAAAACTGGATAAACCTATTACCAATTAACGGGTTAAAAATTTCACACTTGTGGGTAGAGTAGTTTACTTCCTGTCACTCGATAATCGGTAAATTTCCAACAGAATTTGTTTTTCCTATGTTGCCGGTATCACTAAAACAAGGTTGACAAAACTTTTAAGTTTGAGGAAAGAAATTCGGAATCTTGAAGGATTATGTGCTTTTTGAGGATTTTTAGAACTTTCAAGAGCAAGCATTGTACGAACATTAAGTCGTCTGTTTTGGTTCCCAAAATTCGCCCGTTCAACCAATCATCTTCAAACTTTCAGGGAGTAAAATAAAACGTGTTATAAATATTTTCCCATGTTTGTTTCATTCAATTTCAATTTCACGAACCTTCTTCTTTACACTACTTATAAGGTCCTGTACAACATTTGGACCAACTTTTTTTTTGCGTGGCAATCAATTTTTTCTTCATACCTTCCTCCGATTTCACTTCCTTAGGATGCTTCCGAAGTGCCTGCTTCATGATGGCCCAGTACTTTTCAATTGGCTACAGTTTCAGTGCGTTCGGGGGGGTTGAAATGCTTCGGCACGAAATTGACATCCTTAACCTTGTACCACTCCAAAACCTCTTTCGAGTAATGGCACGAGGCTAAATCCGGCCAGAAAATCGTAGGACCATCGTGTGACCTCAGGAAGTAGACGCTTTTGGAGGCATTCCTTTCGGTACACCTGCTCATTGACCGTTCCAGTTGTTACGAATGGGGTGCTCCGCTTTCCAAACGAGCAAATTGCTTGCCAAATCATATATTTTTTGGCAAACTTTGACATCTTCTGCTTTCTAACGTCCTCAGGAACATCGAATTTATGATGAGCAGTGAAAAACTGAAGCCCCGGAAGCTGCCAGAAGTCTGCTTTTACATACGTCTCATCATCCATAACGAGGCAATGTGGTTTCGCCAACATCTGGGTGTAGAGGTTCCGTGCCCCTGTTTTACCTACTGTATTCTGCCGTTCATCACGATTAGGCGCCTTTTGGACTTTGTACGTGTGTAGTCTTTCGCGTTTTTTCGCATCTTACACGAAAGTTTTGGTTAGTTTCAGTTGCTTCGCCACATCACGAACTGAACTGTTGGGATTCCTCTTTAAAGCTTGAACTACCCGCTTGTGATCCTTAACACTATACGAAGATCCATTTTTGCCACTTTTTTCTTTCCGATCGATGGTCAAATGTTCGTGGTACCGATTTAAAACACGAGACACCGTAGATTGCACCATTCCCAGATTGCAAATCTGCTAGTGAAACTTACACAGCGTAAACAAATACACATTGAACCAATTCCACCCAAAATTTCAATAAAAAATACCCAACGGGTAAAAAGTTACAGACATTTAAAAGTGGTGCAATTTGATTCCGTACAACCTTTAAATCTATTGGAAAATTTGTTTGAATTTGCAAGCATATCTGAACATTGTTAGTTTGAATCCCTCATGTTTATTTAACACACATCTTTGTCTTCGATATCACACAGACTAGCGAAACTTAATTTTGATGTATGATGTATGATATGTACAACCACCCATTGTAGCACGGAAACTAAGTCTAAAACTATTAGATTATTACAGTGTTCCTTTTCATTTTCATTTTCATTTAGCAGCATTTGGTGGGCAATAAGAGCGCAAGTCAGTCCAAAGCCGATGGTGAAAGAGGGGTAGTGGCGAACTAGTCTATTCGGACCACATGAACTCCATGGGAAGGGACAAGGATAGGTTAGGGTAGGTGGTTAAGATAGGGCGTTTTGGACCGGTTAAAAATACTGCAAAAAGAAAATCATAAGTCGAGCACTCGACACTGAAGAAGTCTTTAAGTCGCAGACGAAATAGGCCTATCCGTCAAAAGATAAGCTTTCTCTAGAGGAATTTAAAGGAATTTTGCTCGCGTTTACTGCCGTTCTACGCACACTTGACCCGTGTTCTATGGGTTTCCCTACATACATGGGACAGTTGTGCTTATAACGGCAGTTTACTAGTGATCATTTGAAAAAAGTGTTTTAATGTTTTATTTTTTTATTTTAAAAGGTGATCAAATCAAGTGTTAATTTGAAATTCTCCTTGTTTCCCAATCACAATCGTAGCTATGTCCATTTAGAATCCGGAATAATAAAATCATCTGTATCTCGGAAACGGATTGACAGAGGAAAAAAAACGGATTGACGTACAAATAAGTTTAATATATCAAAACAAAGGTAATTTACTGTACTCTAAGGAAAAAATATCAATAAAAAACATTTCTCTTCGTTTCTAATGAAAATTCGCACTGCACACCTTCGGAGTCAACTTCCTTGGCACATTTGTTCCACATTTTGGCCCCAAGCCGTTTTTTCATTTTTCTTAAGCTTCCGCTTCATTATTGCCCAAAATCTCTCGATGGGCCGGAACTGTGGGCAGTTGGGTGGATTTATGTTTTTATCGATGAAATCTACGTTATTATCGCGGTATCACTGGATGACTTCCCGGCTGTAGTGGCAACTCGCCAAATCTGGCCAAAACTTCACGGGACCTTTATGGGCATTAATGAAAGGTAGTACGCGGTTTTTGAGGCATTTTCGCTTGTACAGCTTCGAGTCCATCGTCTTATTCGTCACGAACACTTTGGTCTTTGCTCCGCAGCTGCATATCCCTTGCCAAATCATCAGTTTTTTTGGAAAATTTGTCCATAAAAGCAAACTTAAACTTCGCAGGAACATCTCCTCGTGCCGTCGTTATGTAGAATTTTTGGCCAGGAAGCTGTCCGAAATCCATTTTGACGTAGGTTTCATCGTCGATGAGCAGGCATCCTTGGTACTTCGTCAAAACCTGCTGGTACAATTTCCGAGCTCGAGTTTTGGTGACGAAACTTTGCTTCAACGTTCTGTTTGGTTGCTTGCTGGCTCGATAAGAACGATATCCTGCTCGCAAACGAATTCTTCGAACGGTACTGCGAGCAGCAGCGTATTTTTGTGCGATTTCATTATCTGATAGTCCAGGGTTTGCTCTGACGGTTCTCAACACCTTCTGGTTCAGCTTGCGGTCATATGTTCCACTACGACGCTTACCTTGAGGCACTCGATCCACGCTCTTTCGCTCCCTGAAACGTTTGAGCTCATCATACACGGTTGATTTGGCTATTTTCAACGTTTTTGCGATTTTTATTGCGGACCACGTTGGCTCATCCACGTGGGTGTGCAGATTTTTTTTCTCTCCTCTCGGCTTCCATCTGGAATAACTTTTGACTCACTGCACGAAACACCGTGAATTTATACCACAGAAAGTGGGCGCCTAGGTAAACAAACCGCTGTAAAAGAATTCTTGCAGCGGTCACTTTCCGTGCCGCTGCAACACAATAAGTGATTCCGGATTCTAACTGGACAGAACTTTACTAATACGCTCAAAAAGTTTTTTTTTATTTTTTTTTTAAAAAAAAGAAATGAACAAAAAAATGGTAATTTACCACTCCCGAATAACAAAAAAAACGGCAACCCCAAAAAAAAAAAAACAGCCACCCCCGGGGGGTAACAAAGCCAGCCAGCGAGATGCCTCCTACTCATGTTGTTTTTATTATGAAGGATTTATAAAAAACAAACTTCTTATTTGAAAAAATAAAATACAGGTCAAACACAAAATTAAATAAAATAAAAAAAAAAAAAAAAAAAAGAAAGGGGGGGGGGGGAAGACAAACAAAAAAAAAAAAAAAAAAAAAACCACACCACACAGAGGAAGGCCCCCGCGCCCCCCGGGGGGAGCACCGCCCGCAGCGAAGCGCCCCCCCCCCCGAGCACCCTCAAAAACAAACAAATATGACAAACCCCAGTGATACGATACTCTGAGTTCCTAAACGGGCCCTCCGCATCCCACAAAACCACAATACTTATGGCCAAGGTCTAGAGGTCCACTGCATAGGAAATTCTATGGCACTGTTCAAACTTCCACCGCAAATTGAATATTAAATGTTTTCAAAATGGAATAAATCTATCTATGATTACATTTTTAGTGATTAGCGGCCTAACCCACACTCACACTCAACTTTAGTGCCTGTATACATGCGTGCTATTAAATAGAAAGATGAGCGAGTGTTATATTATCACTACTTAGTTTGGCTGGACCTTTGGCTCACCCATGAATGGTTCATTAGAGTAGAAATATTAAATTATTACATGCGCTCCCCTGAGCTTTGTACCGACCGGAATCGAAGCAAACACCATTTTTGCGGGATTGTTGTCTGGCATCCTTACAACGTGTCCCGCCCATTGCACCCTTCCAGCTTTAGCGGCCATGTGTTCGCCATAGAGTTGCACCAGCTGGTGGTTCATTCTTCTCCTCCATATGCCGTTTTCATATACCCCGCCAAAGATGGTCCTAACCCTCCAACTACTTGCTGGTCGTAGGTGGTGAAAACTAAACCGACGTCACCAATGATCCGAGGTACTCAAACTCATCTACCACCTCGAAAACTTCTCCGTCGATAATCACACTTCTGCCTGTGTGAGTTCTATCGCGGTTCCTTCAGCCAGGAGATACTTAGTCTTCGACGTATTCACCCTTGATCCGACCTTTACTGCTCAGTAACCACCTACAACGTTCTTCCGACAATGGCCACGTCGTCAGCAAAGTAAATTAATTGACTGGATTTATTGAAAAGCGTGTTCCACTCCTCCAGTGTTGAAGCCTGCACGTTTCATTACATCTTCTAGCGCAATGTTGAACAGGAGGCAGGACAGATCATCGCCTTGCCGAAGTCCTTGGCGTGAGTCACACGAGTCCGATAACGCACCCCAAGCCTTCACACAGGACTCTACACCGTCCATCGTTGCCTTGATCAGTATAGTCAGTTTCCCGGGGGAAACCGTTCTCGCCCTTAATCTTCCATATATCTTCACGATCAATGGTATCATATGCGGCCTCTATGAATATGTGATGTACATGAACTTGATATTCACGACACATGTGAAGGATCTGTCGCAACGTAAATATTTGATCTGTTATCGATCACCCGTCCACATAACCGGCTTGATAAGAGACGACGGAAGTAATCTGTGAGAGCAGAAAAGGATCCTAGTAATTCTAAAATTCTGTACATGGAACTACTTTCTTTGTGATGAAAGTTTTATACAGGTTTTAAACCAAACACAGGCTACAGGATACGTGCCTACTTTGGACTCCGAAGGACGCTAACAAAGTTCGCCGAACCACAAAGTTGACCATCTACAAGACATTAATTAGACCGGTAGTTCTCTACGGCCACGAAACATGGACATTGCTAGTGGAGGACCAACGCGCCCTTGGAGTCTTTGAACGGAAGGTGCTGCGTACGATCTACGGTGGAGTGCAGATGGAAGACGGAACGTGGAGGAGGCGAATGAACCACGAATTGCACCAGTTGCTGGGAGAACCTCCCATCGTACATATCGCAAAAATCGGTCGACTACGATGGGCTGGGCATGTCGTAAGAATCTCGGACGACAGCCCTGTTAAAATGGTTCTCGAAAACGAACCGACAGGTACAAGAAGAAGAGGCGCGCAACGAGCAAGGTGGATCGATCAAGTAGAAGGCGACCTGCGGACCCTCCGCAGACAGCGAGGCTGGCGAGGTACAGCCATGGACCGATTACAATGGAAACAACTTCTGTGTACAGCAGAGGCCACACCGGCCTTAGTCTGATTGGTAAGGTAAGGTACGGGTTACAGAACTCACCTAAAATTTGAAGTTTTACTTAGAACGAACACTACCAGTACCACCTGCGAGCAAAAATCGCAGATATTCAGTCGCTATATAGGTCAGTTAAAATGCTTCGGATAAAAGTTTTCCGAGAAAATCTTTATGCAAATCTGAGAAATTCTAACTCTGGTGTCATATTTTTAGAGAAGCTTGAAGAAAACCTTGAGCTATAAATTTGAAGACACTATTTTTTAGTCGCATCAATTAAAAACCATATTGGACTCTTCAAACCGACTGACATAATTCTCACAACTAATTCATCCATTCCAAACCTATAAGTTAGATACAACGACATTCGTTTTGAACACTCGACTTGAACTCAAATTCAGCAATAAATTCATACGACAGCAAATACCACATTCATCCAATTTTCATACATTTATTGCACTGCCAAGATCGTAACTCACATTCACCAGAGACAAATCCCAGAAATGCTATTTCCCTGCCCTGGAGAAAACTAGATGCCATTGCAGCCGATTCTCCCGGAAGGACAATTCCACAAAGACAGCAGCATCCCACTCGAAGTCAGTAGCATGGCAGAGTCCCTGGCTTGGCCAAACGAACCGGAACCGGAGGAAAAATTAGAAAATAAATAAGTCAGTGTTAATTTACCCCAAACAACACGCCATTAATTACGTTTTGCTGTTGCTGTAATTTATTGAACAACTTACGTATGTAATTATTGTTGAATTTTTAATTAAAACGGGCAACTTCCAACCGGTTGGCGTGCCAAATCCAGAGCGGAATAATGGGTACAAACAAGCAAACGGATTCTTGTTACCTCTTCTGGATACTGTTCGAAAGTCAAAAACCCGACTAGGGATGAGCGAGTATGAGTCCGAAGTAGATATGGCCACAGCCACCAGGTTGGGTTTTGCATGCAATTTATATCAGATGACCTCCGCCGACCGAGGATTTAGATCACACCGGCTGAAGAGAATCCGGCTCAACTAGTTAACAGCATCAGGTACCCAGCCAGTAGTGTAGGTCGGTTTTTTTTTTATTTGTCCAACTGCAGCTTCGACCGTCCATCCTAGTCGTCGTTTGTCGTCGGAAGAGCAGTTCTCATGCCGCACATCCAAAATGCAAACAGAATAAGTGTATCACATTTGCACTTTTCATTCATACTCGAACAGGGAGCGGAATTAAATGACCAACTCATCGTTGGTCGTTGTCGTCGGAGGTTGGCTGTTGTTGTTGTTGTCCCCGAATCGGGTTGCACACTTGAGGCTGATGCATGCGGTAGATTTCCGGCCATATTGTGATTCGGGTGTACATCGCAATGGAAACGAGGTGTAGTAGAGCCTGTCGTTTTAGTTTCTGGGGAAAACCTGGTCAGGTATCGTTTCTTTTAATACTTGGCCATAAAGGTTGAATGGGTCGTTTTTTTTGGTGGCAGGACTTGCAGTGTGAACTTTGAGCGCCATAATGGGTTTTGGGAATCGTAATGGGTGCATTTCTTGGATTCAGGTGCCACTTATATCCCGAACAGTAAGAGCAGGTGTGGATGTTTTTTTTTAGAATTATAGATGCGTCTCGTGATCAACTGCTCACCCTGTTCAACGAGTTCGATCTTTAAGCAGATTGCACTTAATATATTTTATTTTGGTTAAAATGGTATGGCGAAAGCCAAAAATAATCCACAGAATCACTGAGAAATTGAAAAATGTGTAATGCGACAAGACAAGCACTACGTTTTTCTTCTTCTAAAATCCAAAAAGAATGTTAGAACTTATGAGTCCATATCTCAAAGGAGTTTCACTAATTTTGACTCAAGAATTCAAGCTGAACAATGCATTAGGTCCTGAGTAAGATTGAGAGATTCTCTTCGTCGACCTTCTCTTACGTTAATAGTTTGTCTATTGAACGATTTGCTGATGTTTTTGACGAATTGGATCTTTAATTGCACTTTATATTACCGTACTGTGCGTTGAAAATACATGAACATGTTTTAACATAGCCTTAGGAACAAAAAGAGAAAGTCGACGAAGAGAGTCTTTCAATATTACTTAGAACCTTATGCATTGTTCAGCTTGAATTCTGTAATATGCGAACGCGCCTCCGTTGTCAATAGAAACCCATCGAAAACCGCTGCAACTGGCATGATCAAGTAGATATAAAGGTTGTTAAACCTGCCAGAATAGAAAAAAAGAGAACGGGAAATAAAAATAACGAGAAAAACTTGAAAGAAAACAAAATATTAATATTGTTTGCGGATTAGATATAGTGAATCTTAGCATTGATATTTACAACAAAAATAATTAGTTTAAATTATTGTGATGGCACGAAGCAATAGCCGGTGTTAATCGTGAATTGATAACTTGATCCTCAAGTGCGCTTGAGGATTAGAATTTGCCCAATTCATTAGGAATCCCTAGCGAATACTGTTTGAGACCACTTTCCGGACATAACAAAATTTTGAGGAAGACACTAAAAGAAATTGAACTGATATTTTTTAGAAATAAACTGGGCTTAAGATGGCAGAACTTTACCATGGCAGATTGCTACCAATCAAAAAAGGAATAATTTCCAAAAAGAAATGGGAAAATTCCTATGTCAATAAAAGTTGATGAGTCCGTTTCAATCTTAAAAAATGTATTCAAGGTCTTTTTTTTCTTCATCTTTTTTTTTTTGGTTGACTTTTTTCTTTTTTTCCCTCTTGAAAACTGTGTCGCTTTTCAAAATAAATAGAATTTTTACAAATTTGCATTGTAAATTATGGTCGGAAATATTCCAAAAACCATCGCTGAAAAGTTTCAGATTTTTCAAAAATCGTTTAGCCAGACAGCTAGCGACTTGAAGTTTGGTATGGGTTTTTTTTTTACTTGTTTAGTATGGGAAAAGTAGTATTTTCAGTTTTTATTCCAAAGGACCTACGTTTAAGTTGAACTATAAAATCGGAGGCACCTTGAAAACACGTGGCACTCTTTCATGTAGCATTTGAAACCAACCGTGCTTCTTAATTTGAGTTTAGAATAGAAAAGTTATTCAATTTTGAAGTACTGCTCAATTTTGTTGAATGATTTCACACTTTTCAAACTGGCACCACTGTCTGAAAGTGGGTGGTGGCACCCGGCTACAGCAATTTCACCCATCGGGATGGAGGCGCACGTAGCTAAAGAAATTAATATAATTTGAACGTCCTGTGATTTTCACCTTGCAGATGCATGGTGTCTTGATGAAATATATTGGGAAGGGCAAGGGCTACCTCGTGGTGGTGTATTAATGTCAGAATTGGTTCGGTTGGCACCGCTAGTTGGCATGCAAAATGTAGGTATTAATTGATTCCAACATGGAATATCTCGAGATCCAGGCCATATGGAAAGTTACTGTCTTCAGCTAAGTTATTCAGTAGGTTAAGGCCTTTCGGTTGGTGGATAGTAGTTCAGAATTGGCTCACTACGCGGCGCTATTGTACAGTCGAATATCTTGTACCAGCTGTGTCTCGAGATCCAGTCATCTAGGAAAAAGTTATCCAGGTGTGGTCACCTGGAGCCCGTTTTTCGATGTCTGACGTCTGACGATATTTTTGGATCCGGAACGGTGTGTAAAGGCGGAAAATCGATGTCTGACGTCATTTTGGAATTCAAGATGGTGGTTTTATTTGCGTAAAAATTGATAAGTACGGTCAAATACCTTGGAATATCGATATTTTTGGATCAGAAACTGCCAATTTATGCTGGAAATCGGTTTGGAAACCAAGACGGGGCCTTCTGTTCCGGAAAAAGTGAGAAACACCGTTAAATACCCTGCAATATCGATATTTTCAGATCGGAATCGACTGAAGACTGATGTCTGAAGCCATTTTGGTTTCGAAGATGGCGGCTTCTGATACCGGAAAACTGGGAAATACTTTCAAATACCCTGCAATATGGATACTTTTGGATCGGGAACCACGTATCAAGGCTGGAAATCGTTTGAGGGCGCCATTTTACAATCCAATATGGTGGCTTCTGTTCCATAAAAGCATAAGTTTATAGTTTAATCTGTTCGTACAGAGAGTTTTTCGAAGCCAAGTAAATAAATATATAAATAAAAATAAAACAAAGAAATAAGCTAAATACCCTGCAACATGGATATTTATGGACAGTTGTGTATAGGGTGAAAATGAATGTTCGATTGGAATCCAAAATAGCGTCGGAAAGAGTGGGAAGTACTGTTTAAAAAAAAACCTACAATATCGTTAGTTTGGAGCGCGAGCCGCGTATAAAGTTTGTACCTCGATGCCGGACACGATTTTGGAATACAAGGTGGCGTCTTCTGTTTTGTATGAAGTTTTACTAGTTGACACTTGGGAGTTTCGGCTTTTTCTTGTTAGGGCTTTTACATTTAGGTAACACTTTATCATAATAAAAGATTTGAAGTGGGCTTTGGGCTGACATATTGACCAGGTTCTTTCTTCTGAAAAAAAAAAAAAAAAAAATACAAACTCGAATCAATTCTCGCTACATATTATTATTATTATTGTTTTTATTAATTTACATATGGTTTTTATTAATTTATGTACATTTAAAGTTCAAGCTTTACGAATCCGGCATTAGGTGAAAATTTAGCTAAAATCCTACTTAATGAAACCGGCTAAATCGACTTTCGACTGATTTTTAGACATTATTTCCCAAATGTTGAACTTTCACACGACCGTCACATTTTTCGAATGAATATACTATCGCCGTTTTACTGTTTTATGCTTCGTTCAATGGATTTTCCATCATAGTGTGTGACTCCATTTTTTATTTTTTGATTCAGCCGGCATTTCAGCGGAGGTTCCTCGGCACTTCAGCAAGGCCTTGTACAGTTGTAGCGTAAATTTGGATTTCCGGCACATTGTGTAGCCTTACAGTCGTATTTCCTTTGTTTGCCTCGTTATATATCTTCGTGATCGTTTCAACACCTCCCATTCGATTTTCTGGGTCAGGAGAACAAATTATCGTTTGGTTAGCTTAGCTTTACTGACTACACATATCAATGGTTGCTACTCCGTGATTGATCAGACTCAGTGCATTATTGCACTATGAATCAACTGAATAGGGCTGGGAGTAACCGACCATTCTCAATGGTCAATCAGTGATTCAATTTCTTTAACAATCAGTAACGGCTCCGGTCACGTCCTTGCAATCAGGTGGAAATAGGGAAGGAATGTTAGTGTGACCTTTGCTATTTAGGGACCGTGTTTACCTCTGCATTCCGAGAAAGGTCACAGGAAAGAGGTTTTTTAATGTTAGTAGGGTAGGGCTCGATCGATCAGGATACACCTTGATATGTGATGTGATCATATTTATGTTTCATAATCGTTAGTAAAGCGGGGTGGAGCAGCAACAGTATACTATAAAATGTTAAGTTTGAATTTTATTTTACGTAGGTTTAATAAAGGGACATAAGGAAAAATGTATAACAATTACCTGTTTCACTCCCCGTTTTCCAACCCTCAATTGTCTGAAAACCCTTTGCCAGGTCCAGCTGGTCAGCGTTTTGCCTCCTCCAAGATCACTGGGTGATTCAAATTATGCCGATCTGGACTCTAAGGCATTTTCTGCTATTCATTGGCTGCGACCCTCGAAATTTCGTCTTGGAGGGCGATACCATGCCTCCGACGCAAAGATGCAACCCGAGGGCTTTTGTCCTTCATACGTGTAATGCGTTTGTACCTGTGTTTGTCATGTCACTTGCATAAAATACCCATTACGCAAATCTCGTAGTTTTCTGCGCAATATGGGACCAACCGCAACCACTAATAATTACATTTACTTTTCATTTCATACGCAAATAAAAAAACACTTTGCAATAAGAACACTGCCTATCAGACCTCAAGACTACACTTTTTTGTCCCCTAAATGCATGTTTACAAAATACCTAAAAGAAACTCCTGTTTATCAAGTTGGTAGAAGTCATCCGGTTTCACAACAAAACACCCCGACAGTGTGTGGGTGCCATCACAAATCGACCCAGCAGCGATAGTATTGATGCCGACTAGCCGCCAATCGTTGGTCGCGCAAAAAAGGCAACATCAACAGAAAAACAACAGCAAAGAAGCGATCCAAGAGAAGTGACCTCTTCGGAAAGATTCAACCTAATTTTCGTCCCGGATCGGGCACTTTTCCCAAAAATTTAAACCCTTTCAACTGCACTGGTTATTGCACATCACTTTACCGCTGCTGCCGAACTAGTTTAGTCCTGGTTGATACGTTTTTTTCCGCGGTTAATCGGACCGTCCGCAAGCACGCGCCATTTTCCTTCTGCCATTTCAACACAACTCCGTTTTTTTTTTTTTCAATGAACCCGTGCACTCAGCCAAATAATCTTAAGAATTTCGTAAGGTTCAACTTATGAACGATGCTTTGAAATTTCATAAGCCTGACTTATGAATGGATTTTATATCACGCGACGTTGTTCTTGTACGCCTTTAAGCTTTCGTGTTCACAACTGTTAATATATACTAGTGGTCAAGTCACTGGACCCATAATCCTCAACGTTCAAGGTTCGAATCCAGGGTAGGGGGGGGGAGGGAAGTAGGGGGCGTAAATTGTCGCCACCTTCAAGACGAGCTCCTGCTGATGGCTTACCGGTCTGGGAGCCAATTAGTAAGAGCAAGAAGGAATCATAAAAATGGCAGTGACATTGACGGAAGCCAAAACCACACCGACCTTGTGATACTACTACAGCTGTGTTCCATTTGTGGACCAAATCTGATTAAACTGCTTTGATTCTTGTGTCGGGGCATTAATGAGAGCTTTCCATTTTTTTTTCTAGTTTTATTTTTAATAATGTGTGAATACTTGTCAGCTTTTGATTTTCGAACGGGATAGGTTATTTGCGCTTACTTTTTTTTCTTTTCAGGACTATAATCATAAGCAAGATCTAGCATGAAGACGTTTAAACGAAACTATTTTCTTATCACCATGAGGCTTTTAAGAAAGGATAGTAATTTTGCAAGATTGCAAGATCGAAGATGTGAAGAGAAAGTGTTGAGAGTTTCGTTAGTGTACGGTAGGCTGTGAAAATTGAATAGAATTGGTTGGAAATTTAGCGGAGGACTATTTGAAAGGCAGTACCCGATCAAACACACAATCTTTTACCAAATAGGCAAGGGGAAGGATATCCGATTGACTGGCAAAAGAATGCGCGCCTGATCGTGCTCTATTTTCTATTTTTACCTAGTATAAGTCTATTTTTACCTAATGGAAATTCTAAAATAGTTACTCCTAACGACCAGCCTATTTCAATTGACCATAAACGAATCGTGCAGTACGAGATATTCACGTTCCTTCAATTTACTGGATACTGGATGGACATTGAGTTTACATTTCCAATTTTATCAGGCTCGATTTTACATGAACCATTTTTAATGTCGATTAGAAGCCGATTGGCTCTTCGACGTAAGCTAGCAGCAGGCAAAAAGCTTATAGTAATAAGCAGTACATTTGAAACGTCAAAAAAGAATTAACTGATGTTAATGTTCCCAAAAATTTCAAAAACAATTCAGTGGCAATTTATGGATGCATTCGTTAGACTCTTGTTTGATCGACCCACATGAAACAAACTGAAACCATCAAAACACATTAGAAATATCTCAAAACGTTCCAACAATACTGCTTGCAGCAGTAAAAATTCGATAACGTTCATCCTGTGCAATTACGGATAAACTCCTTCGTTCTCTTTGTGCAGAGTTGCATCCCTTGCCGGGGTCACACCAACGGTCCCTGTCTGTCATCATCTGCAGTTCTGTGTGAATCTCCAGTAGAAAATAATATCCCATACATTACCTTCACACCAATCCACCGCCAGTAGCGCAGTTGCAAACACAGAAGGTTCATTTCCACTCCATCAGCAAATGTTGAGTGGCAAAAATAATTTGATGATGTTTTTAATTACATGGAAATGGGTTGCCCTTTCTCAGCTCTGGCCGTTTGCTGAAGATATGCCGCTCTGCGGACTCTTGGTGATGCTGGATGAAAGATAAAGAAAGTGGCACGTAAAAAGAGTGCTCTTCTCGTGAAAATCCAATCCCATTTCTCACATTTTCGGAAGCAAAAAGCTTCTGACACCCACGTTCTTTCAATCCTTGTTTCATTCCCACCTTGCCAGCACCCTGTTGTCGTCGATGTCTTGGCCACTATGCATGGTGGGTGGGTGGTCCGAACGGAACTTCCATAGATGAAACAGAAGCCTCGCGGCATCGGCATCGGTGGCGAATGGGCAAAAGGTTCAAAGTCACATCGTTAAGAAAAGCAATTAGCAGGAAAAACCTTTTGCCAAAATTCGGCCTCACCAAAACATACAGCTTCAGTTTTCTGTGCATCGCCGCGCCTCTATGTTGGTTGGTGCCTGCGTCGCGTGTTTTCTGTAAAACTAGACCAAAAAGGACGAAACTCAGAATCAACAACAACAACAACAACAACAACAAGCCATGTGAAATTTTCGTGGGTACAATCCTCTTTCGGCAAAATGCCATGCTCCGCCCACAGCCAATCAGAATATTATTATGTGTATAGGTAACGTTGCCGTAAAAGCGAGGCTCCGACTGCTGGCTTGCTTGGATGAGGAAAAACACAAACCCAAGCAGGCTAGGAGAGCAACGAGCAAAAGCCAACTCGGCCGGTGTGTTTCGACTTTTACCGCTGCTGGCTGCTACTAGCTTTTCCTCTTTTCCTTGTTCTTGTTCTTCCGACTTCGAGTCTGAAAGCTGCATGCAACTTGTACTGGTGCTCATTCCTTGTTGTCCTGAAGGTATTATCATCATCATGCTGTTCTCTTTTTTCCCGTGTCTCATCGTGGAAAACTGTTCGCTATTTGGCTTTTGTGCAATTTCCTTCGAAGCGAACGATCCTGCTTTTTTTTGTTCTGCCCTCTGTTCTATCATTTCGACCTCGCTTGGCACATTTCCTCCGAGCACACACACAAAACTAAGATTATCGTTTTTATGATATGAATAAATATCCTTTTGCACAGCCGGAAACCGACCGCCGTAGGAACGGATCAAGATCGAGAAAAGGCTAAGCCAATGCGATAGAGGATGATAATCAGGGAGATCAGAATAGAAAAGGAAAGAAAGACCGAAAAACGCAACAGAACGGTACCACGACCATTGCCAGGTTCCTCCAATCGAGTTGAGCTACCACCCACCGCCCACCGCCCAAACCCAGGAACGGAATTATTTCGGAAAATAATAATAATAAACGATAATAACGGGTGGGCGCATAATTTCCTGAAATTGAGAGTTAAAATATCGCTTAATTTCTTCTTTGCCCGAGTAAGCTACAATGCTACATGCTAAGCTACCGAATAATGCCAGTGCGGGTGGTAAAATAGTGCGGGGTATTAAGTGGCTTCTTATTGGCAGCAAAAATACAATTGAAAATGAGAATGAATGCGGAGAACGACATCTGGCAGGAGCCATTGCATGATGGTTATGATATTTTTCGACGACCGTAATTGGACCGGATTATTGTGAATTTCACTGAAAATAAGATGCACCATTGAAGAGATCAGATAATGCGCCACAATTAAACTTAATATTTTGCACAATCGGTTTATAATTTCAGATGGCCATTTCACCATTGCCTATTAGCTCACTTTCGGTCGTCACATGTTTCAAAGTGATGTTGCACGGTTTTTTCTTAAATCGAGGATGTTTTTCATCTGGCACCGGTCCAGAATCAATTAATGTTACGTCCGTAAGGATTTTATTCTTCATCTTGTCGGACGTTTTCCTACTTTCGGTTGACGGCCTATTTATCCTTGGAACTTGTTTGTCCATGAACGTTTTCTTTTATCGACCAAATCCCGCATCGAAGGAGGCAGAACACGCTGGTTTTCCGCAGCACGAACGGACACCGCTTGCTACGATTCGATACAAGAGAATTCACATAAGACTTCATATTTATGTACAGCATTTTATGGCTTAAAAGTTATGCATTAAGTTTGTCTTTTCGCCTTCGCCTTATGTCGACTACCATGTGACAAAATCGTGCCAGTGCTCTGCTAGTGGCCAAGAAACGCTCCGGGAGAGCTGTCCGGTTGGTCACATGAACAGTACCAGCCATTTCAGCAGCAGTGAAGAAAAGATGAAGAAGTAGTTCCATATTTCTAACCGAGATGATTTCCCTTTAGAAATGGAGAGTGTCGGGAGTTTTGGCTTGACTTTGCTTAGGAAGATGGAATCTATTCACATAAACGAACTACATGCCGAGGTGCAGTGCATTTTGTTGTGCTGTTGGTTGCACTTGAAGTGTATGGACTTTTGGTTTATAGACACAGTCTTCTTAGCTTATGTTGTATTGTATCCTTGTTGATTTTTATTTTATTTTATTTCATTTAGATTGTTTGAAAGGTAGTTTGAAATAAGGTTCCGTTTTTATGTTAATGTTAGTTGACTTCTCGAGTATAATAAATTCAATTTTTCCGTCACAATCAGCGTTGCCAGATACACCGAATCGTCGGTGTTTCTAACCATAAGATGATTTGCTTCCAGGAGAATATTAACAAGGATTACTTCTAGAGTTTTTTTTCAATTGAGCGAAACTAGCAATAAGTCTTTACCTTTCGTTGTGCTTTTTCCTTCAATCTGTACCTGTACCTTGAAAGTTTAATAATGGCGTTGTATACAATGATCGAGAACGAGAGAGAGGGGAATTTCATTTTTACTTTCACGTGGCCGCGTAAATTAAACACGTAAGTTTGAAATAACGGGTTCCAACTTGGTATACCTCGTAAGCCTGACCATTTAGACGGCTTCTGTCTTCAACAAAGGGGTCCAGTAGATCATGGCTTTTTCATTGGTTACTATTAGTTAGGAATTTGTTCATTACGCAAGAAAAGTTTCTTAAAAAAGAATTATCTTTAGATCCTGATCCAATGGTTGGTTTCAGTCTTCAACAAAGTTGTTCAGCAGATCGAGGTTATTTTTAATGATGAACAGAAGTTCATAATTGTTTCAATACGTGGCGCTAGTGTGTTGGAAAATCTCCCGAATATGCTATATCATGGAACTCTGGCCATATAGAACGTTCCTGTCTTCGATTTCGTTGGTCGGTGACAAGTGAGTTTCCTGTACTTACTTAATAATAATGTACTTTCTTATCCTGCCCATATGGAAAGTTCCTGTATTTGACATAGTTGTTCAGTAATTCGGCGCCATTTGATGGAAAGAAATTCAGAATTTTCACACTACGCGACGCCTTGACCTCTGTACAACCTTGCATAAGACAGACACTTGTTTCACTGAAAAACCAAAGTATCCAGCGTTAGTATACTTTCAATCTCCGTCACTTTCATTCTTCTGAGATGTTTATAATTTCTATAAAAGGATAAAAAGAGTGGAAGCCCTCTCGAAGATCATGGTTGTCACCTTGTCGTAGGTGAGAGGGCTAATCTCATGCAAAAGGCCAGCATGGAAGACCAAGAACATGATCAGCAGTGATAGTATCACACTCTGCTTTCTTTAAATTGCCGCGTCGTAGTACGTTTATTTGAAGGCACTGAAACAGGTCTGATACTGGCGGGTTTAACCGCAATTCACTCTTAGACGAAGCAAGGAACAATCTACAAATACCTGATTTCAAATAATTTAGGGAAACGATAAAAAGTGCTCTTTTCATTTGCTTGACAGTTTCTTAATTGTTGCTTATTGTCATTCATTAAACATCAAATATACCTATACAATTGGTATCATTAACAATCTTATTGTTCGCTTCATTATCGAGAAGGGTGAGTGTTTTGATCGTGATTGTGAGCAACTAATAATAAGTCCTGATGCTTCAGGTGCAGACAATTCAAATATATATTATAATTTAAATGTGGGGTCTATACAACAGCCGTGATCAAAGCTCAAACTCTAACAACATATTATTAAGCTAGGGATCAGACCTTTCGAACTGAAAAAAGTTCATCGAAAAGTTTTACTTGGGACAGATGCTGACAAAGAATTAAAGGATAAGGTTTTATGAAAAGAGTAGAGGTCATAGAACAATTCTTCTCTATATCGGTTAGCTTTGCTTTAATAGTCTCTTGAATTAAAGGGATCCTTCTCGTGCTATAAACATGCATGTTAGACCAAGGATTTGACCAGTAGTGAAAGTATCACAAATTCTAGTTATTTTTTCACTGCCAAGTCGTAGAACGTTTATATAAAGGCATTAACATAAGGTGTGATACTGGCGGGTTATGCCGCAATTCACTCTTAGACTTCTTACCTTCAATCGAAGGGAAAAGACTTAAAGTACACTTTTTATTTTCGAGGCAATTTATGTTGTTATTCATCCATTTGTTATATGGAATGAATAATCAAAATATGTGGTTTACTAGTTATCTAATAACTAAATGTAATTGCACTATTTTCGAAAGGGGTGAATGTTATGATCAGGGTATCAGACCGCTGATAACAAGCATGTATATTCGAGATAGGACGCGGAGGGCCCGCTTAGGAAACACCATTAGAAGCTATAGAATAAACCTATCCATGTGACTTATACCACTAGATCACAAGCTGTAGAGTAGGCTGTTATTTAGGGTTTAGCAAAGCAATTATTATTATTTTTTTACTTCATGGTTAGTTTAGAGTGACTAAAAATTTTCAGTCAAAGAAACAGAGAGTCGTTGTGAGAATATCACCTAAAATCTCCATACACCAAATACTAAAATCTTTTTTTTCTTCACCTTTTCATACTAACCTTGCAATGATGGTTGCGTCGCACGCGGTTTAGGTCGTAAGTATATGGCTGTACATCATACAGGAGACTTGGTTAGAAATAAATACAATTTAATCCAGGAATCAAATAGAAATACAGTATCTATCAAACACAATAACAGACTATAATCACGTACACATTATTATGAATAAGACAAGACACAGAAACACACAGTACACTGACGAAAACTCAACATGGACAAGAACATACACAATACATGAAAGCGAATCAATTTTATTAAAACTATTTGAATCATCACGATAAAAACAGTGACCAAATCGGCACCATAGCCTAGGAACGTCTGTGTGTTGATTTAAAATAGCGACTCATGGAAGCGAATTTTACCAATAATAGGGTCCAGTGCAGATTAAAAGTAAGGGCCTGCTACAACTGTGATACCTAAAGGGTGATACGGTCAAAATTTGGTCAAGGGAAAACGCGTGTAAATCGGTGAAATCGTTTATTTAAAAAATCAAATTAAATTTCTTTTTCAAGTTCAATTAGTATAAAATTCAGGAAAAATATTCAGTTAGGCTTCCGCTTTTCCAAATCCGAATTGCCGGGCCTTACGCTTGACCCCTGCCATCAGATTTTGTACAGCCACCTTGTCCACCTTCTTCGCCGCAGAAAGCCAGTTTGCCTTGAACTGCTGCTCGTCTTTAGCAGTTTTTTGGTCTTCTTTAGGTTCCGCTTGACAATAGCCCAGTATTTCTCAATTGGGCGGAGCTCTGGCGTGTTGGGAGGGTTCTTGTCCTTGGGAACCACCTGCACGTTGTTGGCGGCGTACCACTCCATGGCCTTTTTACCGTAATGGCAAGATGCCAAATCCGGCCAAAACAGTACGGAACAACCGTGTTTCTTCAGGAAAGGCAGCATACGTTTATTCAAACACTCTTTCACGTAAATTTCTTGGTTGTCAGTCCCGGAAGCTATGAAAATGCTGCTTTTCAAGCCACAGGTACAGGTGGCTTGCCAAACCAGATATTTCTTTGCGAACTTTGACAGTTTCGTGTGCTTGAAAATATCTGCTACCTTTCCCTTCCTTTTGCCGTATAAAACTCCTGTCCCGGAAGCTGCTTGTAGTCGGCTTTGACGTAGGTTTCGTCATCCATTACCACGCAGTCAAACTGTGTACAGCCTCCGGGATCGCGCTTTGGCCGTCGTATTTTGTTTATCATCGCGATTTGGAGTCACTACCTTCTTGTAAGTCGATAGTCCGGCTCGTTTTTTGGCTCGATGCACGGTTGTAGACGATACACCCAGCTTATTTGCGGCATCTCGGAGAGATAGGTTAGGGTTTCGCTTGAAACTCCGGCAACTCTCTTTGTCGTCTCAGCGGCTTCCGGTTTTCGATTTCCCCCGATCCAGACTTCTGGCTGTCGACAAACGTTCCCCAAACACTTTAATTACATTTGTAACGGTTGATTTGGCAACTTTTAGCGATTTTGCCAACTTTGCGTGCGAGTAGCTCGGATTTTCGCGATGCGCGAGCAAAATTTTGATACGCTGCTCTTCTTGCTTGGACGGCATTTTGACAACTGAAGAGTGAATTCCAAAATCAAAATAGGAGCAACATTCTCCCACACACCTTCAAAAGAGGGGTGTTCAGGTTTTTTAAATGCACTGAAAGAAATACGTCGTGATATGACCAATGACCGTATCGCCCTTTACAAAACAAAAACAAAAAAAAAAAAAAAAAAGGATACAAAAGAAAGGAAGATTAAGGAAGATTAGGAAATATTCTGAGGCATTGCTCAATGCCGTCTCGAATGAACTACAACATCTACAGCAGACGTACAGTTTAAACAGACGTTAATAAAATGAATCACCAAGGTATAGCTGGTAATTCCGTCACATACAGTGACGGACAATACAATAAGATCAAAGCCTGATTTTTATACAAAATGGTCATGTTAGGGGGCTTGCCTTTCATTTTCTCGAGAACCAACTGAGCTGAAATTTCGGCAGTGGTCCAGAAGTAGCCTAAATTCCTAAAATCTGCATTAAATCCATCATTTTTCACTTCACCACTTTAAAAGTTACAGACATCGCATACGACAAAACAATTAGACCACTTTTTGATTTCCATAAAGGATGCTCGAATTTGAGGATCTGAATTTTGATTATTGATGCACGGGTCATTTTAATATCAGTATACTATAAATTGTAATTCACACTCATGAACATGGCCAAAACTATGGATATCAAAAGGAGGTCTTATTGTTTTGTCGTAGGTGGTGTCTGTGGTTTCTGAAGTGGTGAGTGAAAAATTATGAATTTATTATAGATTAAAATTCAGGTTATTTCTAGGCTATTGCCAAAACTACAGTTCACGGGAAAGTGAAAGACAAGCCTCCAAACATGACCATTTTGTATGAAAATCGGGCTTTGGTCTTATTCTATTGTCCGTCACTGTATTAGCACCGCGTAACAAGAAAATTCTGAATTGCTAGTCATCGTTCAAAAGGTCTTGACCCACTGAACAACATTGTCGAAGACAGAAACATTCTATCTAGTCAGAGTACCAAGATATAGTATATTCTAAGCTGAACCAGCCGGGGATGAAAAGCTCAATAATGAAGATATCTAATCTAATCTAATCTAATTTAATCTAATCTATAGTATATTATACATCCTAAACTGTTCGTCAATACAAGGCCTTGAGCTTTTGCATAACTTTCCTTAAGACAGTAACATTCTATGGGATCCGTATCACGATATATCCGGGAAGAAATGTGCAGTACGAAGTACAACGCGTGAGTGCTAAAAGGTTAACAGAAATTCCTGCCGAAAAAAAACTGCTTTTAATACTGATGGTCGTGGTACCGATGATGATGATGATGATTATGGTGGTGGTGATTGTTTGCTCCTTAAGAGCCTAAGACAAACAGTAATTTCCAATACGCAACCCAATAACGTGGACACTCAACTCATAATGTGGATGTGGACCACAAGATGGTGCTAGTAAGCATACAAAGTTTTCAACTCACATATCTCCATAACCAAAGGAGCTAAGAAGGAAGGAATCTTCGAAAAAGTTCTCTTAATGATCAAAGACGAGCTGATAATGGCTTATTGGATTCGGTATTCATCCAGTAGATGGTGCTAGTGAAAAAATCTTTTTGAAATTTCAGTATCACAAGAACCTTATGTGCAAAAAAGATGGAATTTTTAAGAATGTTCTTTTGTACTAGAAGATCTACCTTATAATACATTTACAGTACATTTTGTTTCAAAATAAAACCTCTAGAAGGAGCTTTTCTCGCAGTTATTCGCACTTTTGAATTTGGATCATTCTAATCAACATTTTTACACCATTTGAAGTCGACCATCTTGGATTCGAACCAAACTTCAAGAAATTGTTCGGAAAGCGCCAAGAAAGGACCCTCCGTAAATATATTCAAAATGTTCCTAAAAACTATCTGCTGTTTGTATTTTTAATTTTTTTTTAAAAACTTTTTAATATGTTCCAAAAACTCAGGAGATACACTTTTGAGTGACAGTGTTTCCAAAATTTTTTTTTTTTTTTTTCAAAATGTAGGATTGGAGTTGAAAAGCCACTTGATGGGCATAGCCACCATCTCAACTGCAAGGTTGGAAGGATGAAACACGAACGAAGAACAAATATGTTGTTGCTCTGCACTCCACACATTGGAAGATCCAGCGATGACACGACACAACAATCTGTTCTTCTCAACCTCTTGCTTTGCAGTAATTTAAGCCCACGTCATGAGTTCTTAAAAACAACTCTTTGGAAACAAAGCAAGTAGTATTGTGAAGAAACATCAGTCACAATAGCCACTCAGGAACCAGCTTCTTTCAGCTACAGGATGACCATCGCCTTCGGGAGTCGTCAATCAAGACAAAAAAAGAACTTTTTCATTTTGTTTTAATTTCCGATTTCTTCACTCGATGGTTACAAAAATACTGATTCTGAACTCGTCGGTTCGGTTATACAAATGAAAACAATGATCAAAAATACAGCTTCGTTATTGGTTGACCAACCAGCACCGCTTGCAGCGACGCTATTTTGGAATTCTGTTAATCGACAATAAAACTCGCTCGCTGATTGGTCGGCAGTTGCGCATTTGATGATGACTGATGACGGTGTATTTCTGGAATTATATGCGACGTACGTTCGCCTTAGCAAACACCACTTAAAACCTGAAAGTTTTCTGAGCCGATCCTGAGAAAGCAATTCGAAGCAATAATGTCCTTATAAGTACTTTATAAGAATTTTGGCATAAGCCTATAAATAATGTGGTAGACATTTTCATGCATATGAAATTGTCGAAATTCGCTAAAAATATCCGGTTTAATAAGCTATTTGCACCTGTGGTTTGAAAAGCGGCTCTTCCGTTGCAACCGGGTCCGTCAACCAGGAAATTTACGTTAGCTAGTGTCTAGAAAAATGTCTGCACCCTTTCCTAAAGCAATACAAATATTCTGGGCTGTTTTGGCCGAGTTTGTAATTCTGCTAGTAAGCAAAAACGACCATGGAGTGATATGCCACATACAACGTGCCCATACAGTACCCAAGGAAAATTACTCTCCCAAAACGCCAGAGCTCCACTCAATAGAAAATATTGGCACGAAGAAGATTCAAAAACTGTTGGAAACGAGCAGCAGTTTGAGGCAAACTGGCGTTATGCGTCAAGGTTTCTGTACAGAATCTGATGGAAGGAGTCCCAAACCTCATGTTTGGGAGTCTACCCGAGAAAAATCTAACATCATAACGATAGCAATTCAAAAACTAATTTTGATGACAACGTCAAATTAAAATCAAAATTTGATTCCATAATACAATTGTCAAATTAGATATCAAATTGAGTTTTTATCTTACTGTCATCGTGCGTACGCTTTACTTAAGTATTTGTTTCCACTGCTTTGACAGAACAAAGAATACTCATTGTGCTATCAACCGGAAAAAGTGTCCATGAAATGGACTTTTCAGCTGGGTTTCACTGATAGTAGGGTCGGTTTTAAGTTCAATATCACAGGAATAGAGTTTTGATCTTTGAACGATTAAAACGAGAACCTGAGTAATCATTATCAGCAAAATCTTCCTACTAATAAATCATGTAAAATTTCCTCAGCAACGCCTTTCAAACCCCTTTATCACCCAAGTCACATTAATAAAAACCATTATTAGCAATTTCAAAAGTTTTTCGGTTAGTTAAGAAATTATTGTCAAAATTCATAAAAAAAAAGATCATGGTTATGCATGAAACATGGCCAGAAAATTGACTAAAACGAAGAGAGTGTTCCAGTATTGAAATACTGAAATATCACTTCGCCTTTTAAGCGACTGGAATTGGCATACTAGGAAAATTTAAACTAAAACCTAGTCACATTAAAATTCGGACACTAAGATAGTGTCAGCTAAACAAATCTCGATCTTGATTGTTTGTTGATTGTGTGATTTGGGTAAATATTTAAAACTCCTACGAATGCCCATTTCTTTGATCTCAGCAAGCATGTTTTTGGAATTGGTTTTTGAATTTCTACGATAACTGCGATTTTCATTTTACAGCGTTTGGCAATAAAAGCGCAAGTCAGTCCAAAGCCGACGATGAAGGAAGTGGCGAACTAGTCTATTCAGATCACATGAACTCCATGGGAAGGAACAAGGATAGGTTCCCGAGCAAAGGTTTATACCAAATTGATAACAAGTTCTAATACCAGGTTATCATTGTTTGATCACTGAATATGTTATCATTGAGGCCGAATAAACAGCCAACATAATAGAATGAATAACAAAAAAATACTCGTTGAATATCATAATAATAACTTATTTTGTTATCACTGAGAACAACTTGATAACAAATCCTGTATTGTAATCAAATTTATTGAAATAGTTTCAAATTATGTTATCACTTTGAAATCAAATTCTCATGCTAATAACTGAAAAAAATATTTTGATTAAAAGCAAAATTTCTTGTTCAAATATGCTGGAAATATTTATAGTTTTACAATTCAACTTATAACGTTCATAAAAAATAGTGTGTTCAAAATGATAACATATGATAACAAAATTTGCCAACGGTGATAACTCAATTTGTTATGCGATAACAGCGGAAATCAAAACGATAACTGGGATAACAGAACTTGTTACTCATACGATATCCGCTAGTTATTTTCCTTTGCTAGGGTTATGGTGGGTGGTTAGACGTTTTGGACTGGTAAAAAATACTGCGAAAAGAAGACCCTAAAATCGGTTAACACAATTCCGCACTAAAATGAAGAATGGCATATCCCGAAAAGAGAGAGTAAGATCGTAAATTCTCAAATCACACTTTATATAAAGTCATTATTTTAATCTTTCTGCCATAATACAAGAAACTGCTAAAATACAAATGGTTCAAAAGTGATGTTTTAGTCTTGAGGGTGACCCCGGCGTAGTAGTTAACCTCTCACGCCAAAGTAACGCGTTCGAATCTCACCCCGCGCAAGTTACGAAAATATCCAAAAGGTATTTGAGTACCTACGACGGGAGAAGAACCAACTTGAAGAAGAACCAGAAGGCTAAAAATCTCGATAATCCAGGAAAAGAGAGAAAGAAGATGTTACTGTCGCGGTTGTTTTAGTAGTGAGTCTGGGCTATTATTTTTATGACTTTCAACCAAGAGACTATTAACGCAAAACTAACCGATAGAGAGAAGAATTATTATATGGCTACTCGCCCTACTTTTTTTTCATAAAACCTTAGCCTTTTATTATTTGTCAATTCAACAGCGTCTGTCGATAACTTATCTTCAATTCAAAAGGTCTGATCCCTAGCTAAATAATATGTTGATAGAGTTAGTGCTTTGCTCACGGCTGACGTATAGAACGCATATTAAAGAATATTAAAAATCAACTAATTTCAATGCAAAACGAAACGAATTTACATCAGTATAATATATAAATCAGAAGCTAGCTGTGTTCTGTCTCGATTGTATTTGAATTAATACGTTAGTTTGTAAATTACGATTTGAAATTCTACTAATTCTACTTCAGCTTCTACTTGCGAATTTGATATGGTTTATAAAAAAAGAGAATAAATAATATTATTTGCGTTTGTGCAATGTAGCTACACCAGAACTATACTGTCACACTATGAATCCAGGGTGGCCACTCAATTTTCATTTTCAAATTCCCGGTTTTTTCCCGGTTTTCTCGGACCAAATGTTTAAGACTGGTTTACAGGTCGGGAAAACCGTCATGGGATTTGTGCGGCTGTGTGTTTTAAATGGAGCCCGGGATTTGAATGACCGTGGCGGGAAATATATCTACACAAAAATTACAGTTTTCTTGAAGTGTAAACCCAATTTTACTCTGGGAAATAAAATCCATCTCTACATACTACTTCTTCGGCGGGAACAAAATATTTCGATTTGTTTTCGAGTGGATTTAGCAAGTTTGAATTCGAATTAAAAAAAAAATATGTCAAAAGGAGAACCGAGTTCCGAAACAGTTTTTTTTTTTCGATATAGATTTGCTCGAAGATTTGATGGTTTTGATAGTCAGTATGAACAGCTAACACAGGAAGAAATATTGGACGAAGAAAATATAGACTTCCTGCCAAAAAAAAGAAAAGAAAAAAAACGCGTAGCCAAAACGACAAAACGGGATAGAGAGATTTCGAAACATCCTTGCTTGGACCAAATAACATGCAAGGAGAATTCCAGCAAGATAGCTAAATATTTGATTTAAAGCCGTTTTCGGTTATTGTGGTAATGCTACACTGGTATCGCTTCTTATAATTAAACAAAAAAACGGCTGTCAAAATACGATAAGTGTTCAATCACAAATAAAATTGTTTGAATTGGGCAACGAATATGAGCTCAGTATCACCAACAAGGCGAAAAAGTTAACGATAATTATTAGGTTAATAATAATTATTCGGTTTTCTGATGTCTAATCCCCTTTCTTTCAAACGCATAGGACGAATATACATTGTTTTCATAGGAAAACGTTTGTCTGACAGCAAGTCTTATACACGTTGCTACACACTTCGCGAATGAGTCAAGATACTCATAGAAGGTAAATCAATCGACACACTCTAGAATTTCACAGATCGTTATGAATGAACACGCTAAGATAGGAATAACTAGAGGTCGAGGATAATCACACACAATCTAAATTATGAATAATCATGTGAACATAAATTCCCGTTTTTTTTTTTAAAATTCCCCGCTTTCCCGGTTCTGTGGCCACCCTGCTGAATCATTACAGCTACACCTTTTATTGTTACATCGCAAGAGCAATAACCATAGAAGTGTTGAAACAATATCGTACCTTACTCACCTCCTTTTTGTCTGCACCTCTCCATTCATTCAGTGCACTCTTACAATTTCAATTAACATCACACGCTGTTAACAGCACTTACGAACCTGTATAACAGCAACGCTAATACATTTAGTCAATCGACCACTTGAATTTTCTTTCGAAAATGCGACAGGAACCACTATTGCTTTTTTTTTAATATAGCCACTCATATGAAACATGCTAATGACCACTCACTAAGAACTCAGTTCAAGACACTCACAGCGCTTTGCACGAACCAACGGAATACCGCTAAGCGAAAACGCGACGCCGGCACGGAACGCTTACAAATGCCGTTTTTCTCGCCATATTTTTTTCCGGAAATGCAACATTAAATTAATCATTTTATTTAATCATTCAATTCCCGACACACATTTAATCTTAACATAATGATATTTTCACTGCTGATTTTTTTTATAAGCGCATTCCCGGATTCCCGAAACGAAACTCGTCGATCGTCGTTGGATCAATAGTTCACCAGATTTCCGAATACGGTATCGATGCAATAGTAACATTACTATTCTAAAGATCATTGCGTCAATTTTCAGCACTGTTTCCAAAGCACGCATCAAAACTAAATGATTTAACACTTTCAGCATTCAAGAGACGAACAAACCGGACGCGAAAACCGAAGCCTCAGACTGAAGAAAAAAAATGCAATGGCTTGGCTAGCGTGAACCAGCCGCAAAGTGAAACGAAAAAAAATTAACACTGAACTGACAGCATCCGGAACTCAACCAAATGAACACGCGAAGAAAGAACATGCGATCTCATCGTTAAAATTAATTGCAAATGGTCACTTAGTTCATGATGTAGCCGTGTTGCTAGCAGGCGTGAATTTGAGAAAATTGGTTAACAAATGTGAAAAAGGGGTTTTATTTTCATGATTTTTCCATTTCACAAATTAAAAACGAATCAAAAACAGAAAAAAAGTCGGTTATTCGGGTTAGATATTGAAACACACTATTATCATGTCCTCAATAAACAACCATTTTTTGAAAAATTCGTTTTCCTATGAATGTTCTCGTTGTTTAATAGGGGTGGAATTTAAAATAAGGAATTAAGCTTAAAAATAAATGAGGTGTAAATAAAACATTCGCAATAATTATTAATAAAATTATGTTTTGCCTGCGTTGGAGTTAAAGTTTATTATGTGTTCCTTGCATGTTACCTAACGGTACGTTTTGCAGTATGAGTTATTTGTGATTCCTTAACAGTAATAAATTTTCACTCAATTATATTTTCTAATCGTAGCCGGAAACACATGAAAACAGCAAACGAAGTAACAAAATTAAATTTTAATTTATTTGAATACTTTATCAATATACCTACTTGACAACACTGCGAGTGAGTCAGTCGAAACAGAATACCGGCGGTCGGATGAACCGTGAGTGCCCAAATATGTTCCACAACAGACGTTGGTAGAACGGTCTCGCTTCAGCACACGTGTGTTGATAGTCTATTTCGCTTTGTGTTCGCAAATGTGATCGTAAAGGCCTTTCTCCCGATCGCTTCTCGTTCGGTCAGACTAGCTGCTGAAGGATGATGATGATGATGGTTGATGATGGTCCCGCCACTTACCCCTACAAAGCTATCGATGTCAACCACAAAAGTTCGCAAGTAATCCCAGCGATCAGGAAATCCTATTGCATGTTCAAATCGGAAATTGGTTCTAATATTTAAACATTTTACTAGACGTCGCATGAATTCAGCGTATTGATTACCGAAACGAATTATGTACTTCCAATATTATCCAACATCGCAATGATTTCTCGTGGAATTTACAGAAGATTTCTCGGTTTCCATGAAAGCGAGTAATGTCAACACATTCCTACCCTCTCCTTATTTGATCAGCATCCTGATGGGATCGACGCCGGTATTGTCATAGTTTGAGATCACCCGTTTTTACACATTGAGGATGTACTATAGTTCCAAGCATCATCTGTTGGTTCTGTGTGTAATTACAGCTAATCTGGTAATAACGGAATAGCTACCTTAGATGGTCAATCATGCTCATGCTAATAATTACTCTATGCTGCAGAGAACCGTTCATATTGCATGCAAAGTAATACATTCCTACAGCAAACAATGCTAGATTGATTTTTAAAAGATTGATTATTACGTTGTTCGCAATGATTTTCCCAGCATTTTGTGGCCATCTAGAAAACTTACAACAAACAGAGAGAACATTGTTTTTGTCAGCGGAAATTACCACCATTTCGATCAATTACAAATGTGTACTCGGAACCATACGTTAGCAGCTGTTTATGCAAACAGAAAATACCGCTCGAAAAGATTCGATTGCAACATTTTAAAATAACCATTATCATCACAGTAAAAGCGCAAAAATCAACACACATAAAAAGCATATTTGCTATTCACAGAGACGACAGAAAACATGTCCCCGGTCTCCAGTGTGAGTGCGCGATTTTAAGCGATCGTTTGGAAAACATTTCCCCCAACATAGCATCCATAAATTTCACCAACCCAAAAATTGGTTAAATCAACAACTGATGGCATTTGCTGGGTATGCGTTGTTGCTCGATGATATATTCACCCCTGTTGATACTCAATCATTACTCTTCTGTGCTGTCGGAGTGCTATTGCACGGCGCACGATGTGTCTGTTTATGAGTTGACAAAATTTTGTCTTCGCAACTTTCGAGCAGGGATCTAAGCAGGGCTCGAGAAAAGCACAAAAATCCCACACAGCTCGGAAAACTGGCGGGAGTAATTAAACAATTTGACGTATATTCGTGTCAAAACTTTGCGCTTTATCTTTGCATCCGATGATTTTCCACGTTGAGTGGGATGAGATTTTGTTGGAAATGACGAAAGTATATCGAGGAGCTACTACTCCGCTATGCATCGCATCGTCCTATGATTTCCGAAATGACATCCATTTGATAGGAGGCCATGACAAAGCGTGAAAGATGTGCTGCGCTCGTGGATGGGAATGTTTGCCCGACGCGCTCGAAAGAGTTTGGTTCGTGGAACATAAATTTCCCAAATCTAAATATTTACCAAATGAATCAAACTGCAGGGGTGTTCTATCACAACGTTGATCACAGATTGACAGCACGTGTAGCGTGTAGGCTTGGTAGGGAAATAGAGTTGGACTGGAATGTTTTCGAATTGATTCAACTTCATTGGCAACGTCTGAGATTCTCGTCGGAAATATTGGAAATCTTCTTGGGACGTATAATTTAGAAGTGTCTTGGTGAAAATTGTTGTTACAATAGATAGGAATTCAATTCGATAAACTATAGGCACAAATCCAGGGCGAATTCCCGGTTTTTGCTGGTTATAACATAACACCAGGAAATGGTTAAATATTTCGCATATCCTTATTTTGTTTTATCAAGTTCATCCATTTGTACAGGCTCAACCGAATCAACTTTTTTTCTTTCATTCATTAATTTCATTTTTTCATTTTTAATATAGGTAGATCATGTTGGGTTAGCGTCACCAACTCGCGATGAGCAACAGGTTTTTATAAAGCCGGCGTCGGTGGTGTAGTGGTAAGCGTGACTGCTACTTGGCGGCACCCCAGTAGGGTCTGGGTTCAATCCCAGTCGACGTCGGTGGTTTTTCTGAGGCGAAAAAATCTGGTCACGTCTTCCTTCGGAAGGGAAGTAAAGCCGTTGGTCCCGGTTCATATTCATGAGTCGTTAGGTAGGGTCCAGGTGGTGGAGTCGTCTTCCTGGCGTCGGTGATTGTCACCATGTGAGGAAATAGGCCGACGTAAAATAAAGATTAAAAAAAAAAAACAGGTTTTTATTTAGTGTAAGCTTCAAGCTACAACGAACTTATTTGTTTAGAATAATAACATAAGTAGTTTAGAAATGTACTCACAATTTTGGTGTTCTTACTATGGAGGAGGTATTGGCTACGGTTTCCCACGGTCCACTTCCTTAGTTCCTAGTCGTTGTATCCATCGTGTAATGTCAATTTCCGGGTTAACTGTCGTGCATTTCATTTCATTTGCACTTACATCTATAGCTAGATATTTTAACTTAACTGTAATGAAGTGGATTAAGCATTAAAGTAGGCTTTAACAAATTAACAATTAACTATTAACAAGTAGCGTGGTTATACATCTGATTACTTAAATGAGGTTTTATTTCTAACAATTAGGAGAAAACAATTAATTGTCTCTTCTTCTTTTTTTCCTGCCGATTGACGTTGTGACGTTTAAGCAACGTGTTCTTCTGTCAGTTGTGCGAAGCGTCGACGCAATGAGGGGTCGCGTCGTGAAACAGCGGAATTCCTGGAATACCGTTACCAGGTTCACCATTCGCATCGACGTTCAATACAGCTGGTCTTACTGCTGGTCTACATAGGATCCCCGAACTAATGCTCTTCCGTCTCGTACGGGAATCGTCTAATTCTAACTGTACATGATAAAGTTTAAACTAAACCTAAACAAACAACAAAATAAGGCTAATGTTAGTGAAAAAACATAAATGAGTTTCATAAGCTCCAGATCACGTATAGTCAACATATCTCGAACCGGTACATTGGGTTGTCTACCTCGAGCCCGAAGGGAATCACGAAGCTCATATCTGACTCCACGGTGCTCAGCACAAGACCTAATAACGTGATCGGCGTCCTATTATTCTTTTTCACATTCACAGAGAACATAGTATAAATCAGCGTTTAAAGAATAATGATTGGACATGACGCGAGACATTTATGGAATGAAATCTCGACCCAAGATTTCTTCGACACCTTAGGGATGATAGAATGTTGCCATCGCCCCAAATCTTCTTTACTCCATTTATGCTGCCAAATGATGAACAACTGTTGACGAAAAATAAGGAAAAAATCATCGAAGGCGATTTGTCGATGTCGAAATGTCGCTGTCAATACCGTCCACCTGCAAATGATTCTGCTCTCTCATTGCCCGGAATCGAACAATGAGATGGGACCCAAACATTGGTAATTATAAAATAACTCGAAGATAAATCACTTAAAAGGATTTGTATTTTCATGAAAAAATACGAGAAGTTTATTATGCAAGAACATGCTGAAACCAGAACTACACCTGAGACGCAGGTCTACTATTTAAGGAAATTTTTTATCGCAGTTTTTAATGAAATTGTTAGCAATTCATTAAAACGAAAAGAATCTTTTAGGAATGTTTGGACAAAGCCCGGTTTAAATTAAAAGGTTAGAAATCGAAGGTTGTTAGTAAACTAAACTGAAACAATTACAAATATCATATAAGGTAGTTTTAATACTTGATAATATTGCAGAAATGCTTACAGCAGTAGGGGTTTTATATAATCCTTGAATTCCCTAAAATGTAGGTCAGTACATCACAACAAGTAATCAAGTAAGTCAAGTATTATTTTAAGACGAGGTTGATAATCCTGGAGGTAAAAAGGCAACAGTTCACAGCAAAAAAATATGAAAATTACACCTTATGTAAACCAGGTCAATTTTAAATATAAAGGGTGATACGGTCAAAATTTGGTCAAGGGAAAACGCGTGTAAATCGGTGAAATCGTTTATTTAAAAAATCAAATTAAATTTCTTTTTCAAGTTCAATTAGTATAAAATTCAGGAAAAATATTCAGTTAGGCTTCCGCTTTTCCAAATCCGAATTGCCGGGCCTTACGCTTGACCCCTGCCATCAGATTTTGTACAGCCACCTTGTCCACCTTCTTCGCCGCAGAAAGCCAGTTTGCCTTGAACTGCTGCTCGTCCTTAGCAGTTTTTTTGGTCTTCTTTAGGTTCCGCTTGACAATAGCCCAGTATTTCTCAATTGGGCGGAGCTCTGGCGTGTTGGGAGGGTTCTTGTCCTTGGGAACCACCTGCACGTTGTTGGCGGCGTACCACTCCATGGCCTTTTTACCGTAATGGCAAGATGCCAAATCCGGCCAAAACAGTACGGAACAACCGTGTTTCTTCAGGAAAGGCAGCAGACGTTTATTCAAACACTCTTTCACGTAAATTTCTTGGTTGACAGTCCCGGAAGCTATGAAAATGCTGCTTTTCAAGCCACAGGTACAGATGGCTTGCCAAACCAGATATTTCTTTGCGAACTTTGACAGTTTCGTGTGCTTGAAAATATCTGCTACCTTTCCCCTTCCTTTTGCCGTATAAAACTCCTGTCCCGGAAGCTGCTTGTAGTCGGCTTTGACGTAGGTTTCGTCGTCCATTACCACGCAGTCAAACTTCGTCAGCATCGTCGTGCACAGCCTCCGGGATCGCGCTTTGGCCGTCGTATTTTGTTTATCATCGCGATTTGGAGTCACTACCTTCTTGTAAGTCGATAGTCCGGCTCGTTTTTTGGCTCGATGCACGGTTGTAGACGATACACCCAGCTTATTTGCGGCATCTCGGAGAGATAGGTTAGGGTTTCGCTTGAAACTACCGGCAACTCTCTTTGTCGTCTCAGCGGCTTCCGGTTTTCGATTTCCCCCCGATCCAGACTTCCTGGCTGTCGACAAACGTTCCCCAAACACTTTAATTACATTTGTAACGGTTGATTTGGCAACTTTTAGCGATTTTGCCAACTTTGCGTGCGAGTAGCTCGGATTTTCGCGATGCGCGAGCAAAATTTTGATACGCTGCTCTTCTTGCTTGGACGGCATTTTGACAACTGAAGAGTGAATTCCAAAATCAAAATAGGAGCAACATTCTACACACACACACCTTCAAAATGAGGGGTGTTCAGGTTTTTTTAAATGCAAAATTGAAAGAAATACGTCAAGTTGATATTGACCAAATTTTGACCGTATCGCCCTTTACACCATTGTGTTTTCATGAATTAGTTGAATTTTCAATTGAAAATTATGCACACCAACCGAGCATTGAAAAACATTTAAAAACGCATTGTTTTTCAATCAAATATGTTCCATAATGTATATTTACATAGTGCTGTAAAAATCGAGTACAGCGCTCTCCTTTTACAATAAATACAAATTGAATTTCAAATGAACGTGTAAATTTCTGGGTTTGCGTATGGAAAACAATGACCACCATTTTGACCACTTTTGGCCAATCTTTTTTAAATTTTTGGATGTCGTCCGTTGGTTTTATGAATTTTCGAAGCTTTGCTCTGGTTAAAGCCCAAAAAGTCTCGATTGGCCGTGCCTCCGGCCAGTTCGGCGGATTCATGTCTTTCGGCACGAAACATACATTTTGACTTTTGTACCATTCTAAAGTGTCCTTTGCGTAATGATATGACGCCAAATCAGGCCAAAACACTACTTGACCTTCGTGCTGCCTGATCATCGGCAATAATCGCTTCTGGAGACATTCCTTAACGTATTTCTGAGTGTTCGTCGTCTCCGTTGTGATGAACGGACTAGATGTTTTACCACACTCGCATATTGCCTGCCAAACCATAATCTTCTTACCGAATTTTTCGTTAAAAATTGCCTTTTCCGTTTCAGGGATGTCTTTGTCTCCGCTTACAGTATAGAATTGTGGTCCGAGAAGCGTTTTGTAATCTAGTTTCACATACGTTTCATCGTCCATAATTATACACCCAGAATTTCTACACAATAACGAATCGTAGAGTTTGCGGGCCCGTGGTTTCACGGACGCGGCCTGTTTTGAATTCCTTTTGGGTTTTTTTCTGCTTCCGGTATGTTTTTAGCCCAAGTCTTTCTTTGGCACGTTACTCGACGAGGTCCCTAGTATTTTCGCAACATCCCGAACGGAAGTTGCTGGTTTTCGTTTGTAGGCATCCCTGATCTTTTTATCGATATCCGGACTAACAGGACCGGATTTCCGACCACTCTTCGGCGCATCTTCAAACGTACACTGTTCGCTATATTTTCGAATCGCAGATCGTACCGCTCCGACGCTTACACCCTCTTCCTTGGCCAATTTTCTCAAGGAGAGTCCGCTCGCAGTGCACCATTTGTGCACGATATTTTTTCGTTGTTCCGGAGTAAGACCGTGCGTTTTGATAGGTATCACAAAACTGAGCACTTTTTTGATGCTATAGCATTCAGAAATGTACAAACAAAAGGACGCAGCCAAAACATGTTGAAATATTTCATTATATTCAAAGTGACCGTTAAAATAAGGTGTGCTTATACTTTTTGGAACAGTCGTTATGTGCATGAAAATTAATTTAAAATTACCTAATTTTATTAACTGTGTTGAATAAACTGTCGAATTTAACTAATAATCTATAGTCCTTAATTTAAGGGTCTAAAGAGTAAACTTCGGCCCTATGGTGGCTTTCTGGTAGCAACAGCGTTTTTATTTTGAAGATAATAACGCAACGTTGTATTAAAAATTCCTCGCAAAGCTATGCTGTTTACCTTTTTCCAAATTTGAATTAACCATATTTAGTACACTTCAGTACACATTTTTTGATATCTCCAAAAATTGGAGAGCTAGTTGGGAATTTGAGAATTTTTTCCCTTCCTTTAGGTTATTTTTCGGAGGAAAACATTCGGTACTGGGAGACTTCATACAACCTCCAGTATAACGGTGATTAGCAAGAATATTAGGCCGAAGGTTTGAAATAGGTTGGTGAAAGTAAAACCCGAAGCAAGTGAACCGGATCTGAGAATGTTGACTTCCTGCAAGCGGACTGTCAAAGAGTTGGTTTGCCTCTCAGAAATACTTGTACCTGACATGGTGAGGACGTTCTTTTTTAACTTTTTTTTCTGTTTGTTGAAACCTTGTTTAATATTTTCGATCTTATGTATTACTTAAAACAGACATTAAAAAAAACAATAAACAAAAAGATAATGTTCAGGTTAAACTTAACGGATTTTGGCAGGATGAATTGGCTTTTTAATTTCAGAAGACTTATTTGGAAAAAGAGGAGACGTAAGTTAAAAAATGTGCAGCAGTCAAAAAAAAAATCGATCAGGTGTTCAAATGAAAAACCTCCGTTTTTTATCAAATCTTTAGACTTTATTGTGAAAAATTCGTTACATATTTATTCTTGAAAGTATTGACCATCGCTAGCCACAACTTTTTCCCATCTCGGGGATACGGATTTCGTGTCGAAAAAACTGCTCATCTTTCGAAGAGATCCATAAAACTACCCAGTTTTTGGCCTCTTCATAAGAACGGAATTGCTGCTGGAAAAGGTGGTAGTCGGAAGGAACAATGTCTGAAGAGCACGGCGGGTATGGAATGATGTCCCAACGGCCTGAGAAACATATGGCCGAGCGTTGTCATGCAGCAAAATGATTTTGTCGTGTCTTTTCTGGTATTGCGGCCGTTTACCTTTCAATGCTCGGCTCAAACGCCTCAGTTGTGTTCGGTAGCGAGATCCTGTGATTGTCTCACCCGGTTGCAACAGTATATCACGCCGAGTTGGTACCACCAAATACACAGCATAAGCTTCGACTGGGGTGCATGACTGGGGTGTCGGGTGTGTTTGACCGATTTTCCGATCACCCTCAAAGTGAGCAGGTTGTTTAGTTCTAAATATTAGTAAAAGTATTTTAAATGTGACATTTGTCAGTGAATAACTTCCCAAATGATTCTCGAAACATATTTATGCTATCCTGAAGCCATTATCGAAGTTACATACTGTCCCATCTGGCAAGTAGCATCCAATTTCAGGTAACAACCCCTATTACCGTGAAAAACTTCCATTTTCCCAACGAAAAAAAAAAAGTATCACCGATCATGTGACGAAGCGGTCGGTGGCGGCACTGGAACAACATTGTGTTCATGATTCATTGCCACGTGACGTTCCATCGTGTGTGGCGAGATTCCTGTTTTTTTTTTCTTCCTCAGCGTTCATAAATTTGAGCATATCGTTCGCTGTTGTCGGAACAAAATCATGAAAGTGTGAAGGACCAATAATTTTCAAAACTCTCTCGCCCGCATGCTGCCATCATGCCATCAGCATCATCAACATCAAAATCCTTATCCTCATCATCCGTTGGTTGCCAGGCACCAGGTTTTAAGCACGAAAGGTTTGCTGCCTACTTTGGTTTTGTTTGTTTGCAGATATCCTGGTTTTGCTGTTGGCGCTGAGGATGAAGTTTTTCCCTTTTCCTTCAAGTTAATCTCCTCCAAGGGGATTGAGCGAAAAATGGCTCTGCAGTGATCTGCCTCATCCAGATTGGAGCGGCGTGTGGGGACGAAGCAACTTTCAAATTATCTACCCCATTAAAAGGGAAAGTTATGGTAGGAATAAAAAATATGGTTTCTGTGTGTGTGTGTGTGCTAATATTACCAACAGCCAAAGAGCATGAATAAGAAGTCAAAAAAAGTTTTCATTTTTTTTGCTCGACTCGTTTTCGAATAAATGCTCCGAGTGAGTGTGTTGCGAGCGAAAGGCAACAACTTATTTACGAGCGTCCAGAGGTTTCCTCAAATCGTCGACACATTCTTGAAAAATAAAATGGTGAAACCCGGTGTCGGTCGCTATTTATGCATGAATGGATATGGCGAAAGTTTTACATTTCTGGCGAAAAGAAAAGAAATTGTGTGGCCAAAGAGATTAGCTGATGCCAAACAGGCGGAAGGGGAAGAAAATAGCAGATGTGTCAGTGGGAGTCACGCCATGTTAGTTGATCAATTTTCCATTTTCTCGCACTCCCCATTGGGAGGCTGCGTCGAGCTGTCGGATAAAGTTGGTCGGAAGTCTTGTGCGGTATCCCCGATGAGCCTTTTTTCTTCGGTCGAATTTCAAAATTTTCTTATTCAATTTACATTTCTCTTGTTCAGTTTCACACTCCATAGACATGCACGTTCGCACATACGCGAATATATGGGATACTTTCTGACATAAAATAAAACTTTATTACCTCTCCTTTCAGTGTTTTGATTTATAATACAGGAGATAATAAAAATAAAATTGAAAGCGAACGACTTGCATCTCGAGAAGAGCCAACTCCAGCTGCTGCTGCTGCTGCTGCTGATGCCTTTGGCCTTTTGATCGGCAAACGGAATACGCATATGTAGTAGTGTGGTGACAGCGGCGAAGGAGGGTGGGGCAGGAAACGACCATCCAACATCATAATCATCTACCCTAGCCACTTTTTGTTTGAGAAGCAATAGAAATACTGATGGGAGCTTTGGACAGCCAATATATGGGCCGGGGTGCCGGGAACAGGAAGCACTAAAACGCATTGGAGCGTCGAGGATGGCAATGGGAGCGCTCTGGCTTTACTAAACTGCATCTTTCGGAATTTTCTGAAGAAAGTTGCTTCGGACCCCTGTGGAGGACATCGATTCTATTTTCTTTTCACGAAGCAGTGCTGGCAAGAAGTTTCATATTTATTATTTTTTTCATTAGCCTTATATAATTTTTTTCTTTCATTAACCTTATATAATTTTTCAAATTCGATGCAAACAATAAAATTTAATATGATAGGGTGAATACTGCAAAATAAAAAAATATTTGAATAAATATTCTTTTTATGGATAGATATTAGTGGTACGATCTTAATAAACAAAAATTAAAATTCAGTGTTGCCATTTATGTTGTGTTTCAGCATTTAAATCATATTTTCTTATATATTTCATATATATTATAAAATGGATACATACATGATTACATGTTTGGGTCTTTTTAGAATAAACCAGGACTATTCATGAAGCAATATACAACATTTCTGTCATTTCAGGATCAACAAATTGAAGAACATATATAGTAGATACGGTTCGATACGATACGCAACATCATTTGTACAATATCCCTGTAAATGATGTTGCCTATCGATCCACCCAATCCATTTTCGGCGTTTTCATACAATGGCATGATCCTCATCATGCCATTGTATGAAAACGCTCATCATGCCATTGTATGAAAACCTCAATCAGTGGTTATTAAAACTTGATCAAATCTAATAGAGAGGAGAGCCCATTGCTGTCGGACTTAGCTTCCGTGCTACATTGGCCTATATCATCATTCATAAAATCATATTTTTATCATAATATGAACTACTTTTGCATGATCTTGATTAAAATTTCTTATCTCTAAAATTCTAAAATAATTTATACTTTCTACATGTACATGTACGTGAAAAAATTTTGTACGTTGACATGGACAATCTGGAGCTCTCATAGTGATTTGGGAAACATTCAAACCGTCTCAAAAGTACAAAAGAGGTCTCACGACCGGTTGACTTTGGATCACAAGCACGGAGCAGGAAGGAAATCTGGAGCAGCATGTAGGAAGACGGAGGGAAAGGTTAAGAGTAACTTCACCCGAAAGCCCAACTTTTCAACACGTGATGTTGCCAACAAGGTCGGTGTTTCGCAAAGTTACGTCCAGGAGGTGGATTACATGCACACAGACTTCCCAAACCACGATTAACGGCAGCAAACTGATGCCACGACCCGTGCTAGCAAGCTCTACACAGAGATGTTCACCAGATACAGTTGCTGTGTGATGGATGAGGAAACATACGTCAAAGCTGACCTCAAAAAAATGCCAGGACAGGAGTTTTACACCGGAAAAGATAAATTCAAAGTGGATGATCGTTTCAAAAAGAAGAAACCTCATTTGGCAGGCTATCTGCACCTGTGAAAAGCGAAGAAATTGTTTCGTTACAACAGGCATAATCAATGGTGAAATTTACAAGACTGAATGCTTCCAAAAACATCTTTTGCCATTTTCAGAGTAGCACAATGAAAAACCACTATTTTGGCGGGATTTAACTTCATGCCACCATTCTACAAGCGTACTAGAATGGTATGAGACAAATTCGGTGCATTTTGTGCCCAATAACATGAATTCACCGAACTGCCCTACACTACGTCCAATCGAAAGTTATTGGGCCATGATAAAACGGGAACTCAGAGAGATCAAGGTGAAAGTAAAGAGTGAAGTAACATGCCTTGCAAGTGGATAAAAAATTAGAAAAAGGTACAGGATAGGACTGTACAAGCTCTTATGGATGGCGTGAAGCAAAAGTGTCGAGAATCTTACAATAATTGATCCAATGTTTGTAAACTTATGCATAAAACTGCCCTTACAATTTGGTTTTTAACCGTAAATATAGGTTTTATAGTAAATAAATCGTGTTGGCATAATTTCGGGTTCGCACCTTAAAACGATATTTGTTTAAATTTATTTCAAGCAAATTTTCACTTAGAGTGTAAACAAATCTCACAACTAAAATATCATCTATGTAAACACGAATGTTGCCATCATCAATCAAATTTTTAAATATTTTGTTGATAAATCTTTGGAACTCTGCAGCCCGGAAGGAACTGTGACGATGATCAACTGGAAAATCACAAAAGGATTGCTTATTCGCGCCGTGGATAAAATGTGCATCTTATCAATCCAGGACAGGACAAACTAACATACAGTATAAGCGCAGTGCTACAGGCCAGTGACAAAAGCTTTGCTTCGCAATCTGGACCGTGTTCACGACGTCCATGAATATTGGAAAATTCATACTTCCCATTCGAAGACAGCCCGAGAACCGAAACACAAGATTGAGAAACTTCACCTAAAACATGGGGGATTTCTACTTAACAAATTGACAACTTAATCGGGTTTTAAAGTGATTATTTGATCCCCGCTTGGAGGTTTTCCGAGCGCAAGATTAATATCCGACAAATGATGAAAGCACCTAAGGTGAAAAGCTACCGCCACTCACTAGAACTCATCTCATGTTTCAAGCTAAGTAGGCTTCTTTGATGGAAACAAAAACAATCCGGCAAATAGGTTAGTTATTCCATGCGAAATTGCAAAAAGACCAAAATCAACCTTTTGCGGTATTAAATTAAAAAAATAAATGTTATTTTGGTACAATGGGCAGTAATTATAAGTTGGGCTTTATAGAATTTTACAATTAATTGTATTCTGATAAAACTGACGCCTGAGATCTGATGGAAGACGAAAATAAAGTCATCAAACAGTTTTTTTTTATTATTATTTCAATAAAGTTAATCGAACATCCTAGTTTGAACGAACCGAAGGCAAGTCTGATAGATTTGGCGTGGAGTTACACACAGGTATTAAATTCGAAAAGAAACGGCTTGCGCTTCGGCTTTAGAATATGCTGTTTCTCTCTCGTGGTCTGTCTCGACGTAGGTAGTGGGCTCATCTGCATCCGCGGGCGGTACTTTTCCAAGCAGACGTGATCCTGATTTCGGTTGTTTTCAGTAGTAGAAGGTTCGATACGGGAGGCTTCTCCTTGTGGTTTTGTGCGTGTGAGCAAGGGAACGAGTGTGAGGTTTATTAAATTTGTGTCCCTCCTACGCTGGAGTGAGTGAAAGAGCAAGAGGTAGTCGTGTATGTATGTCAGTATTAGGGAAAATCATAGCAAGCCATGATGGTGTTGTACGGCAACTACGGGAGCATCAGCAACAACAAAGTCCCGCTTGGGGCTGTGTATTAAGGGGATGATATGGGGGAGAGCGTTGTCGGTTGTTTATTCACTGTTGCGTTTCTGTTCACTCACGATACCTTTGTATACTTCATTGGTTTAATTGAATATTTGTTATCCTCAGGGTTCTATTTTTTTTTTGTGATTTCTTTAACATTGTGGTGAAGGTGAATTTTTTCGAGGATGAGGATCTGCACGTTTCCATCCGGTAGGAGATTCGATACTTTTCATTATTTTAAATCTGCTTCTGGGGAGATTTCTTCAAAGAAGGGAGAGCCTTTCAAGGTAATGAAAATGTGATGGTTCATCCAACTTTCTGAGCCTTAAGGGTCATATCAACAGTAGCAATCCTACCACGAAGTTTCATCTTTACCCTATAACCGTTTTGAAGGTATTAGTGGCGTAAAAATGCCAGCCCATTTTGCAAAACGAATTATTATTTAATGTAGACATGAAGCTGCATTAGCATAAATTTTCCATACTATAAAAAGCAAATAGGCCAACACGCACACTCGCGGCCCCAAAATATGTGAGCCATCACCGGATCGTCGGAAGCACCATGCATCAGTTGGTTGTTGGCTGATTCTGTTGATGTGTTGGGAGGTCTATGTTAAATGACATTCCAACGGTCGTGCGAGTGCGATAATGAAAGCAAAGTTTGGCTTAATTTGGTTTATTACCGGCATGATGCGTGTTTATAGTATCAAAACAAACTGAAAACCAACACCGGCTGGGTTCTAATATGGCAGCATTTTTTTTCCCTTCCGAAATCCGAGTGTGCGACGCTGATATTTTTAATTAGTATAAACTGAGCTCTGACATTGCTCTCAGGCCAGAGTGTCTCTCAGCGGCGGGAAAAGAGTAGCTTCGGTGTCATATATTTTAATATTATAATTTTTTTCTTCCATCTCTACCTAGCTTTCGTGACAAATGCTCCTTTTTGGTCGGTGTATGGTACAGGCGTAACTGTATGGCACTACGTCCGCGGTGGTCGCAGTAGGCCAAAGTTGCAAATGACAAAGCGTAATGTTGAATTATTATTGGTGGTGAAACGAACACTTGTGCCCTACTTTAGTTTATACAGTGCTGTTCCGAATTTCACTGCACGCAGTTATGTAAAATTTGGGAAATTTAGTTGTGTTTTACTTGATATAGAATTTATATTAGATCTTTGTTTATTCCAAAAAGATTTCGTTATCCATTTGAATATTTTTTAATAACTTTGTACACTTGACAAGACAGACTTACTCCATTGTAACACGAAAACTAATTCCGACAGCAACAAGCTCTCCCCTCTGTTTGAATTGATCAAGCTTCAATAATCACTGATTGTCCTCAAAAACGGGTTGGGTGGCTTGATCGGCAATATTACTGAAATTTATCATCGAGGATACAAAGAATCTTCTTCAATCTACAAGATTGAACAATTGGTTAAAAAAGCGAGCTATCTAACATGAGGATGTCCCAATAGTTGGGGAGAAGAGCCCGCTCTTCATTCAAAAACCTGTAACAATCGGAATTGGCATTTTCCCCATCCATTCTGCTTCAATCGGGTGCCCTGATGGTCTCTTCCATTCCCCAGTATTAGTATTTATATATGTCATGTATATTATACATACTACACACATACGTATTGGTTACAGTTGGTTGATCCTTTAATGAGAGAAATGTTGTATACCGCTTCTTGAACAGTCCTGGAAAAATATAAAAAAGTCATTTCTATATTCCTAAAGTACTTCCGTAGAAAAAAGATATACGATCTCTCATTGATGAATGTTCAACTGAAAAAAATGTAGAATACCTAATCCAAATGAAACAAACTAGATTGGAAATGTGAGCAAACTGAGTGTGAGAGATCTACACACTTAGAAAATTTTACAGTATTCGGTAATTGTTTACCGAACTTTCAACAGCTGAACGTTCGGTAATCCGATTTACCGGATTCGGTGAAATTTACAGTATTCCGGTAAAAAAACTACCGGAACTTGTCAAATTTTTGGACCTTCGAACAGGATTTTGGACCTTCGAACAGGATAGAAGGCATCGCGGACCGAGAAGTGTACCTCGCGGTATTGTAAAAGTGATCAATCTGATCTATCGTGCGGGTCAACGTGCTGCCATATCTCTTTGGTGAAGTTTTTCCATTGCATTGTGGCCTGATCAAAGCGGATAATCCTCGATGGTTGAAGAAACGAAAAAATAGTTCCAGCAGCAACTATTTTGTGCGTACATTTGGCGGTTGCAATAATACCAAGACAGGTAGTTATTCGGCAGCAGCGGGAGACCAACTTGACCGGTACTTGACGATCACATGTCCAACAGTGAACCGGGTGAACGATGATGACTATCGCTGCTACCAGGGGATTGGATTTCTCCCGGTGATCCAATTTCATGTTGATTTGCATGTGGCTAGCTGTAGCTATTCTGTAGAAAGATATATCGCCATTCGCAATGCATTTGAGAAGTTTGTTCACGATGATGATCACGATCGCTATTTTATTGAGGTGTGTGCGATGGTGTTCATTGGACCGATCGTATGAAAATTTCGTGTAGTGACAGGATGTTAAAATGTAAAAATTGGACAAACCGGACTCGATAGCGGAGCATATCGATGAACGAGTGGACACGTTTTGTGTTTTAGTAACCTGGATAATTCTTATGTTTGGTAGAAATTTGTGTTTCATTTGTATGGGAGCCCTCCATTCCAGAGGGAGGGGGGGGGGGCTCAAACCACCATACAATCATTGCCTTCTAAACCCCCCAAATGCCAAATTTGGTTCCATTTGCTTGATTAGTTCTCGAGTTATGCAGACATTTGTGTTTTATTTGTATGAAAGCACCCCCCCCCCCCCACTCCAGAAAGCGGAGGGGTCTTGAACCACGATAGAAATATTTATTGTCTTCAAAATGCCAAATTTTGTTCGATTTGCTTTATTAGTTCTCGAGTTATGCAGAAATTTCAGTTTCATTTGTATTGGAGACCGCCCCCGTACCGGGCAGAGGAGGGGTCTCGAACCACTATAGAAACATTTCTTGCGTCCAGAAAACTCCACATGTTAAATTTGGTTCCAT
>JAHHFK020003068.1:77500-154632 GCA_024533555.2 Aedes koreicus
AATAACATCGCACCCAGTTAGGTTGATATCATATAATGTAAAACTAGTTAGTTCCAAATAAATCTCCGATAAGACCGGATCGTTTTTGCTAGTTAAGCCGTCGCGTGTAATTTTGAAGTTCGAATACAGTTTATGATTCCACCGCCAGAACATCCCGTTTTTTAGTTTGTGCGTTATCCGACGACTTAAGTTGAAGTTAAGTCACATTCTGAACAATAGTGATAGTTTCACTACCGGTCAAATTCTTGGTCTCACATGCAGGTCTATAGCGAAAATTTTGACCTATAAGAGGGTTCATTGAACGTGCTTTTGGTCAGCACAAACTCTTTTTTTATCAGTATTTGGTTTCTTTTATAATTTATTTAAGCATTGTCATTGATCTTTTCAAAGTGATCGGTAACTAAATATTCCTTGTTAAACCGGAGCCTACCAACATTGGAACACTACTGTGCTTCCTTTTTTTGGTTTACACTGCACAAAACTGATTCCCATTTTATTAGGGAAATATTTCATGAAATCCGAAATTGAAAGCCGTAAAATCTCATACCCAGGAACTTGAAACACTTTTTTGTTCATTTCTAGCGTGTGCATTCCGATGGCATAAAAACAAAACAAAAATTTCCGGGTGCTCGCGAGCTTTTGTGCAATCACCTCACCCAGTTTCAATAATAATGAAACACACAAAAGCGCAATCATCATTTGCTTAATTTGCATTCGAAGACCCCTTCATCCTGGATGAATCGGTGGGAGGAGGTTGCTGGTTTCACCCACCCACTACTGCACTGGTGGTTCGGTTCGTTCCGCTTCATCATCAAAACAATACGCTATTTATAATTGCCGTGCCATAAAACAGTTATGCTCGCTCTCTCGGTTTGCGCCGCGCATGCAAAGCAAAGCGAAAGCTATTTTATTGTATTTTAATAAAAATATTTTCCTACCTTTTCGAATCAGACCTCAACCCCTTGCCAGTAGCAGCGTCGGGACACGAGCGTGGCAACCTGATTACCCTCCACTGGCTTGGAGGGGTCGTTTTTAAAAGTTCCAGCCTACCTTTTCAAATTTTAATTAAATTTAGAACTTTCCCGTCCTTTGGCCAGTACCAACATTCCTCCCTCAAAGCCAGGCTTTCGTTGCTTGATTTTGTCTGGTCTCGCTGGGAATTCGAACCGTGCGAAGTGTTCGCTTAGTATCGGCTCAGCCCAGCTTTTCGACACGTCAGCGATTGATGAAATAATATTTTATTGATACTAAATTTTCAAAGTACCTATTCATACAGAGCAGCAGCTCATGGTGGGATAAACCGGCAAATTGGGCTAACCTTCATTCGGTTGGCAACCGGAAAATCGCATAAACTCCAAACTGGGCACTGAATTCCAAGTACCTACCACTACATCACCACTAGCTGAAGAGCAAATCATATATGTAGAGTGGGTTTAGCAGTGCAAAAAAGCACAGCCGCCCCGAGCCGTATTAATTCCGAAACGAAATTAATTTTCAAATCTTGACGATGTGCTTTTGTCTGGTTTACCCTCATTGCCGAGGCTGCTGAGTTGTGAGTGTCACCGAAAAAGGGGAATCTGCCACGAGGAGGTGGGTTAGATGAAAGAGAAATCGTAAACATGTTTGATGAGTGGAACCTGTCGATGAGATTGAACGCTGGGATTAATGAAGGACGTGGAAAATAATAGAATTTTGGTCTGGCTTGATGGCGGGTGGTTTCGGGGAGTCTCGGTTTAGTGGTCGTTGTCGTCGTACATGTCCGGATCGAACATGCGGGTTTTTGGGGGTATGACTAAACCGACGGGCGTCAAAAGCCTATGGACGATTGGAGTTGCAACAACGTTCCAAAAAAAGTTTGATTTTTAGCTTGTTTTAAAGATATGCACTATAAACTGTTTCTGATAGTTATGAATACACTAACGAATAACCGTCAATTCAAATCGCGTGCAATATTGAACCAATTTTTGCCTGCGTCCTGTTGTTTATGTATCAAATGAATGGTTGTTTTTTTTTATTTTTTTGGGGGGGGTAGGTTGTAGGGGTGGGGGGAGAGTTTGTTGGATCGCAGCAAGCCGTGCTTTGAAAATGACGTGTTTTGCTTTTGCTGCGTCGTTTTCGCGGAAATAAAATTAAAAAATATTCCTTCATTCAACTAAAATAAATGGTGAAATTATAGTTTTTCCGAGTGCCTTGCGTAGGACGTTGTGAATGAAATACCTCTCATAGTGTGTTATGGTCGTGTTTTTTGAGATGGATTGTGCGTCTTTTTTTTCCCATTTTTTGTGTTTTTAGTGCCCCGCTCCCGCATCAGGACGAGCTTTCCAGCATCAGATAAGGAACATTGGTGAGGTCGTTTTATATTATCAAAAATATACCTTAACTATATACACGCCAGGATCAAGCATTTCCATTTTGATTCTGGAAGTGTGAAAACTCTTCACGTATCCATTTGTATGTGAAGATTTTCATGCGGGGCTTATTGTAGATGACCTCAGAATGTACGTGTATGAACAGGCATTCTTGAAATGGGTCGTTGGATTTTCAATAGAGCTGTCACCTTCAATCTCCAGGGCTAAAAATGTTTGAACACACACACACACACACACACACACACACACACACACACACACACACACACACACACACACACACACACACACACACACACACACACACACACACACACACAGGAGTCTTTCTATGACTTTGATTACGGACATACCCAGGAATTTTTACATTTTTGATCAAGCCCATGAATTAAGGCCTTACAATAAATTAAAAGTTCTTAGCTTTTGCATCAATCGATTTTAAATCTATCGACGCATCTTCTGAAACATTCAATTAACATTGTTCTTGATAGTCAACCTTTTATTTTCATAACAAGTTCATCTATTTTTGCAGACTCAATCGCATTAACTTTACAGAGCCAAGTTTTCTTTTTAAACACACATCAATAATCTTAAAAATGGAGTTATAAGGGAGAGAACCGATTACTCGCGGCCGTCTGGTGGTTAGAAGAAATAAAAAAAGATTAATAGAAAGAGGGAGTAGAAATTAGAAGTATTTACAAAAAAACATGTTTTTGTTAATTCTAGGTTCTAACAATATTTTTTTTATATAAAACAAAAAACACAGGCACATCAATCAAAAAACTAAAACTAAGCAACTAAAGGTTAAACAAATTACTATCAACGGCAAATGTTTGCCAAAAACACATAAATGAGTTTCATAAACAGCAGATTATCACGTAGAGCCAAAATATCTTGAACCGTTACATTAGGTTGTCTACTTCGAAACCGATGCTTTAGAAGAAATCTCGGGGTCAAGCTCGTTTCGGTGACCACACCTTCAATTTCAAAACCCCGAGCAGGGATATAAACTCTATATTCGAATGTAAAAAAAACTGAGATACAGCAATCTGATTAGCTTGCTTAAAGTTGGACACAACAATCCGAAGTTTATTGGGTCTAGCATTAATTATCTAGGTCACGGCCGAGAATCATTTAGTCAGCTCATTAGTAATCTGATATACATTCAAAGATTTCGATTGGGGTTTGAAAATAGACAACCCATGAACCAGCTGAATCGGCTTCATAGGCACGTGTCCGGATGACTTTATGAGACACCTCATTATTAGGCGGCAGAGATGAATCATCTTCCGACAAATCATGCATGCCTAACCCGTGGGAGCTTTAAGCACTCAACCGCAAATAAATAAAAAAAAAAACACACAGATACAATACATAAAACTAAAACTAAACACAAACACAACAAAAACAAAGCTAAAGCTAACAAAGTAACACACAGATACAATACACAAAACTAAAGCAAAATACAAACACTCACAATGAAATTACAATGTATAACTGACTGCACGTATCAATGGTTGCTACTCCGTGATTGATAAAAAAAAACAGTGAAATTGCACAATGAATCAACTGAATGGGGCTGGGAGTAACCGACCATTCTAACTGTACACGTTTCAGTGACTCAATTTCTTTAATAATCAATAACGGCGCTGGCCACGTCCTTGCAATGAGGTGGACACAGGGAAGGAATGTTAGTGTGACCTTTGCTGTTTAGAGACCGTGTCAACCTCTGCATCCCCACACAGGTCACAAGAAGGAGATTTTTTTTTATGTTAGTAGGGTAGGGCTCGATGGATCAGGATGCACCTTGATTAAGTGAAGTGATCACATTTATGATTCATAATCGTAACTCGCACCGCCAAAGAATAGATAACCGAAACATTACGAAACGCCATACCCGATAACAAAATAGGACGCAATAAAGCATCGACACAACCGTTCACACCCGATGCTCGAAGTGTTGTTTCGGGGGGCAGATCGGTAATTCGGATACCGGGTTTTGAGAAGCACAAATCGGTTAGTATTTGTTTAGTGCAACTTTTGATTCTAAGGTTAATTGGGATTAATATTTTGTTTACAAAATACCAGGTTATGCTACTTACACTAACGGTATGCTTTTGTATGACACCGATCTGCTAAGAACCTAATGATAGTGGCGTAGCGTAGGAACTGCAACGAATTTTAGGTTTATCCACTTAATGGGGAATTTAGGCGTTCAACTTACTGTTAACTTTTAATCAGAAAACAAATTCACTGCTATAGTAACGAATTTAGCTGTTGAAAATTGATTAATTATGCACATTGTGGACGCAAACTAATGTTATTCAAACTTATCCAACTGTCTATTTTTCTTTTACCTCGAAAATCGACTTGTTTTCTTTTCATTGCTGCCACCTGTCCTCTTCTTGACATCCGTAGTGCAGCTGAGACGTGAACGAAGAATGTCAATCTGAGGCATGTGCGCCCAGCGGCAACACGAAGCAAGCTCTTTTTTCGTAAACTTTCAATTTTTACAACCGCACTCCACAAACCACTTCACTTCTTTTTTTTTATGAAGGTTTACTGGCGAAACTCTGAATAAGGTAGAAACCTCTACGCCAGGCTTTTGATGATATCGTAACGATAATCCTTTCGACTCATTTTGCCAGCCGTACACGGAACATGTCGTTCAAGAAGACGCTGTTGCAAATGATTCGGAAGGAGCCACGTTTGCATTTTTTTTGAGTCCTTTCGTCTGTTTCTTCAATTGTCTGTTTGTTATTTTTTTAAGTCAGTATTACGTTTATAAGTTTAATAAGGCGTTTCGTAATTTCTTTATTCTTTTTTAGTTTGGTCCGTTGTTGTGTCATTTAATATGCTCTGAGAGTCTTCCGGAGCAGTTTTCTCGAACCAAAAATAAAAAAAAGTTATTGTATTGTACCTTGTGCGTTAGAATGATACAACTTAACTCCTTTTTAAGCATCTCACCAGCCGTGCAAGGATCATGTCGTCGATAGAGACGCTGTTGACACTGCCTCAAAATGGGTGACATTTTCATGTTAGCTTGAAAAGAAGCACTTTTGGGCACATTGGGACATTTCCACTGATCTGGCAACACTTGTGTGCTTCTTTACAAAATGGCAAAAAACCAAACCAGCCCTGGGACCTGGTAGTTGAAGTTAAACTACCTCAAGGTTTTGCCAGTGCCCAAACCACTTAACTAAAGTAACTTACATCCGCATCAATCAAGTAGAAGCTTCTAGAGAACAATCCACGCTAAGCCATCCAAAACTACGATTGAGGGACCTGGTAAAATAAGAGTCCTTAGATGCATTGCGTGCCTTCGTGCCTGCTTCTATTGAGGTCCAAACTCATCGGTTAAGCACCAACCGGGGGAGACTTGGTCCTATACCCAATGATTTCATTATCTTCAATCCACTCAACCAATCGCAATGTTTTGAGGTATAGTGGATGGATTATTATAATTTGAGATAACTCAATGCAGATGTTTTCCAAATTTAGCAGATCGACAGACAATCGGTGGAGACCCACCTGGTACCTCATAGCAAGATGCTTAGAGACGGATCGGAAGAATTGATGAGTTACCTCCCCCGAAATGTTTGTACTTATTTCTAGTTTAAAATTATAGCTTCATATTGAGCATACATGATTGACCACCCGAGGTTGCTACTCCGTCTTTGCCAGATCAGCTGTTATTACACAGAGAGCCAACAGATGATACTTGGGACTAGCATACATCCTCAATGTGTAAAAACTGGCGATCCCAAACTAAGAGAATACCGACGCCGACCTCGCCCGAATGCAGGTCAAGTAGGGAAGGGGTAGGAATATGATGTCGTGATAGTCGCTTTGTTGGAAACCGATAAATCCTCTGCACTTCCACGAGAAATCACTGGGATGTTGGATAAAATGGTTGGGTTTACAGCAGGATCCACTTCGGCAGCGAATCAGATATTCCCGGTTTATTCTTGTCGTAATTTTCGGTCGTTTGATCCCTAGGTGCACTGCTAGATTGATGGTGGCTCCTCTAAACCCTCGAGTGGTTGCTGTTGTTCTCGCTGTCGGCCGGTTTTCGTCCACTCGGTTGGTTGGTAGGTAGCAAGCACCGATGACCAACCTGGGGCACAACTCTAAACCCTCAGCTGGTTGCTGTTGTTTTTGCTGAGTCGGCTGCTGGTTTGCTTCGAGTTTGTTTTTATGACCGTTCGTTATGCCGTTCGTTCGATGAATGAATCCACATATGGCGGTACTGCTGTTTTTATATGCTCGCTGATCTCGTTGTCTGTTCTTCTGTTCGCTGATTGGTTGATAGACTTCACGTATCACGCGTTGTTGTATTTGGGCGCGAATGTGGTACTGTTTATTGGCTACTTATTTCTTCTACTGGTTATGATGCAACTGCGAGTTCACATCGAGATCAATATGAAGACAATTTATATGTATAAACATTTTATATATTCATTTATTATTATTATTCTTTGCAGTGAAGTGTAATATCGTCGAGATAATATCTTTCAAATATCGAAAACCATTGATTAAATTTCTTGGGATATTATTTTATTTCTTCTATTTTCTCATTATTCTCTACAATGCCTCTATTCTCTACTCTCTTTCAAGTATAATGAACGTAACAATTTCATAAAAAAAAATTGATTTCTTTTGAACGTTACTATATTTGTTAGTTATTATTATTATTAATTTAATCAATCAAAAATCTTGTACAGTAGCATATCTTTAAACCTGTGTGGTTTTCTTGTCACTCTATTTGGTAGATGAATCACTTCCATTTTGTCATTTAATGTGTTCTCAAGTTCGATTCCAGTTTTGTTCCCACGATCTTCGATTTCTGTGTTTGTGATTTCCATTTCGTTATCCTCGTCGACTGTTCCCTCAGGAGGCTTTTGTTGACATTCTGGGACTTTTTAAACGTCCTGAACGTAGTGAGAGTATTGAATCCCTCTTTCACTCCGAATAATCACCTTTGCTCCATATCTTGCAATAATTGAAAATCTTTCGGCAGAAAATTCCGGGTCCGATTTATACTTCTTCTGAATTGCGATTAAAACTGTATCCCCTACTTGAATGGGCGAATCTCTAGCACTTCTTTGTTTGTCTGCATAATTTTTACTCTGAAGTCTAGAAAACGCATCCTTTTCTTTGACGTCAGCACGATCTAAAAGCTGTGTAGGTTCTTGTTCCCAAAGGCTTGGAAATGTTCCACGAAACTTCCATCCCACTAATAATTCGAAAGGTGTTACTCCTAAACGTGACAGTGGCCGAACTTCGTTGTGCGTATGAACATACTTTTCTAGTGCAGTTCTCCAGTTGATATTGTCCAATTTGGCGGCTGCCAAAGCGTGTTTGATTCCAATATTTTGTCTCCCTACTGCCCCGTTTGATTGTGCACACAACGGGATAAATTTTCAAGTTTTAATGCCTCTGTCTTCCCATGTCTTAACGAATTTATTGCTCTGGAACGGTGGTCCATTATCGCCCCACACTAAAAAAATTCTTGTTAGTGCGGAGTTTGTAGTATCGGCATAAATGTTCTTTACCTCAATGACGTGAATGTATATAGAGCCCAAAATTAATCCGCAGTTAGTCTAGGTTTAACAATGTATATTAACGTATGAATTTATCTGGAATATGTATCAACAACCACCAAAAATTCTCCATGGCCAAAATCTTTGTCGGTGAAAAAATCAATTTGTAGGATTTCCCATGGTCCTTGTGGCAGTTCTCTTGATGTTAATGGAAGTGGTGCATTTTTCTTAGACAGTCTTAGGCATGTATTGCATTTGCTTATATGCTTATGTACCTCTTTACTCATTTCAGGCCACCAAAAGTGAAAACGCAAGATCCGTTTTATTGCCGATGCATCCATATGACCCTGATGTGCTAATTCCATTAATTCTCTGTACAGAGATGCACTTCAAAGTTATTCAAATTTTGGCACCGATTTAAACCAATAGTAAGGATTCTGTTGGGGCCAGTCACAAGTATGAGTGGTTTATTGAAATGGAATACAAGAATACGTTGAAACATCGACTTTGAGAACCGATTTACCCCAGTAGTAAAAATGTTGGGGGCACTCAAAAGAATGAATGCTTTATATCACTAGATTATAGAATTATGTTAAAATATCGAGTTTGAGGACCGATTTAAACCAACAGTAGGGATGCTGTTGGGGCCACTCACAAGTGTGGGTGGTTTATTTCAATGGAATACAAGAATACGTTAAAACATCGAGTTAGAGAATCGATTTACCCCATTTAGGATTATAGCTTCATATTAAATACAAAAAAAAACGATATTATTCGTGTCACCAAAAAAATCAACCCTCATTATGCTCATCCTAAAACCCCCATCGAAATCAAGCCCTAAGAGACACCCCACGGAAACAAGTGAATCCAAGAGCCGAACAAATTACCATCAAATCGAAATTGTGCTCAACGCGTCCTAAATCGCCGGAAATTCGTTCGAAACTGCAGCAATTGATTCGCACTGGGAGATATGTGTCATCTGAGTCGTCTGGAACAAGATGTGTATGCAATATTTTTCCAACTGCCAAATTTGCATCGTTCACTTTAGGTTCAATCCCAGGCGCGGAACCACAATCGGTGCATTGAGGCGTCACATACGGCGAGAGAAAAAAAAATCCATTTTGTCGTTTCCGATTCCCAACACACGCTTGTGTGGCATATTTCAAGTGGCATGCTTGAATCTAGGAATCGAATGATGTTCAGGGGGGAAGCTACTTTCGAATTCAGCTGCAATAGAAAGTTGGAAAATCCTAAATTGCCACATAGCACACACCAAATCAAAGATATCCCGCTCTGACTAACGACGTAGGTTGAGAACAATTTTATGGCCGATGGATGGAAGCAGCATTTAGCTATCGTAGTGTGAATGGTAACAAGATGAAAAAAAAAACATAGCCTAAGTGAAATTGTTGGCTGTCTCAGACGGTCCAGAATGGAAGGCAGAAAAATTCAAACCCCGAAAACGAAGAAACATTGGACTTATGCGACACATGTATTCATTTCTAAAGGGCTTTTGGTGACAAATGCGACGAAGGACAAACCAACTTTAAAATTCTTAACACGTTCTTAGATCGTTAATTTGCTTGGCCAACATTTGGCAAATAAAACGAAATAGGAATAATGTGATACAGGGAGCGAATTGTTGGAATTCTGCGGATCAGTGCTGGAGCAGCAAGGCAAGGGGTCATCCCGTTCCAGTCGATAGTGTGGGCCAAGAGTAGTAAAACCAGGCGAACTGTAAGACACGATCCTTGCCGGGTTGTATGTGAATCACATTTTAGACTTTGTAGGGCGACTATAGGCCCGGCACACAAAAGGCTCCTCGTAGACTCTCATTCTCGTGAGAGTGGAATGTGAGGCGAGTGAAAGAAAAAAAAAAGTAATCGGAAAGTTCTGGAGTAGGATGAGGACATATTCAAACAGAAGCCCGGTCTTGGATTGAGACGAAAAAAAGGGCAGCGAGGCGACCAGCAGCTGAACTCGGCAGACGTGGTAGGGCAATGTATCAAAACGCAATCAAGCGACAGATACAGAGACGCAGTTCCGCAGTTTCGCTTACCACACGTTTTCATATTGGGCCACACGATGCGGACTTTCGCTGCCAGGCTGGACGATTTGGGGTGTTGCCTTAATTTTGTTTGCTTTGAATTTATTTTAGTTTATCTCGTTATTAAGTTTGTTTGACTCACAAGGCTACCAGTTTTTAGATTTATTCATTCAATTCACCTGGCAACACTGCACTTTACTCTTGCCGAGCATGTAAAACACACAGTGGCGTCTTGTGCGGCTTCTGTTGCTCCCGATGTTATATCCACAGACCCACATTGTTTTTCCATACAATGCTGCTGAGAACTTAACAGTAAGAATCAACATTTCGGCTTGGTGACGACGACGAGGACTCTGGTGGTGGACGCTTGGCTTTCGCTCGGTTTGATTAAAATATCTTGGCCGATTGAAATTGGACCACCACCATGTAGGACTTCCACATAGTCAGTAATGGCACAGTAGAATGCAAGGGACGACAGTAATCGAAGAGACGGACGGAGCGGACGTTCTACGTAATGCTGCGGAAAACCACATTTTTCTTCGTTTCCATCTTTGGGGCTCGTTTTTACATGTGTTACAGTAACTGACGACGACCACCACATCCCAACCACCATCAACAGTTTTGCAGATGATGAGACCACCGCTTAGTGGGGAGTGGCCATCAGGGCCATGACAGGACCATCGCGCCATCATCATCCCTTCGCTTCGGGCAGATCACCAGAAACGACTTTACTGGAAACCGTTCTGTTGGTATGGGAAATATATTGAAAAATGCTGGATTCTGTCTCCTTTCTGCTGCCGTCGTTCGTTTGGTGGAGGCCAGTTGGGAATGCTTAGCTGGTTGGTGCAAAAGTGAGTGTAGCAACAACGACTATTTCCGCCATGCGGGGAGAAACGACGCCGAGAAGAAACAAATTTAATTTTAAAGATTTATGAACAGTGAGAAAACTTGCATACACTTGTAGGTACGATCGGGAAGGAAAAACTATGATTTGGGATGGTCTGATGTGGGTGGTGAAATGATGGGTTGTTGCTTGTATTCGAGAAAATTGTAAGAGGCCGTCACTAACAGTATAGAAGATATTGGTAAACTAGGAAAATTTAACATAACACTTCACTTGGCCACTTCTGAAAGAAATAAAAAATAAAACACTGAAACACTTTTTAAACTATCACAACGCGAGAAAATTCCTTAATATTCAACAAAAAAAGCTTACCCATTGACAGATAGGACTATTTCGTATGCGACTTACAGACTTCTTCAGTGTCGAGTGCTCGACTTGGACACTGTAAACGCTGCCCAAACCACGACATCAAGATCATTGGGGATTTCAACGCTCAGGTTGGTCAGGAGGAGGAATATAAACCGGTGATTGGAAATTTCAGCGCACAGCAGCTGGTCAACGACAACGGCCGACAAGATGGCCGTACGTAGTACCTTCTTCCAACACAGACTCCCACCGACGCCCGCCATGGTACAATCTCACGCGACTGAAGGAACATGACGTCGCCGCAGGCTACGCGCAATCCCTCGAAACTGCGCTGCCGGAAGAGGATGAGCTTGGCGAAACTACTCTCGAGGACTGTTGGAACACCGTGAAAACAGCTATCAACAGTTTAGCGGAGAACGTCTTAGGTTACGTGGAACGAAGCCGACAGAACGAGTGGTTCGACGAGGAATGCCAGCAGGTGATGGAAGAGAAGAACGCAGCGCGGGCACTTATACTGCGTCAAGCTACCTGTCAGAATGTGGCACGGTACAGACAGAAGCGGAGGCAGCTAACCCAACTCTTCCGGGGAAAAAAGGACCGCCAGGAGGAGGAGGAGGAGTGTGAGGAGCTAGAACAGCTGCACCTCTCACATGAAACGCGAAAGTTCTATCAGAAACTCAACACATCCCGCAGAGGCTTCGTGTCGCGAGCTGAAATGTATCGGGATAGGGATGGAAATATTATGAAAAACTATTGTGAGGTGACCGAAAGGTGGAAGCAGCACGTCGGTGAACATCTGAATGGAGTACCGGAACAGGACCAAAACGGCGAAGGAGGTGGCGTCGGTGATACAGCAGGCACCCCCGCGGAGGGAAGGGCCCAAGGGGGGAGGAGGGTGGGAGGGGGAGTGGGGGGAGGAATTTTAAGGGGGGGGGTTTGTTTTGGTGGTAGAAAAAGAAGTATTTTGGGAGAAAAGTGGTGTTTTTTTTTGGTTCTTTGTGGGGGGTTGGGGGGGGGATTTTTGACGGGAAAAAAAAAAAAATTCTGGTGTAGATGAGGGAGTTTTTTGTGGTTTTTTTTTTTGGGGAGAAAATATTATTAAAATATTATTTTTTTTTTTTTTTTGTTTATTATAATTTTTGTTTTTTTGTTTTTTTGTGTGTGAGTAAGAAGTGTTTGTGTATTTTTTGTTTTGTTGTTTATATCTCCCCCCCCTAAGGTCTGTATCCACATTAATCCGGACACCTTCAAATCATTGTAACTTTTGAAATATTGCACGTAGGAATGAAAAATTTCACTGTGGTATAGCTGAGAGTCTATGATGAAAAATACTATTATTGGTGTTTACATTTCATGTTTAGTATTCAAGATGGCGACGAAAGAAAAACAAGTGCGCGAGAGAATTTTGTACGGGCGTGCGGCAAATCCTGACTTGTCAATACGGGACCTTGCAAAAACATTGGATTTGCCTAAATCCACTGTTCACGATGTGCTCAAATCATTTTCGGAACGTTTGACTGTGGAGAGGAAACCGAGAAGTGACAAAAACATGGGAAGCGCTGATCCTGTCATGGACCGAAAGGTGAAAAGGATATTAACGAAACACCCAAATCTCTCCATTCGAACGGTGGCTCGTAAAACAGGGATGTCGCCTGGTTTTGTCCAAAACTCAAAACAACGTTTGGGACTTAAGTCGTCTAAAGTCAAAACAGTTCCAAATCGCAACGACAAACAGAACTTGGCAGCAAAATCACGGGCTCGACGTTTGTACTGCGAATATTTGACGAAGTTTTCATGCGTTGTTATGGACGATGAAACTTATGTCCTGGAGGATTTCAAGCAGCTTCCAGGGCTGGCTTTTTATCCTGCTATTGCCAGAAATGCTACAGCTGAGCATTTCAGAACGAAGAATGCATCGACATTTCCCAAAAAATACCTTGTGTGGCAAGCGATTAACACGTGTGGCAAAAAGAGTAAATCTTTCGTCACTATAGGCACAATCAACAACGAGATCTATCAGAAAGAGTGTCGGCAGAAGCGATTGCTATCCTTCATTAAAAGTCACAAAGAAAAACCTTTGTTCTGGCCCGATTTGGGATCATGCCACTATGCTTAAACTGTGATGGAGTGGTACCAAACAAATCAAGTGAACATTGTACCGAAAACCTCAGACCCGCCAAATTGCCAGAGCTACGACCAATCGAGGAATATTGGGCTCTAATGAAGCGGAAGCTTTCTGGAAAGAAGCAAGGAATCAAAGACATCAAACACTTCCAGCAAATTTGGACTAAGACGGCTTCTACGATTTCTGAAGAGTCTGTACATATCCTAATGGACGGAGTTAAGCGCAAAGTTCGAAAATTTTATGAAAATACCGAATAACTATGTTTTGTCTTCACGAATTGTTAAAACACATCCCATGACTCTGAAATAAACAACTACGACGGAAAGATAATGCGAAATTTATGTTTTATTCGTGTTTTGAGGTGTCCGGATTATTGCGGATACAGACCTTACTTAAGCATTTGGAGAAGTCTATATTCAGACTATAATACTTTTTTTTATTTTTTAAAAACTTTTTTTTTTTTACACTTTTTTGGGTGGTTTTTCGGGGTTTTTTGTTAAAAAAATAATTTTTTTTTTAAGGATAAAAAAAAAGGGGGGGTTTTGATGGGTGGGGAACAACGTCTGGGGGAGGGGCGGCCCTCTCCTGGTCCCCCCTTTCCCCCCCCTCCACGAGTCACATGATCACAAAAGACTGCCAGCTGAAACATGGAGACGCTGGTTGGCGTAGCCTGGGCAATGTTATCATTTCGACAATAGCGAAGCTAGGGGGTGCGACTGAAGATCGTGTACCTGTAAATCAAATCATATTATTTTCCATTCGCAGTTAATTAATAATTTCAGCACGCTTTGGAATCATCTTTGCATTCTCAAAGCTGCTCAGGCATCTCAAGATCCTGGAGCAACATGACAAGCATCAGAGGCTCAATTTGTTTTTCAGCATTCCAGTATAACATTTACTTTGAAATTGCACTTCAACTTCTATGTTCATAAAAGTGGACATGTGCTTATAAGCAGTATAATTTTAGCATTGATAATAAGAGTGATCTGCTCAGTTTTCAGTTTTTTTAGGGACTGTTGAAATGTTGATACGTATCTTATTTATGACTTCAGTGATCAACCAGTGGGTGTCGGATATATTTTGTACAGACATATGTTGTATTCTCTGACTATTATTGTGAATACAATACTGCAACGTCTTTCGATTAGAGGTTGATCAGCTAAGTTAGCTATGCCACCTATTTCAATTTTAGCTAAGTTCAACTATTTAGCTGCCGTTCTCACATTATTGTTATTAAATAGTTATTTAGGTAATTCATTCATAATAAAATTAAAAGCAGTGTAGAGCCTGTGAGATCCACTTGAAATGACTAAAGCGATAATGAAACGGAAGAGCACCTCGAAATTTTAAATATAATATTCCTTATATGACATCTAATTTCAGATTGTTCATATTTCAGTGGGAATCCCAGGTTTTCTTAAATAATTTATTCGAGGCTATGCTACATTGTATAAGCTTTAAGTTTAATAATGGAAACGCAAGTCTTTCTACAATTACAACAGGACAACAATAAACATACTTGTGTAATAGTTATTATGGTTTCACATTATAATATCCTTTCACTATATTTAACATAGCATTCTATATGAAATTGCATACTGATTTTACATTTTCATCATTATCATTACCTGTTTTTTCATGACTCGGGTTTTCATGATTTATTTTCATATTATTATATTATATTTAACTCGGAGCGTATGGTACGGTATGTCCACGCATCCTTCCTCCCCTGTAGATTCACAAAATGCGTTGTGTTTCAAATTGTTTGAATACAACTCATTTTACAGAATCATCTTTTGCGGTAAATGCAACGCAGCAGACCTGGCCGCTTTGACGTTTGTACAGGGTGGCCACACAATCTTAATTTAAAAGTTCCCGCATTTTTCCCGAATTTTTCCCGCATTTTTGCCCAATATTCCCGACTGGAAATAATTTAGTAAATTGGATTAAAAGATATTTTTCAAGTTTCTGAGGAAATTTTTCAATCTGAAATTCTGACCTGTTTCGTTTAGGCAAAATGACGGATAGCAGCCGCAAATCGGACTTCTTGCGTATTGCGTAACCTGCTTTGGTCTCTCATTTTGCAAACGAGAATAAAGTTTCTAGAAGCATAAACATCGAAGAAAAATAGTAAAGCATTTGAGGTTTTCGAGTACAAAATGTTGCACGTGTGTTGCGTGCATAATATGTATCAATATGTATATGCTCTGCGGACTTCGTGAATTCAACGTCATTGACAGTTCGAAGACAATTCTCTGAGCTACGAAACCCCTTTCAGTTTGGTTCACCACCAGACACTTTTCATTTATTGAAAATCCTCGCTCCATCGTCGCATTTCCTTGCGACAGGATGAGCACCTTTTTAACAAATGTTGTCAAATTTTGCAGCGCTCAGAAAGCCTTTATCTACGAACGTTTCCAGACACAGCTCCAAACGCTTTATAGCTTAGCCCGTGAAATGAGTTCTAATATCAGGGTTAATGCTGTTACACGTTAAAGGGTATGTCTTCAAAAAACCACAGTGGTTGCGAAATACCAAAACGTCTTTGTCGGAAATTTCCGCAATTTCTCTCAAAACACCAAATTTACGGAAATTTCGGCAAATTCTCTCGCTTTCTTGATTTATTTAAATATTTGATTTAATTATCAACAGACTAATTTGGTGTCCAAATGATAAAAACAAACGCTAACAGAAACTGTCTTCTTTTTATAGTCTCGCGACATTTTAAAATAAAAAACAGACGACAAATCATTACAGGCACGTTGCAAAGCAATCATTCCAGAATTTGTCCCACAGACGGTTTCCCTGTGTATTATTCTAAGGAGGGAAGGCAGTCTATTCGATCAGACAGTAAATCAGCAACGATTATTGCCTTCGCGGCTTCACGACGATAATGAAGAGTGTCCAAATGAATCACAAGGCAGCGACTCTCGTAGCTTGGACGGGTGAAAGGGTCCTCCTAGGCAGTATATGAAGAGCGTATAGGATGAAACGTCATTGAATTGATTGAATACGTTCGACGCCATTTTGGAAATGAGGGTTCCAGACCGGTGAAGCATATTCCAAGGTGGACCTCACCAACAAACAGTACAGCGATTTAAGGCAGTACACGTCTCGAAATTCTTTAGCCACACGAAAAATGAATCCTAGATTTCGGGAAGCTTTCGTTATGATGTAGGACATGTGAGGTTTGTACATGAGTTTATCGTCGAGTATCACACCAATGTCCTTTACTTGGTTGTCTCTTTGCAAAGGAGTTCCAACCAAGGAATAACCGAAGATAATAGGAGACTTCTTCCTAGAAAAAATAACAACAGTACACTTTCTCGGATTTAAGAGCATACAGTTCTTCTTGAACCACCACTGTCTCTAAATCTTCCTGCAACTGTAAAGCGTCTCGTAGCGAATCCACCCAAATGTAGATTTTGAGGTCAGCAGCAAAGCTTAGCCTATGAGATTTCAGCAACAGTTTGACATCGTTGAAATACAAGACAAAAATCAGCGGCCCAAGATGACAACCTTGGGGAATGCCGGACAAAGCGGGGAACGAAGCGGACAGCTCATCGCCAATTTTAACCTTGAGTGTACCACAAAGGTACGATTTGAACCAGTGAAGCAAGGAGGCACCGAAGCCAAGCCTTTCTAGTTTTGCCAAAGGGATGTCATGGTTGATTCTGTCGAAAGACAGCAGATAGATCCTGTAGATAACGTCCATTTGTGAACCAGCTGAAATCCCATCCATGATGAGTGAAATGATTGATAGAAGGTTTGTGGGCGTTGAACGCTACGGCATGAATCCATGTTGATCTTCGCTGATATATTGCTTCACGTGGAAAAACAGGGGTTCTTAAACGGCCAGTTCAAACAGCTTATGAGACAGAGCACAAGCTCTAATTTTTGATAGTTGTTTTTTCTTTTGGGGGAAAGAGGGGGGGGGGGGGGGGGGGGGGGGGGGGGGGGGGGGGGGGGGGGGGGGGGGGGGGGGGGGGGGGGGGGTGGGGGGAGGGGGGGGGGGGGGGGGGGAAGGGGGGGGGGGGGGGGGGGGGGGGAGGGGGGGGGGGGGGGGGGGGGGGGGGGGGGGGGGGGGGGGGGGGGGGGGGGGGGGGGGGGGGGGGGGGGGGGGGGGGGGGGGGGGGGGGGGGGGGGGGGGGGGGGGGGGGGGGGGTAAAAAAAAAAAGAGAAAAGACAAATCTTATTAAACACTGGTAACAACATACGAGTTAGTGGCAATCCAAAATGATTGCCGATTTAGAGATTTCCACATCAAGGGCTGGCAGAAGATTGCTCTCCCTCACTTTTATTTCAATGACCGGTTTTGCTTTGACTGTCACACGCTTGGGCATAAAAATGTTCTCCTTAGCGGCTCTTAGTAGTCCCGTCAAATTGTCGAAAAGAAACGGAGCCATAGGAGATTAGGTTTGGTATTCCCTGAGAAACGACTCGGCCATTCCTGCAGACTTGATAACAAAATTCAGCTTTGGTACCAACATCTTATCGTCTACCGCATCAGCCACAAAAACGAACACTTTTAATCGGAGTACCGACGAAGAGCTTCGTTTTAAATTCGGTTGACTTTAAGGTGACTGGCATAATAGGTTTCTGTCCCGGGACGAATAACCCCTAGGGTTAAAGTCCAGTTAAATAACAATAAAGACGAATAAAGAAGGTTTCTGTCCACTGCAGTGACAAATATGTGGCTATTATATAAATGGCCTGAGACTTTAAGGTATTTTAAAAATGACACAGTGTTACCACCTCAGGTTGGCAAAACTCGTGTAGCATATAAAAATAAAATTAAAAATATTGTAAAAAAAGCATTGCCAACGTATACATTACTGTAAATTTTATTGCAAAGATTGTCTTTACTAGTCATAAGGATCACCCAAAGAGTTCCAGTCAAGAAAAATAAAAAGAAAAGTAAGTCATGTGCGTAACCTCACCTGTCACAGCCGTTTAGTCAGATCTTCTAAGCGGAACGTTTTGAAACAGGCTGAACAAAGCCAGCAGAAAATGATCCACATTTCAAAATGTTTTTTAAATCCCTCCTTGAAGAAATTGTGTACGACGTGCCAGCTGCAGCTACCGATGTTGAGGACTGCAAAGCCAGGACTGGCTTGCAAATCCCTGATTTCCACAATAAATTCTTTGAACGCCTTCTAGTTGACAACCGGGTCACTGAGCTATCTTCTTAAGCAATGCTGGATTTGCAGAAAAATACTGTTTCATTCGTTCATGCGGTCGTTGGACCGAGTAGATGATAAAAACGCTACTGAAATTATCCATTTAAAAAAAAAAAATGTGAGCATGGTCCCTACCATATGACAAAAATTCCCGATGGATTTTAGAATTCCCGACTTTTTCCCGCATATTTTGGATTCCCGCATTTTTCCCGCATTTCCCGATTTTCCCGAGTCTGTGGCCACCCTGTTTGTATCATGTCTTTGATATGCTGCAAGCATCAATATTGACAAAAAAAAAAAAAAGTTAAGCGTCATCTAACCCAATTATTTCCAGGATGCTTTCTCGTACTAGCTGCGTTTGTATTAGATTAGATTAGATTAGATTAGAAATGAAGATAATTTGTAATGTATAAGTAGTAACTGTATAGCATTGTTATTATATTAGTCTTCAAATTATTTCATTAAGACTAAAAATTGTAAGATGATGACAATAGCAATAAATTAATAAATCAAAGAAAAGTTTCAATGAAATATGGATCTTGAACAGAATTATTGAGCAGTTGCTTATCTTTTCACAAACCTATCACTCCATTCGCACTCACCAAGTCCCGTCAAGCTGTCTTAATTATTAGCCAACTTAGCAAATTTATATCATCTCTCTTTCCAAAAGTTTGCTGTTCCCCACTTACCCCAAACCTTCCCTTTTTAGCGAATGCGTAAACTGATGTATTTTCCGCTCGATTTTGGAGTGCGGCACCTGTGGAAGTGTTTCCGAGAAACGAAACCTCTTCCCGTCCGTAATGTTGGAAAGGGGCTTTTTGCAAAACCATACAAATTCATATTAATAACTCGTTAAGTTCTCCAGTAGCTCAAGGAGGGTGCGGGAGGGCTCCTCTGCTCACGCACGCAAATGCATGCACGCACGCACTGCCAGTGCTTGCGAACAAGAAGGATGATTATAACGCGTGTGACGGAATGAGCAATGAGGATTGGGACACACGCACGAACACGCAGCATGCCACCACGATGAGGAAGTAGCGAATTGCCAACTGTGCTGCTACGCCTGCTGCTGTTACCGGTTGGCATAACACACAGGAGCGCAGAGCAAGCCACGACTCGGATATGTTGTTTTATTTTGATAATGACAGCTCTGGGGTATCATATAATTATATCAAAACATACATGCCATATTATTGCCTAAATATTTATGCATATATGTATACTATAATAATAATAACGATAATTATTAGTGATGCTTTACATTAATTACTATCGAGTCTGTCGCTCGAACGGGTGGTTCTGGTTGCATACCCATACACATGCTCACATACAAACAAAAGCGAATCGTTAGCTTCGTGGCGGGACTTTTGTCCGTATAGCATATGCAATGCATGAAGGAAGCAGATCGTGAGAACACCGGCTGACTGCCGCGGGGGTGTTTTGCTTTATTGATGTGGTTCGATGGGTATTGGTCGGTAATTGGTATTAGGATATTTTATTGCCCCTTTCGCATTGATATAATCGTGCCCGCCGGAGCGTTGGATGATTGTCCCCCGGGGGAAGCGCATGGGGCTGTTCAGTACACTGATATCGGAGTGCAACCGACTGCGAATGGTGACAATGCAGCAGTGTGCTTTCCCGTGTGAACAAATGCCATAATATTCACATTAACAATAGCATCGCAATTAAATGGCCATAGTTGCTCAATAGCCTCGAAGGGTTTCCCACAAATCACCAACAACCTGGCATCAGTAATAAACTAACCTGCCCTGCTATCCAGCCATATGTAATCACATTTTGAAGTCTAAATAAAAAAATATGCACGAACATGTCCCTAAAAAAATGATGTCCCTCCAGAGGATACAGAATCATCCTCCGAGAAGCCCAAAAAACATTTTTTCGTCATTTTTCCTGGCAAAATCATCCAAGTACGTCTGCCTTCTACCCCTGGCACCGGGTTGCTTTGACTGTGTTACCTCCAGTGACACGAGTATTTTGACAAACACAAAAACACGACTTCCTCCTACATCGACAGCAGCAGAGGGTACATGTCACTTAATGTCATCATTTAATAACCTCCTGGCGGTGGTGGAGCAATGCAAACGAAAAAAAAAACTCACCATGGGACTTTAATTATTCAAAACTCACGTATTTGAAACCTGCTCGCAGCAGTGGCAACAGTAAAAAAATCACCAACAGCGAACGAGATGAGTTAATGTGTCATGAAACGCAAACGAGTTTTCTGGGCTGAACCCTCGGATAACGGCAGCCCCAAAAAAAAAACAAAAGTTTCCTTTTTATGTTAAACAGGTGTCGAAGTGATTTTTCGCCGGAATCACTTAACTTTTCGCGTTCGTTCCTTACCCGTTGGCTGCTGGCGGAGGTCGGAATTGGCAGAAGGGGTGGCTGAGAAACTACCTCAACGAGATGCGTCTTTTGTTTTCGGGAAGTTTTCTCATTAGAAAATTTCAATTCAACGGATCAAGTCAAGATTCCAAGCTCAGATGGAGGAGTCACTCTTTTTGACGGGGCTGTGTGCCGGGCCGAGTGAGGAATGGAAAATATTATACACTCTCGGTGCTAAGCATGTTAGAATGTAAATTGCTTTCGGTGTTGTCCTTATGAATTCATATTTATGTTATGTGAAAATCGACCCCTGGGGAGAAACTTTCTGCAGAAGGTGAATGGAGACATGGAGACACAAAACACTGAACATTCACATTCTCCAGACATAAACCTCAACCGGCAATGGAGACGCTTGGTGATTTCTGCCGCTCTCCTTACCAGCGAAGTGAGTGTGATGTGCGTGGCGGTTGGGAAGGGGAGAACGTTTCCTTAATGAGAAGAAATGTCACCCGAATTTCACGTATGCAGACAAGTAGATATGTGGGAGTGGGAGCAAAATTATCAGAAAGCATCAAAGGGGTCGAAGGGAGGTAACCGAATCCAAGAGAAAAAGAAGATTCAGATGAAAGAATTGCTGCAAACATAGACCGGTCCTATTGGGTTTCTGCTTGCTTTTTGGGTGGTGCTCTGTTCGGATGTTTGCCTTTCTGCTCGGTATCGGTTTCTTTTGCCACTTCGGTGGGTTGTGGAATTCAAATAATTACGTTCATTTGCTTCACTTGTCTTGACGACTTGCCTTGGGGTTTAAGTTCATGTTCGGTTAAGGATAGGGTTTCTCATACCGGTAATGTGATGTGAAAGAAAGGTTAACCTGTGACTGCAGATACTTAACAGGAGCGCAGTTCTGCCTAATGGTTTGTTGTAGCAGAGTGAATAAATGTTATAGAAAATCAAATGAAGCTATTTAGTCACGTGACAAAGGACTGGAAACCTCACGATTTGCTTATGCAACCACCCCTTTCCCAGTAGATAAGGTTACTTGTTTTGGACTACCTGATGCAAGATGAAAAACTAAACTGGTTGTATTGACAATTATATGGAAAGATCCCACCATCACTCAAGTAACCTGGCAGCACTGCGTCTGCCTTCTTTCCGATTACTTTGTTTGTGATATATCAATGACGATGTGATATTTTTTTCAAATACAAAAACTGTAAACGTTCCTTTGCGTAATATTGAATCATTTTGAATCATCACTGATGATTCATCAGGATGCCTTACTCATACAGACTCAACATTGAAAATCCAACATGGGTCCGATATCCAAGATGGAGTAAATTGTTTTAAGTGTCAAATAGCCTCTCATTATAAGTCTCATCAGACACCTTTTCCGTAGAACCTTAAACAAAAAAGTTATGCAACGGCTCATTTTTATGACCCTATTTAAAATCATAAAACGAACCACTATTGATAAATAATTCTAACGACTGTGTTTTTTTCGGCAAAGTTGCTTCAAATTCAATGAGTAACATGATCGTAGCAAGCCGCACTTTTGAATTGACGTGTTTTTCTTTTGCTCCGTCGATTTCGCGAAAGCAAACATTTTGTTCAAAATTCGATGCAAAATATAAGGCCTGTACTCGAAAAAAATGCACCAGACAAAAGTGTTCGCCAAAAATTTATTTTAAGTCGGATTTTCTTGAAACTTTCAGGGAATGAACTAATACATATGGATTATGTTTCGGCATAATTACTTTATTCAATTTCCTTTCCATCGCTGAAAGCCCGCACCTTTCCCTTAAGACCCCTCATTACATTTTGTGCAATGGTGGAGCCGACCTTTTTGGTCACTTTCATCCATTCTTTCTTCAACTCCAGCTCGTTCTTAAACACCTTGGACGATTTTCGAACTTTGGCCTTCATTATGGCCCAAAATCTTTCCACCGGACGAATCTCTGGTGAATTTGGGGGTTGGCGGTTTTTGGTACAAAAACAACGTTATTGTCTCTGTACCAATCCAACGTCGATCGCGCGTAATGGCATGATGCCAGGTCCGGCCAAAATAATGTCTCGCCTCCGTGGGACCGCAGGAAGGGCAACAGACGCTTCTGGAGGCACTCGGTGCGGTAAATTTCGCTGTTGATGGTACCCGTTGTGATGTACGGTTTACTCAGTTTACCGCATTGGCATATGGCCTGCCAGAGCAAGTATTTTTTTGGCGAATTTGTCCACTTTCTTCTTCCTTATGTCTTCCGGAACATCAAACCGTGATTTGGCAACGTAGAACTCCAGCCCCGGTATCTGCTTTGCGTCTGCCTTGATGTAGGTTTCGTCATCCATAACCACACACATCGGTTTCGTTAACCACTCTCGATACAGCTTCCTTGCGCGGGATTTGGCCGCCGTGTTTTGTTGATCACGCCGGTTCGGTGCCTTGCGGACCTTGAATACACGAAGCCCAGCTCGTTTCATGGTTTGCTGAACGAACCAGGCGGAACACTTTGCCTTCAGAGCCGCGTCGCGAATCGAAAGGTTCGGATTACACTTGAAATAATCCAACACCTTCCGGGCCTTCACAGGGTCAGCTGTCTTCGATTTTCTTCCACTTCCAGCCCGCCGCTCGGTCGTCTGGGACTCCTTAAACGATTTTACCACCCGAGACACAGTTGTATGGGTGATTCCCAGTTGTCTTCCGATCCATCTCATGGTCGCAGTCGGATTTTCCATGACGGCGCGCAAAATTCTCCGGCGATTTTCTTCTTGTTTCGATGACATCTCAATAACCACTGAACCGATTGTTATGAAATTTTGCACATGTAAACAATTCACTCCAAACTAGTTATACCCAGATTTTCATCAATTTTTACCCACGGACAAAAAAGTTACACACGGATAAAAATGGTGCATTTTTTTCGAGTACAGGCCTTAGGCAAGTTATTTTTAGATCATGGATTCACTGTGGTAGGTGATGCGATCAATGAAAGCGCAGTAGACTGCGTTTAATTTGAAATCTAGTGGTGATAGAGAGAGACAAGTGACACATGGCAAGGAAGGGGACGGGCCTGGGATTGAACTCCCGACAATCTGCTCAATAAGCAAATCGGGTAACCACTGAGCTACCCAACCACGTCATTTCAGCACCCGAGATAAGATCATGGAAAAATCGAAGATGGCAAACCGAATATTATTTTTTTTTAGAGGTTGGATCAAGTACTGGTATAAGTACGCTGCATGCGATGGGGAGTACTTTGAAGGGGACAGTATCAATGTTGATGTATAATCTTGTATTTTTAATTTCCTGAATAAATTCCTGGAACTTCTTGATCAAGGTAGTATGGTTGGTTAATATTGAAAGGTTTTGATTATTTTGCATTGACCCGTCCTTTCTTATGAATTTCTTCATACTGTACTTTCATATCTTCATACTGCACTTTCACGCCCCTTTTCTTTTTGGATTATACTATTCAACGCTAGTATAAAGCATGCGAGGCGAATCGAAATGATTTCAGTGTCCGACATTAGCTTTCAGCTGATGGTTCACACGGGACTTTGCCGATAAACAAGGTAGACATAAGTTGAATAAACATGAAAGCATTTACAATTGTGGGGATCCGGGGGCCAACAACTTGTGGGTTAAGGTTTGGACCTAAGTACAACTAAAGAATGTGCACACCAAAAAGTAGTCAACGGGAAATTAGTGGTATTAAATGGAAAATATGAGAAAATCAAAAGTAAATCATTTATTTAAAACTTCATAAAAATTCGAATATAAAACATATACAGATAAGTCAATTTGACCTGTTATATCCAAATGCCCACACCTTTCGTTTGACACCTTCCATCAGTTTTTGCACAGTGTCATCCGTCACCAATTTTGCAGCTTTCTGCCAGTTACGCCTGAAGCTTTTCTCATCAATTGCTACGCTATTCGTTTTTCGAAGATTCCTCTTGACCAGAGCCCAATACTTTTCGATCGGACGGAGTTCTGGCGAATTTGACGGATTGCAATAATTTGGGACAATATTTACACCATTAGCAATGTACCAATCCTTAGCCAGTTTTCCATAGTGGCAAGATGCCAGGTCAGGCCAGAACAGCACCGAACCGTTGTGTTCCCGAATGAACGGCAACAGTCGTTTATTCAGACACTCTTTTACGTAAATTTGTCCATTTAGAGTGCCAGTCGTGATGAAGATGTCGCTTCTGAGACCGCATCCACATATTGCCTGCCATACGAGGTATTTTTTTGGGAACTTCGACATTTTTTTTTTTGCTTAAAACGATCAGCAACATTTCCTCTTTGCAACGAGGAATAAAACTGTAGTCCCGGTATCTGCTTAAAGTCAGTTTTGCAATATGTTTCGTCGTCCAATATTATGCAGTCGTATTCCTTCAGCATAGTGTCATATTATTTTCTCGATCGAGATTTTGCGCTCTTGTTCTGGCTGTCGTTACGATTTGGAGCAACACCTACTTTGAATGATTTCAAGCCTGCACTTTTCTTCACTTTCTGGACGAACGATGGAGACATTTTCACTTTTTTTCGCCACATCACGAACGGAGATATTCGGTTTCTTCTTAAATTCTTTAATCACTTTCTTCCTCTCCGCGACGAAACGAGAATCATGGTTACCTCGGGAACCGACCTTTCTCTTTAAAGTTAAGCGCTGCTGAAAGTTTTTTAGCACTTTAGTAACCGTCGATTTTGCGATTTTTAATGACTTGGCAATATCGCCGTGCGACATATCTGGATTTTCCACTCTTTTGTGCAAAATTGCTTCGCGCACGCGTTCTTGATTCGACGCCATTTTACTGAATAAAGGTTACTGTAGCCAAACGACGTCTTCATCATAGCACACATACATTAATATTCATGTAGTAGTGATCGGATTAGCAAAGCGTACACGGAGAAGACTGCATTAGGGCATTTCCGACGACTACTTTTTGGTGTGCACATTCTTTATGTCCATGCTGTACGAAAGAATAAGTGAAACTAATTTCATGACAGCCCCTAGAATGTGGGAGTCCGAAACAACCCCTCCCTCCCTCTCAAGGCCCAGTCGGTAGTCGTCTATCTGTCATCTCTTCAGTCATCCTATAAGCAGCTTCAAACTGACCATGTCCAATGCATTCAATGACAAACATAAGACTCGACATTTTTCATTAGGACTAAACTCACAAACGTAAACAATGATTATTTAGGTAATATCTCCTGATACGAAGTGTGCTTCTGTAAGCGATCAATTCTATCGAATAGGTGGACGCTTCATCTTCAAAATGATGTTGTTGATCAATGAGTAAGTTCTCGATGTCGAGAAATTGGCAGAAAAAGCCATTGCTGGCGTTTTTCAGTTTGGACTTGAGGAAAAATCTCGGTCGAATTTACAACTCTCCACTGAATTCCTCAAACAATCCAAGATGTACTGTTTTCGATGATATGCAAAGGTTGTTTAGGTTAAATCACGAAAACTTCACTTAAACACAAGCTCTGTTATTGTAAAATTTAATTGGCCGTTCTGAAAAATACGCGTTAGAAATTCATTTATATTTCCGGTTTATTTGGACAGCAGGACACCATCATATTTATGCTATATTCACTTCGGATAATAGTTTATTAAACCCATTATCGTTGCGAATGGCCGACGGCAATATAGTTGGAATGCTTCTGGTAATCTAGTTGTCACAAGCATCGTTTCCAACCCTTGAGGTTTTCAGTAACCCAAAATTTCATCACTGCAGTGGGACACCGGCACCTACCCGATTAGCCGGTCTTGCTTTGTCTCCAATACCACAACCGGGCGGACTGTGGCAGGTGGGCTAAGCCCCGTCCGAATCACCAGCTGAGAGCTTATGTCGAACACTGATGATTTCAGTTCGTCTGGTCTCGTGTGCTATATACTAGCGATAAATAGCACAGCCCAGAAAGAAGAGAGTCGCGAAAATTCAGTACAAAACACAATTCATAAGAGTGGGCGGGTCTCAGTTATAAAATCAGACACCGGCGACAAAGCTAAATAATTTTGCAGCTGAGCGGTATGGCTATTGCATTTTTAACTAAATAAAAAGAGGAAGATAATTTGAACCCTTTCGTTTAGAGGACCTGGAAAGGAAAAATCATATTTTCAACCTGTTAATATGCAGATTTGTGTGGGAGCAAAAATAGGTCATTTTTAAGAAAAAAAATTGAACTACTTATACTAACAGCACTTGATTAACATTTTAATGCAGAAAAAATGTAAGTTTTTCTGATCCGATGGTGTATCAATGAAGTCATTCTGTTCAGTCGAACGAGAGTTATTAGCGTTCAAAAACCTTTCACTGTAGCGTAACGCTCTAATTTTTATTTTGAAATTACACGCGAAAGAGAAACGTAGTCTTACGTTTAAAACATAAAACAATTTGAGATTTCATTTGGAATAACAAGCAAGATTTGCTCAGACAGCTTAGAGCGCTCACAATTCCAAACAAAATTCTTTTCATTTCCAGAACTAGATAGGTGTGATGTGAACTCGAAATTTTTCGCGGGAGGATTATATAACAATAAATATTAAGGACGTATTTCATACCAACTCGTGGACAACCTTCCATCCATTGATTTTCATTGAAAAAAAAAACATCTGAACTAACATTTAAAAAGGGCTGATGGTTATAGTTTTTTTATCGCTATGACATAGATTTGATAAGACTGACGGAAATGTGACCAAATTAAAATAATTTTCATATACAAATAGCTAAATTTGTTCCAGTAAAGAACTTTTTTTTATGGTTTAATGGCGGGACTCTGAATAGAGTAGAAACATCTGCACCAGGCCTTTGATGATATCATTGCGTAAATCCTTTCGAATCATTTTGCCAGCCATTGTCATTGTTCGCATGAAATCTTCACGCAGCTTTGCACGCAGTCCATCGTTGCTCTAATCCAGTGGTGCTCAGCCTAACACAGGTCGTGGGCCAAATTCAACTTTTTCACACACTGTTTTTTTGATATTTTATTTTTTACATGGGTTTTTTACCCAATGATATTAAAACAGATCAATGAAACATTGTTAAATCATGGCATTTTTATTCTACAAATACATCACTGTGTAAGTAGCAAAAAAACAATACACAGTAGAAAATAATTAATTTTAACAAGCACGTAAAATTTACCCTCGTTTAAATCCAAGCCAAAGGAGGCGTAAACAACGAAATTGTTTGCAATCTTTGATGCGCCATACAATAATGTTTGCAATCTTTCATACAACAGGCTAGATACAGGCGTTATTTGGCTTAAATTTACATGAAATATCCCATTATTATCTGCCAAATCTATCATTCCCTTTATGTGCATTAGATAACGCAGAAAATTCAATGTTTCTTTTTATCTATGTACCTCAATGTGAGATTTGGTTAAATTTATCTTCTGCTAACTTGTCTAAGTTCGCTTTGATACCTGACGATGCAATACGTAGCTGGTTCTCCAAGTGTTCATCAGATAGCTTATTTCTGGCTTTTGGCCCTACGGGTTTTTAGGGGGAAAAAAATTTGTTAAAAAAAATAGGTGGGGAAAAAGAAAAATTTTATAAAAAAAGGGTGTTTTTGCAACAAAGGAAAATACTCTACCTATATGTCGTTAGTTGAGTATTATATTATTTTTTTTTTTTTTTTTTTTTTTTAAATCTCAATTTATTTTTTTTTTTGTATGTTCGATTTATTAAAATATAAAAAAAAAAATATATGTGTGGTGGTCTGAAAAAAATCTGCTTGCAGAGAGGAAACCGCACTGGCATACCTAATTTTATCGCATTCTTTGCACGATCCAAGCGTAGAGAAATGAGAAAAAATTCTTGATTTAAGCTGCATTTCCCACAGCGTCAATTTCTGCTCAAAGGATTTGATGTGGTTGAAAAGATTGTGAACAAGCTTATTTTTCCCCTGAAGTTGCACATTCAAATCATTCAGATGTGTCGAGATGTCAATCAAGAATGCAAAATCCGCCATCCATTTTTGATCGTCGAACTGATGAACTGCCTTTCCTTTTTGTTTCATAAACTCTGCGATTTCCGTCTTGAGATCGTAAACACGCTTAAGAACTTTTCCCCTGCTGAGCCAACGAACTTCAGTATAGAAAGGTATGTCTCCATATTCTGCGTCTAGCTCCGACAAAAAAGCTTGGAATTCTCGATGATTGAGAGCATTTGATCGAATAAAATTAACGACCTTAATGACATCCTTCATAACGTTCTTGAACCATACATTTTTAGCACACAAATTTTCCTGGTGTATGATGCAGTGGTACTGCATGAATCGCTCGCTAACACCATCTCGTCGCCGGAGATGAGCAATGGCACCTTCATGCTTTCCTGTGGAACAAAAAATGTTGCTTGTGCTCCTTAAAACGCAAAAAAATACACTTACCAATCATAGCTGGGGCACCGTCGGTGATCGCACTCGCCAGTTTCTTCAAATCCATGCCGAATTGGTTTAGAATCGATGAGAGAGCGTTGAAAATATCAACACCTTTTGTGGTGCCTTTGAGCGGAAATAAACGTACGAGCTCTTCAGTAATCTCAAATGTCTTGGAAACACCCCTAACGAAAACCGCTAGCTGAGCGGTGTCTGAAATGTCCGTACTTTCATCCAGTGCCACCGAAAAATATGCGAAGTTTGCAGCTCTTTCCTTCAACGTATTTTGCATATCGTCTGCAATTTCTTCAACTCTACGAGTAATCGTAGCTCGCGACAGAGAAATCAGCGAAAAAACTCGACTTTGGGCTGGACATACCACGTCTACCACTGCCTTCAAACAATCTTTTACAAAATCACCGTCCGAAAAAGGTTTCAAGTGTTTTGTTATTTTTTCCGCAACAATGTAACTGGCTTTAATGCACATTTCATTTTCAACTTTTCTATTATTAAACACGTTTTGCTGACATCGCAGTTTTTCTTTCAATTCACTTGCCTTCTCTGAACGACATTTGCCTGAGAATTTGTCCATTTTCGATGCATGCTTTGACTCGTAATGGCGTTTTAAATTGTACTCTTTCATTACCGCTACTGATTCATTGCAGATTAAGCACACTGGTTTTTGATTGATTGCAGTAAAAAAGTACGCTTCAGTCCACTTTTCTTGAAAAACTCGTCCTTCATCTCCAATCACTCGTTTTTTACTAGCCATTTCGAGAATCACAAACAAACTTCAGAGCGAAACAAAAACACTACCGAACAGTCGCACGCGTGATTGATGAATGGGAGTAGAATTAAGAATAATTTGGCTCTCATTCATTTGACTCTAGCTCTCAATTCATATGAGAAACGAGAGAAAATTAAATGCTCTCCTCGCTGAATACTTTGCACGACGAATGACTCAAATTTCGGTAAGAAAATGAAAAGGAGAATGAAATGGTTTTGTGAATAAAGAGAGAGCTGCGACCAGTGTGCGAAAAATTCAAATTCAATAAGCAGTATCCCGTGAATTTATCCAACATCCATCTCGTCATTCACCGATTCGGTGCAAAACTGAATGTTCAGAAGAGCCAAAATTCGGTGCTAGCAAGAACACATTCAGTCACTCCGTCAGAATGTTTGCGATTATTGTGTTTTGTGTTGCTCTCCTCTTTTTGTTTTGACTGATTAAGCCGGAGATCTGTATAGAAAAATGTGTCGGTAGCATCCTGTGTGAATGAAGGCAATCGGTGCGAGTCACCTTTTTTGGAGGGGACCGAATGCTTGTGTTCGTTCGTTCATTGCCTCTTCTCTTTATTAGTAATTCGTGTGTTCAGCAAAGACCAAAGAATTGAATAATGTTGTTTTTCGCACTCATTTCGGGCTGTCAATTTTTTCACACACTGGCTGCGACAACATGAGCATTAACTAATGTGCCATTAACATGCTTTTTAACGGCAGACGTGAGAACAGCATTTGACTGCATGAACACAAGCAAAGCAGCGTATGTTGAGTACAAACATCACAATCGAGCTCGCGCGAAGTTTTAAGAGACTGAGAATTCTCATTAACGGAAACATGTTTAAGCAGGCAACAATATGTGTTATCTACAGTATGTTGCTTGATATTTATCTTTTCTGTCATACGATTCAAAATTTCCAAATTTATTTTCCATAACAAATATCACCATATTCAGAAGTAGCCCACGGGCCGCAAAAATAATTGCTTTCCCAGCTAACCAGACTGCACACAGACAGGAAATTTCGCGGACCTTTCGAAACATAAAACACAATGACTCTCTCAGGATTGTTTCGAAAGTTCATACATACACACGTATGCGCCACACTGCAGAGAAACTACAAGATCATTTTCTCGCAAATGCTAAACAATATTCAAAATACCGCCCAAGAAACATCGCAAAAATGAACATTTTAAGATGATAATTAAAAACATCAACCGTTTTTACGCTCCCGAGAGTCAACTTCTTCTAACTGAATCGACTATCGCCATCGTAGTCTTTGTGCGAAGAATTGTTGGACCGGAAAATTACTGCCGCTTCTACTCTTTTCCCGACATGGCCCTGCTGAAAGAAAAAAAAAAACGCCGAGGTTTAGCAGAAATATGCAAATGTAAGAACCTTCATTTCTAGTGCTCAGCAACATCAGCAGCAGTCACTAGACACTTTGGATTGGTGTTTCACGGTCTCTTATCACATTTCTCGCCCTCGAAGCTCACGTCACTCGGTGCGGTGAACTCATTCACCACACCTCATTTCTCACTCTTTCACTGCTTGAAGTTCCGAGAAAGATTCGGCAAGCCAGTCAGTCCTCGCAGTGGGACTAATTTTTGCCCACGACTGAAACGGCAAACGTTCTCGTCTAATTACCCAAAGTAATGTCGTCGCTAGAGAGTCTTTTCATCCTGCATCTCCTCGATGTGGTATGGCGCAGCGCGGCAAAGCGAAAGCATATCAAATGGTGCCTTCGTCGAGGAACTGAGAAGGGGATAGTTCTGCGATGTGGACCGCATCTTTCGCCACCAACCACGAGTAGGTGGTGGTAGCAACTCGCTCAGATGAGTGATTTTCCTGCTATGGGCTATGGTTGAAACAAATACATCATCCTGACATGCGAGTTGGAATCAACGGCAGAACCGAGGCATAGGCGAATATTATTATCGAAATCACACAAATTAGCATTAGTCGATTAAATGTTTACATTGTACCGGTTCGTTGAATGTTATTAGCCCAACATGGCACGCGTTCCGGTGAGTAAGACTGCGGCGAGGATAGAACAAGGACCGACGCTAGGGAAGGGAGGGAACTTGTGTATTATTGCTGCAGGTGTTCACTGCCGGTACAATTAATGGCCTGCGGATGTCGAAAGATTATGTGTTTTGTTTTAATTTATTATTTTTAAATTTTAATTCATGCGTAGCATGCAGCTGGGTTCGTGTGTTTGTGTGTGAGAGTATACATTAAAGGACAACAACGTTGATGGTAGAGCAATAAAATCAATTTTTGTGATCAGTTTGAATTGATGGCCATCGCTGGCGGTTGGATTGAAATTGATCTCTGGTGAAATAGTGAAGTAGTGAATTGTGTGGCTACGTGTGAGCCCCGGATGGAAATGAGGGCAGTATAATGGTTTTATCGGTTTGTCACGTTATTGAAATAAATTAAACCGGGTGCAATTAGCTTGCCTTTAAGCGGAAAGGGTAGGCAAAATTGCACTGTTTTTATTAATGGTCACGCAAAGCACTCTTCCCTTACTGACGCTGAATGGGGTAATATTTCATAGTGAGCTTTTTTGTGTGCTTTGATATGGATTGGAATTTTAACGAGTGGCCTGTAAAACTAACACACTGAATGATTTAAAACACAAAATTAAAAGCTTACTTCCAAATGCAAGAGTAAACGTCATTTTCCCTTCGAACTTCTCTATTTATTTTCCAATTCAGGCACTGATTCAGGTATGAGCTCCTTTGATGAACATACGGTAGAGAACTACTTCAGCTTCATCGTCCCTTCCAGGCCTACACAGTAGAAATGATGACAGGTAATGTCAAATATATCTGTAATTCAACTAAGCGAAATCAATTCAAGAGCCAGAAAATGAAAAGCGATTTAACGAAAAAAAATTCTGCACACTTGGTGTACTGACAGATGTAACGTACAATCCAACAAGGGTAAAACAAGTGATTGAAAAGTATGATGAGCATTACACCCGGCAGAATTTGCCGAGCACAGGGCGAATAAAGGGCGAACACGAAATTATTGCGACACATTCAACAGGGCATAACTTTATTACCATTGGGTAAAAATCAACCAAATTTTGCACACTTTCTCATTGATGTGTATTGTTTACATGCTGTCAAACTCGAAGTCGTGTTTTTCGATTCAACGAAAATGGAGGTGAACCAACGCGAGTCGAGAGAACAAATTCTTTCCAAACACCTGGAATTTTCCTGACCTGTCGCCCCGTCAGTTGGGAAAAATGTTGAACATTCACCATTCAACCGTCTCCAGAGTGTTGAAGCGGTTCCAGAAGCGGTTGACGTTGGACCACGGCAAAGGAGCTGGAAGAAAACCGGGACCGGAGAACAAAAAGACGGAGGGAAAGGTGAAGCGGATGATTAAAGCAAATCCCAACGTCTCAAGTCGTGATATGGCTAAAAAGATCGGCATGTCGCAGAGCTACATCCAGAATGCAAAGAAGAGAGCTGGACTACATACATACAAGGCCAAACCGCGATGAGCGGCAACAATCGACGGCTAAAACTCGGGCACGGAAGCTCTACGAGAAGATGCTGACAAAATATGGCTGCTGTGTGATGGACGACGAAACGTATATAAAAGCCGATTTTAAGCAAATTCCGGGGTTGGAGTTTTTCACCGGCAAGAGCAAGTTCTATGTGGACGACAAATTTAAGAAGAAGAAGATGTCGAAGTTCGCCTCCAAATATCTCATTTGGCAGGCCATCTACTCTTGCGGACTGAGGAGTGAGCCTTTCGTGACAAAGGGCACAGTAAATGGCTTCTGAGTGCCTCGAGAAGCGCATTTTGCCGTTCTTGCAGCAGCACGACGAAGCTCCGCTATTTTGGCCAGATTTGGCATCATGCCACTATTCTAAAAGTGTCCTGGAGTGGTATGAGGCCAATTCTGTCCATTTTGTTCCAAAGGACATGAATCCGCCAAACTGTCCGGAGCTGCGCCCGGTGGAGCAGTACTGGGCAATGATGAAGCGGGAACTTCGGAAGAGCAAGAAGACAGTCAAAGACGAGAAGGACATGTTAAGAAAATGGAAAAAAAAACTGAGAAACTGGTACCGGATGACACTGTAAAGACTTTGACGGAGGGCATCAAGCGAAAATGCGTTCAATTTTACACTCAAGGCTCCATCGATTAACTTTTCTTTTGATTTTCGAAGTAAATATATGTATAAAACTACCCTAAAATTTTGGTTTGATTCTAAACATTATAAGAAAATTGGCATGACATTTTTGGTGTCGCAATAATTTCGTGTTCGCCCTTTACACTGTTCTCCATATTTTCGAATCGCAGATCGTACCGCTCCGACGCTTACACCCTCTTCCTTGGCCAATTTTCTCAAAGAGAGTCCGCTCACAGTGCACCATTTGTGCACGCTACTTTTTCGTTGTTCCGGAGTAAGACCGCGCATTTTGATAGGTAACACAAAACTGAGCACTTTTTTGATGCTATGTCATTCAGAAATGTGCAAACAAAAGAATGCAACCAAAACATGTTGAAATATGTCATTATATTCTAAGTGACCGTTAAAATAAGGTGTGCTTATACTTTCTGGAACAGTCGTAAGTAGGCTAAGTCCAAGGCTCGCCTAATTTTATATATGTATCTGATTCCATTTTTTCTCAGCATTTTGATGGTGATAACAAGATTAAAATCGGTGGTGAAAAATACGTTTGTCTGATCAAATTGAAAATAGCGGCCAAATCCAATATGGCAATAAAATTATTTTTTTCGTGCTGTCGTACTTTTTTTTCTAGAAACATGCTGTTTACAAGAGGTTTTAAAGCAAATTTAAAATATGCAGGACATTAAGTCCGAACGGTTTAGTTATGAACTTGAATATATTTTGGAGACAGCACACTTTAATGGTTACTCACAAAAAAAAAAAAACAATACAAACATAATATAAAAAAAATAGAAAACAATTTTTTTTTATATCACTCACTACCCCACTTAAAAAAATATCAATGCCATATAACAGGCACACTAAATGATTACGGCCAATCTCTCCAAATTTTGGTTTTTAAATTGTATTTTCTAGTAGAAATAAGCAACATAAAACTCTGTTAGGATTTGCTAAGAACCCAAAATAACGTGTATTGTAATCATTGTGAAAAAATTACATTCACATTTGGAAATTATTAATTTTACACGAGACGTTACTGAAATTTTAAGTACGTTATGGAACTTAAACAAAGATTTCGTGTTAAATGAAGCCTCCCGAAACAAAAACAGACGAAGTTCAATAAAAGGTACGTTTGATTGAATTTATCGTTTGCTTTGCCTGATTCTTATGACCGGAAGCCTGCTCTCAAATTTCGGTCTCAGGGCACCGAAATTTATATGACATATTGGTAGTGTGTAGGAAAAACCAAATTACTTTCAAAACTCGTTTCAAAGAGCATGCCGCAGAAGTCACTGAAGCAAACAAAGGCACTGACAAAGGACCCATACACAATTTCGTCCACAATACGTGCCACCAAGTTGCAACCATTGTCAAAACGAACTAACCGACTTGTTCAATGGACTTCCGACGCCGGTGTTATTAATTGGCGACTTCAATGCGCATCATCCCGCATAGGGTTCCACAACGCCAAACGCACTTGGCCGCTACATCGCCGAGAAAACGCTGACTGAACAGTTGATTATTTTGAACGACGGATCTCACACTCGGGTTGACCCAGCAAAAGGTTCGTCTTTAGCTTTAGACCTATGGATCTGTTCTGAGATGCTAGCTTCCAGGTTTATTGTTCGCCAAATCCCGGATACCCACGGCAGCGATCATTTTCCGACCACTGTTTCCCTGCCTGAAATCTTACAATAAACAACAAAGCGAAGAAGATGGCTGTACGGCCAAGCGGACTGGGCATCTTATGAACGGTTGACTGCTAGAAGCATCAAACCCGATGACGGAATTGAGGTGGATGAATTCGTCGACCGGATACTGTCAGCAGCAACAACCAGTATACCTTGAACATTTGGAAGAACCAGTCCTAAATCGGTACCATGGATGTGTCCGGATGTGGAAATGGTGATTAAGCAACGTCGAAAATGCCTAAGAGCACTGAAGCGTACTAAAATAGCGAGCTTAGATACAACGAATGCACTAAAATAGTTCCAGGAAGCAAAGGCAGCTGCAAGTGAGGCTGTGAAGAAGGCCAAGTGTCATCGAGAACTTATCTGCAAACAGTACTACGGCAAAACTGGGGCAGACAATCAACACTCGCAGAGGAAAACGACAACATTGCAGGGCTGTCATCAAACGACCCAACGGTCACACTGATAAAGTGGAAGAAGTAGCAGAAGAATTGGCAAAGCACTACTATGAGAGATGGACGACCTCTAGCTATCCTCTATTGTTTAAAATTGTAAAGGAAAACACCGAACGAGATCGCGTGAATTGTCTACCAGTATCAGATACAACTCGGATATCACCCTGGACGAGCTAATGTGAGCACTCCACAATAAACCGTAGCGTCTCTACGTGTCCTGACTCCAAAGGGTATCCGATGCTACGACTTGACGGAGCTAGATAAGTTGTTACCTACCCACGATGAACACAGCCTAATAGCATAGCTCGATCAATCGAAAGCATATGATACAACATGGAGATTCAGCATCTTGCATACTCTGCGGAAGTGGTCGATCGGTGGACAGATGTGCAATACAATAAACACCTTTCTCATCGAAAGAACTTTACGAGTAAAAGTTCCTCAAGGGTCAGTGCTCTCGGTCATGTTACTTCTTGTAGCAATGCAGTATGGTATTCTTCTTGTAGTACGAAGGAATAAGGAGCAACCTCTATATCATTCCTTACTAACCGCGGTTAGGGCTGTTGACAAGTGAGCTAAAAGCGTCAGTTTCAAGATTTTAGCCAAACATCAAACATCTCCTACGGCAGCCGCCGAGAACACAGCAAAAACATTTGTATCGACCGGATACCTATACCAACGACGACACGATTGAAAATTATCGACCGGACTCTAACGTTCAAGCACCCATTGTAAGCTTGCGAAAACTACATGCGACTCAAGGCTACGAATCATGAAGAATTCCGCGTGGGCTACGTGGGCTGTGTATCGACGCGGCAATAATCTCGTCACGTCTTCTCTGCGGTGTTGGACTTGTCAGCAGAGCAAAAGAATCGGTCATTAACACATTAGTTCCCGTTTTCAATCGAATCGGCCTCCATTCGGCCTCCTGACACTACAATCTCTTACTCGTGCTGCCATTCGAATGATGGAGAAAGACCATGGAAATGTTGTCTTCCTGTAGTACAACGAGCTTCGAATCGGCTTATGGAGATTGTTGGTGTACAACTGCCAAACATCGCTGTACGGACCCAACTTGCTAATCGAAGGTAGAATGAAGTCAAACCACGCATTATATGACACATTAAACGACACGTAAAAGCAAGAGATCCCGCGGTTATTGTGCGTCCTATTTTGCAGGAATTACTAGCAACCAGGTTCAATCGTGCAACAATAAACAGATAGAAAGAAACATTTAATTTTCTGCGTTATCTAATGCACATAAAGGGAATGCTAGAGTTAGCATAAGTTAATGCAATATTTTATGTAAATTTAAGTCAGATATTGCTGGAATCAGGTGTTGTCTGGAAGATTGCAAAAAATGTTGTATGCTGTATGAAAGATTGCAAACAATTACGTTGTTTACGTTAGCTTTGACTTGAAATTAAACGAGGGTAAATTTTTCGCGTCTGTTAAAATTCATTTTTTTTTCTGTGTAGTCTGACACTGACGGATCTAAGTGTAAAGGGTGTCCACGATGAAATTGCCACACACAAAATTGATTCGCAAAATTCGAGTTTTCATCCGATTGCCATCAAATTTTCAGGGATTGAGAAATAACTATTAAACTTCATTTTACCATTTTACTCGTATTTTATTTACAGTCCATACGCAAATGCCCGCACCTTGGCCTTAACCCCGGCCATAAGATTCTGCACAACCTGTGAATCAACCGTTTTTTGCATGTAAACCCATACTTTCTTCAGTTCCTCGACTGTCTTCACTACCTTAGGTCGTTTAAGAAGGTGCTGCTTCATAATCGCCCAGTACTTCTCGATGGGGCGGAGCACCGGAGTGTTGGGAGGGTTGAACATTTTCGGCACGAAATTGACCTTATTGTCCGCATACCACTTCAGCACGTCCTTGGAGTAGTGGCATGAGGCCAAATCCGGCCAGAAGATTGTTGGGACGTTGTGGGCCTTCAGGAGAGGAAGCAGCCGCTTCTGGAGGCACTATTTTATGTACACCTGTCCGTTCATCGTGTCCTGGGTCACGAAAGAAGCACTCCGCTTCCCGCACGTGCAGATTGCTTGCCAAACCAGGAATTTATTTCTTCCTTTTGATCTTCATAGCTTAGGCCATGTGGATGAATTTGAATTAAGACCTATTGTATACTTTTGTTTTCATCAAAAATCAAAATTCAGATTCTCAAATTTGGGAATTATTTATGGAAATCAAAAGGTGAGTCTTATTCCTTTTGTCGTTAGCGGTGTTTAATACAGATGAAAATTTCGGTTACTCGGGTACGGTTGGTTCACGGAAAATTTAGAGGCAAGTCCCATGACCATTTGTTATGAAAATCGTATATCTTATTGTATTGTCCGTCACTGTATCTTCCAAGAAATTTGGTTTGCATATTGTTAAGGTTAGATTTTGACTCCATACGTTGAATTTTACAGATTCAAGTACGCCAGAATCCATTTTTTCAACATGGATTTTTCGTACATGCTACGAAAGCTGTGGAAAAGAATGGGTTTAAACAATGGATGTTCCAGAGATTTAAAATGAAATTTAATTTAAGTTTACCACCAAGCATTTAGAGTGGTTGCGTCGAATGGATTGAAGATGCCTCCTGTTTTCATAAGAACAGGTGTAAAATTGAACACTGTCAAGTCATATGACAACTTAAGTCACTCGTCATCGAACGCCAATGTAATCTGGAATTCAACAGCCGCCTGTAGTCGAGTTGATAATCGTTCTGTTATAGGTGGTTGATTTTAGCTGGATGAAAATCCGCATTTTATGTTGACTCACTTTTTCAATCTGGAAAATTATTACAACCAAGCAAATGACAACTTTGCAGTTTGAAATGAAAAACTAGCATGTTGAGATGTGGGATTTGTAGAGATTCAAAATTGAGTAGAACTATTTATTGGTCCAAGCAATGTTTGTTTTACTTAAGTGGGCTTATTTCTAACCCAACTAACCTTCATAATATTGATGGAGTAAAATTGAAGCAATTACAGTTCGTCTTAAAACAAATAAATTTAAATAAATAAACTACCATTGTCCTGTCCATGCACGACACACATTCGATGTAGTAAATGCACCATGCAGATGCAGCATCCGGTAGCAGCAACACATTACTTAATTGGATTTATTTAGGACGGCATTTCCGGTTCCCACATCTGGTTGGCTGCATTGTCCTCTCCCCTCTCACCCTCCCTCAGCATCCTCGGTGTTGTCAATCGTTTCCTTCCAGAAAACGAGTTGCCCCAACCTCCGCTCAATACATCAGAGAACAGTGGTGTGTATGTGTGTGCGTGTGTGTGGGTGAGTGTAAGGATTGTTCATTATTATCAAAATATGTTCTACTAGTAACAGGACTCCGCTTTCCCCCGCAGAGCATGGTCCCTTCTAAGAACACTCTCGTCGAAACTCCTACATATAGTATGTCGCTGAGTTTGGAAGCTACAGTTTCGAACATTTTCTAAGGCTCTTCATTTTCTTCACCGCTTCTTCGTCTTGCAATGCTGCAACCCGATCCGAAGTTTGTACACCCCTCAGGGCTACTCACAAGCAACTGCTCTATGTTCAGTGCTTCCTCCCACGCTCTCCAGTCACTCCTCTGCCGCCACTCAGCAGCAACAGTGGTAGTCCAAATACACAAGTAAACAAAATATATGGAGCATGAATTTAATTTAATTGATCTCGGTCTATAAACACATGTTGTTAGAAGGCAATTAATTTCCGTAGTATTCTGCCGCATGAGTGTCACGCGAAGCTCTCCAAAGTAGAAGTACATGAACGACATGATGTCCGCAGCCACACTCGTGCTCCCTCGGGATACAGATGGTCCGCGGTTGGTTAGTGAAGTGGCTAAGATGCACCGAAAAACGCTGCATTCCACCACACTGCATTAGTTCGCTCGAATTGCACACACCTATGCGCACGATGCTCTCGCGAACTATGGTAGCCACCCGCGATAGTAGACCCATAATTGAAAAAGGCCTGAACCGAAATTATTAAATGATCGGACATAAAAATGAAGTACCCTTTCAATGTTTGCTCTTAGCGAGCTTTTCGAACGTGTGATTCGAATCGGGACTAAATCTTGATATTTAGAGTCAATTTGGTCGATTTCGATCGATGTCGAAATATGTGTTGAAAATTCCCAATGTGGTCCTTCGGATCGGGTTGGCGGCAACGTGTCGTCGAAGAACAGGCCACGGCTACGCTACGCTAGGCATCGGGTTTGTTCTTCGCTATGATGTACCCCCTTACCTCACTTTTCCACCACACATACAGTTGGTCGGTAGAACGGGAGCCAGCCACTAGCGTTGGGTTTTGCTGATGAGGATTGGGGGCTGGAGCATGTGTGTGAAGTGGTTTGCGGGTGACACAAATTTATGCACACATTTCGCATTAAACTATTTCACACGCACCTCGGCGGGTACTTTACACACTGGTTTTGGGGCATCGTGAGGAGGGTTCGGGCCGTTGCAGGGGTGGATTTTGGGCCGGGATTTAAAAAAGACGGGTTCGTAAAAGCTTCGCAAAAACAGGGCACTACTGGGCTGTTTTCCAAACTATTGAGCTGATTTTGTTTGTCAGTTTATTAGGATGAACTCACCGGTGTAGCTTTTGTCATTTCTCCTAAGTGTGTGTGTGCGTGTGTGTGTTTTCTTTAATCGAATGTCTGAAGTCGTTTTTGTTTTTTCTATGTTGATCTTGTCGCTCTTTGAAATTTTCTTGTCTCACTTTTTCTTCTAGTGAAAACAAGATCAACAAGACCAATTCCAGATTTTCTTAATTTTAAATCCAATGGCATGGTCAAGTTACAGTCGAACGCTACAGATACTCTCTGTAAGTCTCCTGTTACTAGGGTTAATGTATTCAATGTATTTGGTTTTAGCGGGTCATCAGAAGATCGAAGTAGGTCACGCTCGGAGACGGACGTATGTGTTTCGCTGCTTGTTACTTTTTTTCGAGAAAATTTTATAGTGGAATTGATGAGTAGTGTTAAACGTTTTTATTTTGATGAAAATTCGGTCACCAAAGCGTTAAATGTGGTCTACCACGAGGCTCTCGCCTGGTGTGGAATCAAAGTGTCCCCGCTGGAGACGGAATTCCAGAAATACAGCTTTGCGGGGCAGGAGGAGCTCGTGTTCAGCCGCGTCACTCGGAGATGTTTGATTCATGGTCCACAGCAACGGAATGTTCTGAAAATCCGGGTGAGCTCTTTCCATTTGATCCTTTTGTGTCCTACTCCCATTTGTTTTTTTTTTGAGAATAGTTTTTGTGTATGAAAATTATATTTTTGGTGTGCTGGTGAGGTGGTGAGTTGATAATATGGAAGGAGTGTGTGACTTCCGGTCCTCACAGGTTCCTATCTCACGCCTCTGTGAGTTGTGCGATCGCAGAGGATTGCCAACTGAAACGTGAAGACGCTGGTTGGCGTGGCATGGGCAACGTTGCTAATTTGACAGTATAGAGGTGAGAGGAGGCGACTGAGGATCGTTTTCCTCTTACTCATATTGTATATTTTTCATTCTCGTTTAGTTGATGGTTTCAGCACGCTTTGGAATAACCTTTGCATTCCAAAACCATTTAGTTTGAGAACAAATGGATCAATTGAAGGCTCCATTTGTTTTTGAGCATTTCAGCGTTTCTGAATTTCAACTGCTATTTTCATTGAGGACTGGCATGTGACGGTTAGCAGTAGAAGACTATATTTAAATAAATTTGGTTATTGGTTTTGTGATTGGATAAGCTATTTCTAGGGTTTTTTTTTTCATTAGGGCGAGTCTACAATTGAGAGATTCTCTCCGGGCTCGCTCTCTTCCATTCATTACAGCGCCATTATAAAACTTACGAGGCATTCTTTAGTACAGATCGCAACACAACAGAGCTGGCTAGTATACTCTACCAATAGTAGAATGAAAAACGCAAAGGTGATTGGAATATGAATGAAAGAGAGCGAGCCCGGAGAGAGTCTCTCAATTGTGGATTCGCCCTAATGAAAAGAAACCCTAGATTTGTTTCAGAAGTTGTCAAAAGGGGCTCTCCGATAACTTATACTGCTGTCCTTGGAATCTAACAGGAGGAGTATACGGAAGGTTTTTTAAAGGATGTCTTTTGGAGTAGTCTGTTGTTTTTCAGAAGAAAAAAATATCAATGCATCTTTTGATTGAGGTTTTATCTATGATAGTTATAATGATCTACTCTATTTTTCAGCTTTTCCAGGACCTTCGGGATATAAAGCATACCTTTTTCAGTCACAGACTAGTGTATGTCAGATGTATTTTGTACACACATGATCTTTATTTAAAAAAAAATGGATGTTATTTATTATTTCATTATATTATTTTCATCATATCATTGTGTATTATTTGAAATCATATAAAATTTTCAGGATGTAAAAGTTCAACTGTTATAAACATTTTAATATATTTGCGTTTTAAATATCTAAATATTATATCTATTCATTGATATTATCAACAGGATACATACAAGTTTTCACATATATGAATTCACGTTTAGGTTGAAGATTGGCTCCAGCATCAATTGAAGTCATAGTTGAGTGCTCGAGTGGTTTTTTTCTTCTTCATATTATTGCATAGTTTGACCTTAACGTTTCAGTATACATTCATTAACTACTGGTTGATATATATAGCTGCATCTTAAAATTAATTGCATATCATTATTGTTTTCATTTGGAAAATAATAATAGCAATAATAATGAAATTTTCACTTCGCCAAGGTTTCAATGAAGGTTATTCCAGGTTGTATAGATATTTTATTGCCTCGTATCATTAAGTATTTTTCTATTAATTTAGATCAGCGAATATTATTTTATTAAATTTTTATATACATAAATGCTGTTCTATTTTGCTACGTTTGTATTGGATTAGATTAGATTAGATCAGTGACCAACCGGTAGATGTCATTATTTAAAACTATGAGATCCACTACATATGAGTAAAAGGGTGCAAGGAATCGGAACAGCACATCGACATTTTAGATGAACTATTCTGTATGTATAATTTCAGGTCATCCATGGAGTTTTCAAGTTTGTTAAATAACTTTCAACTTTTTTCTCGTGGCTATGATACATTGTATGAACTTTTAGGTTCATAATAAATACGCAAATCCTTCTACTTTTGCAGCAGGACAACAATGTGCAGACATGTGTAATAATTATTATCATATTACGTTATTACGTTACGTTACGAAGGGATATTCCCTTCACTATATTTTATATACTATTCTATGTGACATTGCATATTGATTTTACACTTTTATTATAATCTTTACCATATTTTTCATTACTCGGATTTTCATTATTTATTTAAATATGATTTTATTATTCTTACCTCGGAGCGTATGGTACGGTATGTCCACGCATCCTTCCTCCCCTGTAGATTCACAAAATGCGTTGTGGTTCAAATATATTCTTTTGAATCCAACTCATTTTACAGAATCATCTTTTGCGGGTAATGCAACGCAGTAGGCCTGGCCGCTTTGACGCTTGCATCATTTCTTTGATGTGCTGCAAGCATGGTCTAAATAGTGTTCGCTTAATATCGGTTTAATGTAGCTGTTTCCAAAATATTAATATTTTTTCTAGCCTTACTCACTGTCCTTTGACGATATCAAATGTCAATGAAGTCAATTCCTAACCATCGGAATATCCAAGGTGATTTCTCGTCTTTCTTTCCTTCATAATTCACTCGGATATCCCTCTGAGCACTCTTATTGGCTTAAGGATTTCTGGGTAGGATTCTCATTTAACAACACTAAAGAAATCGTCTACATATCTCCGTTATCGTTTTGGAACCACCCCCTTTTCCTTTAAATTATTCTCTAGTTTAGCCATGAACATTTTATAGAAGAAAGGGAACATGATGTTACCCATTGGAGCTCCTTCCGACTGTTTTTAATAGCTACCTCACAATATAAAGTAATTGTCTTCCATACTAAGTCTAGTTAGTTTTATGTACTCATATGTTCATTCTTTTATTTTCCATGTCACGCCAGTGTGTTACATTGTGCAACCAGTCTTCTAGTATACTGATTGCATATTTAACGGGTACTTTGGGGAACAGTGAAACCCCATAAAAAAAACCATAATTTCGTCGTCTTCAATATTTCATGAGTCTAGTAGTTTTACTGTTAAATATCTGTAAATATAGGTTAACAATCTTTTCTTATTTTGTGCACGTGTTTTACAACGTCTGGTAGAGGGTTTTAACGTTGTTTTCTGTAAGATTGTGTTGTCGTAGTGCTGTTTGTCTAAGATGACTATAGTGTTTCCTTTGTCTGAAAATAACTTTTTGTTTTTTAATTCCTTATTGATGTGTTATAAGATCGTTATTCTGTGTGTGATGTATTTCTAAGATAAAATTTCTCTTTTACCAATGTCATGGCTAAATTTTTATGTTCTATGGGATGCAGGACAAAAGGTCGATTGACAAAAGTTGAAGGGACAAAAGGTCTAATATACAGAAGGTCGAATGATGAAAGGTCGAAAGTAAACGAAAGTTGAATCGACAAAAGATTGCATGGGAACAACACTGCTAGACAGGGATCAACTTGCTAATGGCAGTTTTTTTTTTTTTTGGGCGTAGAACCACTGCGTCCATTGAATTGAACTCCTGTTTACTATTACTATTCGCATCTTAAAGCTTGATCTCCATTTGTCAAGTGAACATGATGCGTCTCCCAGTCAGGCAAAATCGAGTTTATAAAACCCACCACCTTTCCAAGATTCGCAGTCCAAATTTCTTTAGGCTGCATATAGCCTCTGTATAGAAATTTAAGTCTGCTCTTGTACAAAGCATCACAACTGCAGAGCAGATATTCCGAGGTTTCACGTTCCATGTTACAGAAACGACAGATATCATTCTGAACCTGGCCAATGTTTTTCAAATGCTATTTACTCGGGCAATGTCCGGTTACTAGGCCAGTATAGGTACAAAGAGCTCTCTTATTGAGCTCCAAAAGCTTTTCACTGCTTGTAACATTTGGAATTATAAATCTTTTCGATTGAACACACTTTGTGGTTTCGGAGAGACTGAATGTAGACAAGTTTGGATGTACATTTATAATTACTCAACGCTTTGAGTGCCGCTTGGCTGTCTGTAAAAATACAAATATTAGCATCTATATCTATTTTTCCTCTTCAGACAAACGTTAACACATTTTATTATAGCAAAAATCTCCGCCTGGAAAACCGTTGAATAGTTTCCCATCGCCACTGAGATTTCTACCCCAGGACCGAAGATTCCTGCTCCCGTTTTCGTTCCAATTTTTGAGCCATCTGACGAGAATTTTATGGAACCATGAAGCACAGTGGGACCTCCGACTTCCCAATCTGTACGTGACATCTAACATATGTTGTAAGGGATGTCATGGTTTTCCACAGATGTCATCCAGTCTCCATTCATATACATCCCTGGCCCATTTTGTGAAATGCTCAGGTGAGCGACTAAGTCACCAAACTTGAAAGTTTTCAACCGTTTGAGTCTAAGCGTACTCTTTTCCGCTTCTAATTGCACGTATTCGTGCAAAAGCAGCAGATTTAGAATTGCATCTAACGATTTTGATGAGGTGCTGCGCATCGCTCCCGTTATAGCAATGGACACTAGCCGTTGAAGTATTGACAGCTTTTTCTGTGCAGTAGCCTCCTTTGTTTTTGGCCACCACACGATGGAAGCATACGTTAGTTTTGGATGTATTATTGATGTATAAATCCACATTATCATGTTTGGTCCTAGACCCCATTTTCTGCCAAATGTTTTTGAGCATATCCAGAGAGCACTATTTGCCTTGCCGATCACACACTCAACATGCGCATTCCAGTTCAGTTTGGCATCCAGTATCACTCCTAGGTATTTCACCTGCTCACTAAGATGGATTTCCATTCCTCCTAGCTTAAAAGCTTTTAGATTAAACTTCCTTTCCCTGGTGAAAGGTACAATTACTACTTTTGAGGGATTTATGCTAAGGCCCTCCTGAATACACCAAGACTGGGTAAATTTTAGGGCCCATTGCATTCTTTCTGAAATGATGTTGTCAAATTTTCCCCTCACTATAATGACTATATTGTCTGCAAAACCTACAACCTCAAAACCTTTTTCCTCGAAGCTTCTTAGAAGATCGTCTACAACTAAGGATCACATTAGTAGTGAGATGACTTCTCCTTGGGGACAACCTTTCGTTGCCCGTACTTTAATAGACGAACTTCCCAGCTCTGAAGTGATTTCTCTTTTTGCAAGCATGGTGTGAACCCAGTTGAATGTGTTCATGTCAAAGTTCCTTTTCTTCATGGCACGAGCCATAGACGAATAGGAAGCGTTCGAAAGCTCCTTCAATATCTAAGAAAGAACAAAGTGCTATTTCTTTTACCTTTGAAACCACACTATGCAGTGCCGTAACTGTTTACCAGACCGGTAAGCAAACTGGAACTCAGATAGTGGATACTTGTTCATGTAATTTGAATTGATATAATCATTCAACACTTTTTCCATAGTCTTTAATAGGACTGATGAAAGACTAATGGGTCTGTGTTGTTTAGGAAGCGCCTTATCTCGCTTTCCTATTTTATGGATAAAGATAACTTTTACTTGTGTCCAGGAATATGGAATAGGGTTGAGTCTCAAACTTGCCTTAAAAATCTCAATTAATGGCGAAAGCAGCACTGCTTCGCCGTTTTGAAGCAATGCTGGAAATATTCCGTCCAGGCCTGCAGCTTTGTAAGGCTGAAAAGATCTCAATGCAATTCCTACCCTGGCTTTCTTAAGATTTGATCAGTCAAGTCTGTTGTGGCGTTTTCTGTTTCAACAGACATTTTGGGTGTTCTTGTAGAACATTGTTCACCTACAAGACGGATCACTGTTTAGATCTACACACAAAAATGATCCAGGAAAATGGGTTTCCATAATCAACTTTTTCAGATTTCCAAGTTCAATCGTATGAACCTTTGCAAGAGCCCTCTGAAGTCTTGCGACTTCCGGAGTATTGCTTATGTTTTCACACGTTAGAACCCAGGATCTTCGTTTGGATTTTCGTATTTCTTTATTGTACTCAGTAAGTGCACTCTTATAGAGGGTCCAATCAGGGGTTCTTTTCGCTTTATTAAACAATCTACGAGACGTTTTACGCAGACGTTCCAATTTAGAGTTCCACCGTGGAATATCCCTGTTAGAGGACGATTCTTTGATAGGACAACTAGTGGTGAAAGAATTTAAAATCTTATCATTTACCTTTTGGGAAAATGATTCCAATTCCTGAACAGAATCAATCTTTCCACCTTCTGTAAATAACTCCGAATTCAAACATTGTGCAAATTGATCCTAGTTAGTTTTTTGTAGGATGAAACGCTTAAATTTTTGATAATACGATTTACTTTGACTCTTAGTCATTCATAGTCGAGGAAGACGTTTTCCTATTTGAAAATGTCCCAATGTTAAAAACATTTTTCCCAACAACTTTAGTATACATCTAGTCCATTAGAAGTTCAAAAAAATCTCTTCTTCATCTTTCTTTCTTTGCATTTCAAGCTCATTGGTTTCACAATAAGCTCATTCCTTGCTCTCAACACAGTGTTCTCATGCACTATTGCACCGATGAGGTGACAGGTACTATTTTTGTATAAGTATGATTGTGTGGTAAGTACAAACATACGCTCTGCTCAGGGTCGAGGTTTTCCGTCATTGAAAATTGCTATACCAGACCGGGAAACGAACTCAGTCACCTCCAGCATGGTGTTGCTTTGTGATTGAGTATTTTTTCACGGAGCTAAGAGTAGACCCAATAATTCTCTCACTGTCACAATATTCTCTCAACCTTTCACCAGTTCCCAAGGATAACAGATCAAGCGGCAGTGGGAGCGGATATTTATTTTCACTGTGATGGATTCGAGACTACCATACGAAAATCCTCATGGTCTCACTAAATTCTGTTCTTCAATAAAACATAACTGTCCAAAGGAATATTTTATATTTTGTTCACCTTGCGCAAGTTTCCTGCTGATCTGTGGTCGTCGTGCCAGTTTAAATAAATATTCGGAAAATTCAATTAAAAGCACTTGAGACAGTTACAGAAAAAAATAGTTAACACTAAAATTGTAGCAAAATATGGAAATTTGACGAATGAAAAAAGAAACCTCATCCTCTCCACAGAATTCACTTAAAAATGCTACGCTTTCTCCGTTTTAGCGAATAACTAGTAATTAGTCCACTCTAAGTGATCATAGTATTGCGTATTTAAAGTTAAATTGCAAACAGTGAAATATCAGCACCAATTTATCAGTACGAAATTGTGTGGTATCTTTCATTTTGAGGATAGTTTCTTAGAATTTTAGAATCAAATAATTATAATCAGTTTTATAATTGGAAAACTTATCTCAGGATGCAATAGAGTTGTAAATAAAAACCTTTACATTGGAAATTTTTCCTCCAATACGTGATTTTGGAAGTGCGAAACATTCCAAGCAAAATCAGTCGAGCACTTTATTGACAGTTAAGGTGGGGAATCTTATGAACCCCTCCTTGTATATTCCGCATTTGGTAGCTTATTTGTACAGTGCTTTGCTTGATTTATATCACCGTTGAAATTGCCCTTTGCTCAATTTCAATGTCATTCAAGACTGCCGTATTCTAACGGAACCATCAATACTTTTTCATGATACCTTTCTCTAGTAAACAAACTTCCACTTTCAAAGCCTAATGTTGATATGCTTGTTGATAATTCCTTCAGTGTATTTAATAGTTTGATACTCCACAATCAATCTAAATATACGTGTAGAAAGGTACATAAATAAAAAATTCATCTGTCTAAAGACTCGTTTGGGAAGACTGGCAATGTGCTAGTTAACTTATAGGTCAAGAACAGAAACCCTAGTTACTTTTAGAATTCATACTCAAAAACAACGTTCGTCATTTTCTCAGACATTTTTCTCATCCGTGATAGTGATTAAGCCAGCTAAAACCGTGTAACGTACATTCAGTGTAATATTCTTGTTATTAAACTTATTGATAAATTTGATGCCTGTTCATATTTTTTACCGACTCCATGGATGTATTTTGCTTATTGCCTTTAATAAAGTAAAAAATTGATACGATGGGAGATTGTATGGGATGCTGGGAGAACCTCCCATCGTACACACCGCTAAAATCGGACGACTACGTTGGGCTGGGCAAGAATAAGAGATGCGCAACTAGCAAGGTGTATCGATCAAGTAGAAGGCGACCTGCGGACCTTTCACAGCTGGCGAGGTGCAGCCATGGACTGAATAGAACGGAGACAACTTCTGTGTGAACTTTGTGCAATCATGGCGTCGTTCGGAGTCCAAATTAGGACCTTTGTATTGCTTCACTGGTGTCGTTATCGGCGGTCTTCTATGAGCCCAAATACACGAATTCGTCTACCGCCTTGGCTTCATTACCGTCGATCTGAACTCGTGATGGGAGGCTAACATTTTCTTCTTGTGAGCTTCTTCCCTTCATGTATTTTGTTTTCAACGCATCGGAATATTCAAATGATATTCTTCACTCACTTCACTGCAACTCACTGTTAGATAAAGTTATAGAATTAGTCCAGAGATACAATTATATCATAAATAATATTCGAAAATTCAGCTTCTGAAACAAGTTATCGGGAAAATTATTCAAATGGACGAAAAGACTATTTACAGCACTGGTCTGAATTTGACGAAACTCTTATACAAAGCGACCAAGCTGCTGATAACCAACGAAGTGCAACTATGCAATAGTGGTTCTAATAACAAATCCCTCGCGTGATTTACAACGAATAATCAGCAACTGCAAAGAGAGGTTTCTAAATATTTAACGAAAAACGAGTCATGAGATTTGACAGATTTGTTTTTTGTTCTTAAACGTGTTTAGCTTTTCTTTTTTTTTTTCTCAAAAGTGAATAGGCAATTAAATATGCTACGCCGTAATCATCACAGTATTCGAAATCCATTTTCGTTCTTCCGAACGACAAAGGGAAAACATCCATAATCCAGTCTTATGAAAATCAAAAGTTTATATCGTTGAGTGTATAGTTCAATCACTATACTACTAGATAAATCACAAAATATATCAAACTCCCCTCAGTTCTACCCTGAGGTTCCAGGTTATCAGATCAACCTGATTACGATTATACAACAGCACGTCTAAATGCATGCTAAACTATTTGCAAACTACGGGCTGGATGCTTCCCGATTAAATAGACGTACAAAAATACCGCCCCACCCCTGCAGCCCCTGACGCCCTTCAATTTCAACAACCCTTCGATCCTTTGCACATGTTTCCCGGCAGCACTACTGGGTGATGGCCCTTGTTAGCACCCGAACTCATTTCGATTGTATTATTTGCCCAATTTGCCAGTAGCAAGAGCGTGGTCTTGCTCTGGCCATGTTTGTGTGTGAACATATGCATGTGCGGAGATCATGTACAAATGTTTTGTCAGCACAGCCACACCCAACAACTGAAACGGTCGGAACCCAGCATACCGGGCAGGGGGTAAGGTACTTTGAGCTTCCAACATAACCGAAACCAAATCTGACCACCGGATTACATTCCCACCGGTATGTTCGAGCACAAACTGTCCGACCCGCTTTCCAATCCCAACAACCAACATCACCGACGACGTGCGTGAGATCAACGAGGCTGAAATTATTGGTGCCAAATATTTGAACGAAAGCATCGAAATGGGCTTTTGAAATGGTGCTTCCCCTCGACTGCAGCGGCAAGTCAACTAACCTTAGAAAACATGCTGTAATCCAGCACCGCTGAAATGGTAGAGCTTGACACTCACGCCTCAAACATTCCCTTTTATTGCCATTCAGCTGCCATTCACCGAGGTTGACAATTTTTCCCAATTCCGTCAGCGTCACTGTCACATCGTCGTCGTCTAGATTCAGTTGGTACAGAAGCGTTTATGTTCTTTTTTTTCCATTCGAATGGAAGCACCAAAATAAATCTAGCATCAATCTAAAACTTTATTAAAACCTTCGCTCGTAAAATAATTTCCCCTCTAAATGCATTTTTAAGCTTTTCCAAATCGTAGCCGAGAAGGCAACGGAGAGGCGCGTGTCTTTTCGGCTTCCGGAAGGGGACGTTACCATTATTTAGAGTACGAGGAATGTGGTAGGACTGAATGCCTGGAATCGTTGGGGGGAGCGGATGGGGGAAGAAAGAAGAAGATTAGTTTAAAAGTTTTTCCTATTTTTCCTCTATCTCATTGAGTTGAGCTCCTTCCCGCATCTCGGTGTACTAAAAGGGAAATATGCCAAATGGTGAGTCGTGCCGAAAGAGCGAAAGAAGCTGCTTTTTGTTTATGACTTTTTTGTGTCATTCACTCGTTTCGCTTTATTTCATCAGATTGAGCAACTTTAATCCGAAATCGTTGATGAGAGTTTGGTTGATAGCGTGGAAATGTCTAGGAACTGAATGGTTTTCGCTGTCCGCTGTTCGAGGGATTTTCGTCTATATAGTTTCTGGTTTCATCGGGCTTAGTGCTGAAGCTGCAGCTGGGTGGAAACAGGCAATCGATTTTGAAATCATCAAGTTCTTTGTGAGACGAACGGTTCAGTTCGTTTGTTTGCATTAATAAAATGATCTCACTGTTTCAAATCCAGCGTGGATTTTGAGTGTAACATTAAAGCTGGTAGTTGATGAATATTCCAAAGACATTCGTTTAAGTTTGCCCGAACCGATTCTATGCAATTAAACAAAAAAATCGTAGTAGGCTCCTGCTACGAACGACGTGTTTCTCGTCGCGCTGTCATGTTCCCGTTAGTTAAAGTAATTTACAGTGAAATTTAGTGGGTAAAATTATTCCATCAATAAAAAGCGAATCGCGTGTTAACGTTTTAAGAACAATACCGTGATGAAATGGCATTCGTTTGATTTCTGTACCACTGCGCCACTGCGTGGGTTTAAGAAATTATGTTGGAACTGTTTTTCAGTAGTTTTCCTTTCACCACCGTGTAACAGTATTCGGTATTTAAAGCCAAACGTTTTCTGCAGAAGTCTGTATTAACATTGCAGATTTAGAATCGATCAACTTTTTACGATTCAATCATATAATATGGAATGCTTGAATCGAAAAAAAAATTCGAAGCATTGAAACCGGCGAAAAAGGATTCTCGAGAATGACCGCTCATCACTTCAACAGCTGTAGGTTGTTTGACGATACGGTGAGTTTTTTCTTCTTCTTCCATTCGATTAGTTCGTTATTTTCCATCGTATTTCCAATGGAGTAACTGCTCAATCATGCAAAATCATGCTCACTAACTCCGAGACTCTGTATGGCATATAGAACAGGTGTGAGGGTGGTCTACAAAAGTCAGCTACTTTCAAATTGATCAACGAAACATTGAACTTTCATATATTAGAGGTAAAATATAAATGGTATTACTGAAACTATTTGTACTATGAATATCTGAAGTTAAACACAATATATTGAGATACGGTTTTCTAAGTCTCTTGACCTATGCCGCTGATCTAGATTCGGAATATAATTACTGAAGGTTATTACGAGAGTTGAAGTGACGCTTGTCATTTGGTGAAGTGAGAAAAATCACTTAAAGTGACGTGACTTTCCGTTTGATTTACACAGGAGAGTCAAGTCACTGCAGGTGACTTTTCTCACTTCACCAAGTGACAAAATTCACCTGGACTCTCGGAATAACCCTTACTAGTTGACGTTCATTCACATACAAGAATATCATCTCACAAAGTTGCTTGTGGGATTTACCTCTAGAGATTCGAATGTAATTTGCTGAAACTTATCATTAGTGCTTCGTTATAAAAAAATAGTGCTCCCTTTCCCTCTCGAAGATCATGGTTGTCATTTCGTCGTAGGTGAGAGGGCTTATTTCGTGAAAAAGGCCGTCATAGGAGACCAAAAACATGATCAGCAGTTGAAGTATCACACTCAGCTTTCAGTAAATTGCCACATCGTAGTACGTTTATTTGAAGGCGGTAGCTATTTCAATTCCATTTCGGTTCCATTTCGGATCCGTTTCGGTTTAGTTTTGGTTCCACTTCAATCTATCTCATGTTCAATTCTAGTCAATCAATTAATCACGGTTGCATTTATTCCTTTTCATTTACTCTCCATCTCTTATATGTACACCTGAGTCACCCGGAGTATTCATTCCGGTTCTCAAGAGTTGAATGCTTCCCAAGTCAAACTCTACTAATCAGGAAGTATGATTTAAACCGTAAGCCGTATGTAATGGGAAAGAAGATGGTATGTAGGGTAGGGACCCTATTCCAATCACGTACAACGTACAACGCTAATTCTTTGTAGAATGATGTTTCATCTGGTGAATTCTGCAAAAAAAAAATGAGCGTTGTAGGTTATCGTTTACCCCGTGCTTCGAATAGGGTCCCGGGGTGCTGAAGCCGTTCCCTACCCTTTGTTTAAATAGAACTGTAGAGCCTGGATAACTTGAAAGCTAAGGTATATTCTTTGGAACTTATAACACACCTTAAAATGGAAGCTCATAACATAATAATTTAATGTTTATTAGGATATTAGGTATTATTAGGAGATACTAAAGTGCTGTAAGTAGCCAACATAGGAACACCTTGCTTGCGCGCTGGTATGGAGTATATACTAGCGCGTTGGAACTTCTTAGGGACTTCGTACTACTATGTCTAGCCTCGGGCGTCGTTTTATGTTGGTGGGTTACGGTTTTTGGGGGGGGCTGTTTGTGGGGCCTGTAGGGGGTCGAATCGCAGCAAGCCGTGCTTCGAAACTGACGTGTTTTGCTTTTGCTGCGTCGTTTTCGCGAAAAAAATCAAACAGTAATTCGTAATTTAACTTGAACTAACAGTGAAATCATAAAATCTCCGTGTGCATTGTGTAAGCCGTAGTAAATACAATCGATTCCCTTTCGAAATGTGTGAGTGTCGGTAGTATTTCCTCGTGTGCTTTTTTGTTTTGTTTTTGTGCTTCGCCCCCCGCACCCGGAAGAAAGAGTTACATCAGCTTAGTTTTGGTTATTAGTGGTAATATTGTGACACTCGGGTATAATTTATTAGTTTAGAGTGTTTTTCCGCTTTGTCGCGAGTGAATCGATGATTATTAGCAGTTTTGAAGCTCGAAATAGAGTCGCCTCATTGCGGGGACTTGCATTATTGGCAGTGTGTGGAGTGAAAAAAAAAAGAAGACGAGTGCAATGTAGAGAACAGCCATTTGCTGGTCAGAAGCAGCAAACGAAAACAACGCGCATGGACGGACGGGTGAAAAGCTTGCACATAATTTTAGGTGCCTTCACCACGGGGTGTACCGAATTTTGTTATTTAGGTTGCATATCTAGCGAGCGGTTTCGCAACGTTAATTTTTGCGCATATTTAATCATGAGTGCAAAAAATTAATTACGAATCAACGTCGACAGATGTATCTGACTATAACTATATAACAATAATCTTATTTTCAAATAATACTAAATACGTGCCTGGTTTGGAAATTCAAAATTTCCAAATCTGGAAGTGTGTTACAGTGCCCTTATCCAAATGATATCGGTAATGTTTACATGCGGGGCTTATTGTATGTGAAAGTAACCTCGGAATGGGCGTGACTCTCCAGACATTCTGAAATGGGTTGCTGGATCTGCAGTAGAGCTATCACTTTCTAGCTCCCGGATTAAAGCTGCTTCCAATGGTCACTTGAATGATTGTTGTAAACAGATTTCTTCCATAATACCATTGCCGGCCGATGGGTGTTAGATTGGACACACACACACACACACACATATTAAGCTTGTATTACACTGTTTGTCCAATAGCCAAATATTTGGCATAGGCAGCTAGACAGCTGACAGATATCATAGATGTTTGTCAGATGCCTATCTGCCTATGACAAATATTTGGCTATTGGACAAACAGTGTAATACAAGCTTTAGTGCACGGCACTTGGGGGGGTCTGCACATTGTGGACGGGATGCGCGTGTCTGTCGGGATAGGCGATGGAGGTGGTTGGGGTTGGATGGGGGTTGCTAGTCTTTCTTCTTATTTTATCGTTACCTTTCCATGCATGTATCCTCCATACCAGACAATAAATAAATAGAAAAAAAAACTAGATAGGAAATAGAACTGTTCTTTTCCAAGTGTCAGATTAGTTAGTCAGTCATTTGAAATATTGTTAAATTTAGGATGGGGATGGTAACTAGATCCAAAGCTAGAGAGTAGGCTGGAATTTAAAATGTTGTTGTTTAAATTTAATCCAGTATTTTTTTTTTTTAATTTGTTTTTTTTTAAAATCCTTTTTGATTTAAAACATCATTACCTCAGGTTGGTGCTGTTCAAGTTTGGTTAGGTTAGGAATTCGGAATTCTTAGCCAGAGAAACGAAAATATCACCAATAATCTCTCACCTACGCCCTGCATGCCATGAAATACTAACACCCTCTTCTCTTTTCTTTTTTTCTTTTTTTATTGACTTCATGGTTGAGAACGGCTGTGAAATGGATTGATTGAAGAGCGAAGAACCTGCTCAGCCCCAGGCTACATGCGGTTTTGATAAGAAAGCGGTCATATCAATTTCAAGAAAAAGTACCTGTGGAGCATCCTTGAAAAAATCAAAGACAGCACACAAAGAAAACAACTATGGAAACACTTCGAAATCAACCTAGGACACAGGAGCACAGGAAGAGAAGTATAGCCAGGACCAAGTAAGTATATACTAATCGCATGGGGTCAAGCGGAACTTTGTCTACACGACCATCAGGCGATACCGGGAGACGTCCTCGACCAATGACCGTGCGAGATCCGGTCGGCCGCGTTCAGCGAGGACGCCACGGGTCATCAAGATCGTGAGGGAGCGAATTCGGCGCAAAAAGAACCGCTCAATCCGGAAAACGGCTGCAGATCTCAACGTTTCCATTGGAACCGCTCACACCATACTCACCAAGGACCTTGGTTTCAGGCCTTACAAAAAACGTAAGGTCCATGGCGTTTCGGAGGCTACCAGCAAAAAGCGGTTGGATCGAGCTAAGAGGATCCTCTCTCGGCACGCTGGTCAGGAGTTTGTTTTTTCGGACGAGAAACTGTTCGTGCTGCAGCAGCTGCACAATGTGCAAAATGACCGGGTGTGGGCGCCATCGAGGGACAGCATTCCTGAATCCAATATAAACATCCCTCGGTTCCAAAGTGCCGCGTCGGTGATGGTTTGGGGGGCAGTATGCAAACGTGGTAAGCTACCCTTGGTGTTTATTGAAAAAAACGTCAAAATCAACGCGGCGTACTACAAAACTGAGGTTTTGGAAAAGGTTGTTGCCCCCAGTCTCCGAAGCCTCTACGGCGATGAGCACTACGTGTTCCAGCAGGACGGTGCACCAGCCCATACGGCAAATGTGGTTCAAGCCTGGTGTCGGGACAATTTAACCGACTTTCTGGACAAAACTTTGTGGCCTCCCAGCTCCCCGGACTTGAATCCTCTCGACTTTTTTGTTTGGTCCTATATGATGGCGAAGCTGAACGAATACAAGGTCAGCACTTTGGATCATTTCAAGACGGTAATTCTCAAAATCTGGGACGAAATGCCCATGCAGTCCGTGCGTGCCGCCTGCGACGCGTTCGAGAAACGTTTGAAGCTCGTTAAGGAGTACAAAGGGGGGTCATTCCAAGAGAAATGTTGTAAACGTTCCTTGTAAACATAGCTTTCAATAACATAAATCCAAAAAATAAAAAACATGTTTTCATTTTTTTAACAAATTTTGAAAGTGTATCCGAACTTATTGAACACCGTAAAATTATTTACTGAGAGCTTTATATTCAAACTCCAATGCAAGAATTTGTATTATGGTGTGGCAAACAAAATGATACTCTATGCCCAGGATTATCTAAAAAACTTCCTGCCCAAAATATTCTCTCGACAGAACCAAGAATCGAACCCGCCGCCTCCGGCTTGGTACCTCTTCCGAGTGAGCTATTTGAGGACCTCTGTTCTACCTCGAGTACTACTTTTCACATACTCTTCGCTCAATTTAAACTGCTTCTATTCAATTTTTCACAGCCTGCCGTACACTAACGGAACTATCAACACTTTCTCTGCATATCTTTCGTTCTAGCAAAATTACACGCCTCATGGTGATGAGAAAGCATTTCCATCTACATCATCATAATCGTGACTCCGCGTATGGAGAATACACAAATAACAATTATAGAATTCTCGAATTATTTAACTCTTTAAATACTTGCTTAGATACGCTTGATAAGGCGTTCGATAAAATGCGTTACAAAATATTACACAGCATATTGGGTCTATTCGTAGATGTTGCTTCTTCTCATCCACAACAGGAAAAATATATATGAATTTTCATTGTGATGTAAATATTGCAGCCCGTAATACTGTATTTAATGCCTCTTCAAACAGCAATTTGCAAGAAATGTCGCTTTAAAAGACCGACTTTTGCAAAAAATATTTTAGGCAAGGTATAATAGACTTCAGAACTTAACACGTTTTAGAATGTAAACTTGTATGCTTTGTGACGCTCCATTTATGTGTATAATATTGTACAGAAATTTACACTACTGTTTCGAGCTGCGTCTTCGTAAGCTTATATATTTTACTGTTAGCTATTAACGCTTTACTCACCATAAAATTTCACAGAAAAAATTAAGATAAACTACTAACACCGTCTTCGCATTTAGTTTAACGGCATTCGATAAACACAACCTTAGAATTCCTGACTCATAGATTTTGTTACGTAAGTTTTTTTTTTAAATAAGCCATTCGAAAATTGTACAACCAAATAGAGTTAATAATACTGGATAAACTGGGCACATTCAAAACACTGGAACAGGGCGTCTGTACTTAAAAATACCACTATCGGTTTTGACATTCCATAAGCAGTATTCAAAATGGCGACGAATGAAAAAATGCCCGAACGGATCTTGTACAGCCGTAATAAAATTCCTGACCTTTCGAGCTCGCGAAAGAAAATGAATTTTCCTGAATCCACAGTGAAATGAAAGCCCCCAAACTTGACCATTTTATATGGAAATCGGGCTTTGGTCTTATGGTATTGTCAGTCACTGTATATGTGTACGGAAGAAGAAACTTGAGATTGCAAAACGTACCGGTAAGTACATTTTGTGTATGTTGAGTTTAAAATTATGCCCATGCATAATTCACATCACAAAACTCACATCACAAGATGTGTTATCAATATGAATTCAATGATAACAATACTAGCTAATATTTTGATTTTTTTTTTCGTCGGCTTATTTCCTCACATGGTGACAATTACCACAATCAACGACGCCAGGAAGACGACTCCACCTCCTAGACTCTACCTATCGACTCATGAATATGAGCCAGCACCAACGGCGTTACTTCCCTTCCGAAGGAAGACGTGACCAGATTTTTTTCGCCTCAGAAAAACCACCGAAGTTGACTGGGATTGAACCCATACCCACGGTAGTAGTAGCAGTCACGCTTACCACTACACCACTGACGCCGGCAAACGATATCCAACAAGTATTTATTCGTAATCTGTTTTGTTATTTTGACTGTTTATTCAGCCTCAATGAAAACAGTGTCAGTGATCAAACATTGATAACCTGATATAAGAATTTGTTAACAATTTGGTATAAACCTTTGCTCGGGTAAGGAGTCTGAACAAACCCTTATGGCTGGAGTGAAGCGCAAAGGTCGAGATTTTCATATCAAAGCAGAGTAACAAATTTTTAGGTCGTGTAGAAATTAGTAGACGTATCGCAAACTTATGTAGAGGCTGACTAAAAGTAAATTGGTACGCTCTCAAGTGTTGGGAATTAAAAATCTTTGACAGTGGTTTGTTTACACTTCTATAGAAAACAACTGGTGCCAGTATGATCAAAGCAGTCGATCGCGTCCAGAAATAACATCAAATGGAACTCGAAAGAAGAAAAAATATTGTGCTCAAACACCTGGGAAATCCGGAGTGGTCCGATTCCAAGTGCTGAAGATGACGAAAACAACAGCTTGTTGAGTGCTCAAAACCTACAAGGAAACCCTGAGTGTGGAAAGGCATCAGCGGACCTACGAAAAAACTGGAACCAGGGATCGTCAGCTACGCAGCAAGGTGTTGAGGTGCGTTAAATCCAACTCCGGCCTTTCGATCCGAGATGTGGCCAGAAGGTACAACGACAACTTTCAAACGGTGCGAAACGTCGTTGCCAGGGAATGATACAATACAAACTTCCGAACTTACACATGAAGCAGAATTCCGTGGCCAAAGAGCGTGCCTCTTGTACGACCGAAACACAAAGGCTGCACTTTGATCGATGACGAAACATACGTCAAACTCAATTTTAAGCAGCTTCCCGGTCAAAAGTTTTGCATGGCAACTGGACGTGGGGGTTGCCGGGAAGATCGAGTTTATGCCGACAAGTTCAAGAAGAAGAAGACCGCGATTTGCAGTTGTGGCCTGAAAACGGAACCATTCGTCACATCCTCGACGATGACATCCCAAGTTTACATCGAAGAATGCCTGAAAAAGCGTGTATTGCCGTTCATCTGCAAGCATAGTGGCAAACTCATCTTTTGGCCCGATTTGGCCAGCTGCCACTACTCCAAGGTGGTTCTAGAGTGGTATGCTGCTAACAAGATCGATTTTGTCCCCAATGAATCCTCCGAATTGTGTGTGTGTGTTGTTGTGTGTGTGTGTGTGTGTGTGTGTGTGTGTGTGTGTGTGTGTGTGTGTGTGTGTGTGTGTGTGTGTGTGTGTGTGTGTGTGTGTGTGTGTGTGTGTGTGTGTGTGTGTGTGTGTGTGTGTGTGTGTGTGTGTGTTTACAATCAATCTCCCACTGACCAGCAGTGCTTTTATGGAAGAAACTTGTCTGCATTTCTTCAGTAATTTATATGTGATCACTATGTGCAAACATTTTCTGCCCTGGAAATTGAAGGTGACAGCTCTATTGAAAATCCACCGACCCATTTCAAGAATGCCTACATTCTGAGGTCATCTTCATATACAATAAGCCCCGCATGAAACTCTTCACACATCAAATGGATATGTGAAGAGTTTTCACACTTCCAGAATCAAAAATGGAAGTTCTTAATCCTGGCGTGTATATAGTTAAGGTATATTTTTGATGATCAAAACGACCTCACCAATGTTCCTTATCTGATGCTGGAAAACTCGTCCGGATGCAGAAGCGGGTCACTAAAAACACAAAAAAATGGGAAAAAACAATCCATCTCAAGAAACACGACCATATCACACTATGAGAGGGATTCCATTCTCAACGTCCTACGCAAAGCACTCGGAAAAACTATAATTTCACCATTTATTTTAGTTGAATGAAGCAATATTTTTTTATTTTTCTTTCCGCGAAAACGACGCAGCAAAAACAAATCACGTCATTTTCAAAGCACGCCTGCTGCGATCCTCCTCAATAAACTGAACCATTTGTTGAAATTTTTTTCGTTTTCCTATGAATGTTCTAGTTGTTTAATAGGGGTGGAATTTAAAATAAGGAATTTAAGCTAATGAATCCTCCGAGTTGCCCGGAATTTCAACCAATCGAAAAATACTGGGCAATTTCAAAGCAGCGACTTCGACGAAGCGGCGGGGCAGTCAAGTACATCCAGCAAATGCGGGCAAAATGGAAGGAATGCGCTGATTCCGTTTCCACTATGCGGGCGCTGATGGGTTCGAGGAAGGTTCGAGATTTCGTTTGAACTGGAGAAATGTAACCATCTAATGCTGTAATGTGTAAATAGTTGCTTGACAGTACTTTTATTAATACTTCAAATTAATAAAAGTACTGTCAAGCAACCATTTATGGACTTTTTAAACTTATTGAATCACGAATTACAGGGCTTTAGGGTGCGTACCAATTTACTTTTAGTCAGCCTATAATAAAGAGTTACATTTGAAATACAATGCTCCATGCGTGTTTTACTTCAGATTTTGGGTGTCCAGATTACTGCTGATACTGAACTTACTCATACACTCCATCGAAATTGTCGTTGTCGTTTCATGGCCATGATTAGTTAGATAACTCGTAGCTTTAGAGCAAGTTCTGTCCAACACGAGTGAAGCTTGTAAATAGATGTTAAATAGATTGAGTTTGGAGTTTGTTGTTTAGTTTCCGTTTTTTATTTACGTTTCGTCCTTTAGCTGGCTCATCCGTCATTTGCACTATTGCGTCTATTCAAATCAAGCACATCCGTTTGAAAACAGGTTCGTTGGTTTGTTCTGGCTTTAAAGTCTAAAGAGACTACGGAAATTATATAACTTGAATGGATTGGTGGAATTTTCGTTAATTTTATCGACAAAAGGTGTTCATTTGAGGTTTCAGCAGCATATGTGCGTTTGAAGTAGGGTTTTCCTAAAGTACCGTTCGGGTGGTTCCTCTGAGAAACCAGTTTCAAAATTAGTCGGGCATATTCAACACGACCGGTGGTCTCCCTTAATGGGAGTGGCGCTTAAGCCATCGCGTTTGACTGAGGTTCAGCACCCTTCCCCCGCACGGTTACAATGTTCAGTTTTCATTTGGTATGTGATGCTAAAAGATGCATGAATGTTTCTATAGGAGTAGCGCTCCGCTATCCGACAAATATTTGCATCTCGTCCCTTTGTCTTTGTTTAGCATTTCAAGCTTATTGCTTTCATAATTAGCTTACTGCTTGCTCTCAACTTAGTATTCTAAATGCACTTCCACAGTTATTAATTGAGAGCTTTCGATGCCAATTCGATGCCGATACAATCATACCCTATGCAGAGGGAGTCGGGAAATATTTCTTAACGAAAAATTCCTAGACCAGACCGGAAATCGAACCCGAGATGGCTTGGTATTGCTTTGTAGCTGCGCCTTTACCGACTGAACTAAGGAAGGACCCAATACAATCAGTACTCTCAACAATCGCGCACAAATGCACTACAATGAAAATCATAGGTAAAAAACAATTTTGTAAAGACATTTAACTTGAAAGATCACTGCGCAGCAAAAGCAAAACCTTGACAGTTCTCGAAAACTCAACCGTCCTCGGGCAGCGCTTGCTCCGATACTCTGGAACATAAAGAAAAATATGTCATTGAATTTGGCGGGGCAATAAGAGCGCAAGTCAGTCCAAAGCCGATGATGAAGGAAGGGTAATGGCGAACTAGTCTATTCAGACCACGTGAACTCGATGGGAAGGAACAAGGATAGGTTATGGTGGGTGGTTAGACGTTTTGGATACTGCAAAAAGAAGACCCTAAAATCGGTTAAACACAATTCCGCACTACATCTAAATTCTGGTAGATCCCGAAAAGAGAGAGAGAGAGAGTAAGATCGTGAATTCTCAAATCACACTTTATTTAAAGTCATTGTTTTGATCTGTCTGCAATAATACAAGAAACTACTAAAACAGAAATGGTTCAAAAGTGATGTTTGAATCTTACAGACACGTTACATTCTACAGTCGCGATTGTTTTAGTTGTCAGTCTGGGTTATTATTTTTATTACTTTAATTCAAGAGACTATTATAGCAAAACTAACCGATATAGAGAAGAATTATTCTGGAGGGCCCGCTTAGGGAGGCGAGTAGCCTTGAAGCCACTCGCCTCCCTAAGCGGGCCCTCCACGTCCAACTCTCTTCATAGAACCTTAGCCTTTAATTCTTTGTCAGCGTCTGTCTTAAGTAAAACTTTTCGATGACCTTTCTTCAATTCGAAAGGTCTGATCCCTAGCTGAATTATATGTTGTTAGAGTTAGTGCTTTGATCGCGGCTGTCGAATAGAACACACATTTGAATTATAATATATAATTGAATGTAGAATTTTCTGCATCTGAAACATCAGGACATATTATTAGTTGCTCACAATCCTGATCAAAACACTCACCCTTTTCGATAATGAAGCGAACAATAAGATTATTAAAGATGTACTAACTGTATAGGTATATTTGATGTTTAATCAATGACAATTAGAGAATAAACGAAAATGGAAGAATTGTTAAGCAAATGAGAAGTGCACTTTATGTCATTTCCCTAAATTATATCAGGTATTTGAAGATTGTTCTTAGCTTCGTCTAAGAGTGAATTGCGGCTAAGCCCGCCAGTATCACACCTCATTCAGTGCCTTAAAATAAACGTACTACGACGTGGCAACCTAAAGAAAACAAATGTGATATTATCACTGCTCTTGGTCTCCTATGAAGGCCCTTTGCATGAGATAAGCCCTCTCACCTACGACAAGGTGAGAACCATGATCTTCGAGAGGGAAAATCACTAGATGAAGCATCATGCTGTGAAAAATGAGCATTTTATGTTATCGTTTACCTCGCGCTTGGAATATGGTCCCGGGGGACTGAAGCCGTTCCCTACGCTAAAGTACATTATTTCTATTCTAAAATATTCGTCTGAAAGATATGAAGCTCTCAATAAACAACTGAAGATACTCATTAAACCATATCTTGAATTCGAACGAAAAATCTGAATTGAAATATTTTAACAGAACATAATTCACCAAAGCACTCAATTCTCCCCCAAAACTCAAGCACCCGTCCCCAGACCCGTAGCTACACGCTAAACTTCATAAGCCGCATGTAAATCATTAACTTTCCACCGTACATACAAGGACAAGGCCATCATTATCTGGCAACAGATTCATCGGACGCACTTTGCCCCTTCCAGAAGAGAGTCGAAGCAAAGCTGGCCAACCCGCTGCCGAACACAGCCGCTAACGACGCCGACGACGGACAGACGACCGCCAACGAAACGGAAGGACGGAATGGTACCCGACCGACGCCCATAAATTTCTTTTAATATTTGTTTCGTTTTATATTCTGCACATTTGAATACATTTTCATAATTAAAATAAAATAAGAAAAACTACACAGTTTCCCGTTCGCTGGGCCGGGCCGGTCCAGTCGCTTTCTCTCCGTGACTATCGCCGCTACTATCTGTCGCCATTCTTTGGGGGTTGTCATCCGTCCTCTAGCGTTGGTTGGTCGGTTGGATGGTGTGGCTTTTCTTGCGTCCACCGTTTTTACTTCTTCTTTCTTTCTGCGTGGTTAAGAATGTTGCTCTTTTGGTTGAATGGAAATTCCGACCGGGCACGACCCAGTATCCATACTACATAGCTGCCGGATGAGATTTGAATTATTGCATATTGTCCCCGTGCTTTTAGCGTACCGAAATTTTGTTGAAATAGATGGGTTCAAGAAGATTTAAGTGTTTGCTCCATTTGTTTAGAGTGGTTGATCAATATACAAAAGAAAAAAAATTACACCCGTATAATGAGTCACCACAAAGAACTAACACAAAGACTAACTTGAATATGTGCTGAAAACTCTCCCAACTGTGCTCTGAACTCCATCCTCAGAACGCAACAAGCAGAATGTTAAAATACCTTGCACGATGGGGGAAAAACAAACAACTAAGTTTGGAGTGCAACCGAGATGCCAACTTATCTTCTTACCAACGACATCAAAAGCAGTCATATTAAATATCAACACCCCTTGAGAGTGCTAAAATTAAAGGAATGCAGTCTCCTTTTGCTCTCGAGGTGGCTCGGTTATGGCAGTAATTTGCATCATCCGTCCCCAACACATTTGCTCCACTCCCGCACCTCAACACAAACAGCAAAGGCAGGCACAGTTCGCAAAAGGATACTTTTAACGAGTGAGAACGGTTAAAACGAAAAAGTTACTTTCCTGTGAAAAACAAAACAGAAAAAAAATATGATGCATCATTAAAAGCATCAATTCGAACAAGTGGAGACCTCTCGTTGTGAATAAAACAAGCTGACGGAGTCTGTGGAAAGCTTTCACTCTACCAGCGAAAATATCGCATCGATCGAAGCAAGCTTTCCACAACTGTGAAAGCTTTCAGTGTGAAATCTTTCATCAAGCGTTTGCTGCGAACGAAACCCACTTTTGTCTCCCCATTCGCGCTCGTATTCACTCGCCACCCATGCTGCCGACAGAAATGATAAAAGACTAAATTTGATTAGCAGCTCCTCATTGCAATTCAACATAAATTAGCATTCATTTTCGATGTTTCTCCGGAATTTCCCGTGCCGTTCCATTTTTTGTCATCCACTTTTTCCCCTACTGACTGGCGGAGGAGACTCACCGATCTGTGACTGTCATTCCGTTTTTGCTATATCTAGGTGTACCGGTTTTCGTCACCCCTGGGAGTGTAGGGGCGGAAAGACGACAAAAGACGACGATTGTCAACTGCTTTTGTGTGTCACTTTTATGCTTATTGGTTGGAATGGCTGGTGCGTGCCGAGCGAGACCAGACACCGGAAATCGGAAGTCGTACGTGGAGCTTTACTGCCTATCGAAAACCATGCTCTGCCATGGCGTGTGGTGTGAATGCGGCCTTTTCTGAATCTTTGCTTTCTCCTGCATCTTTTCATCATCCATGTTGAAAGGGCAGTATTTCATCGTTTCAATTCGGATACTTATAAACAGTTTTTCACTACCCATTTCCGAATTTTGCATTTAGTTCACTTTACTGTGATTCAGTTGTTATTAAGACACTCCTTTTAATTTATTAATCAAAGCATGCCTTGATTTGCAACATCACATTTATCTTCCGTTTTGCATGTTTACTAATGAATAAAATATTATGTTATTGTATAACGTATGATATAACGGGTGTTCAATAAAAAATGAGAATTTTTTCAGTCCTACAGCAAAAAAAAATTTTTTTCAACGAATTCTGTATTTTTTTTATTAAAAACATTATGAATATAAAAAAATAAACATAAAACAGTAAACATTTGTTTATTCTTAAAAAAAAAATGTCAATGAATATTGGAGAAGGGGCCCTGATCAGCCGTACGACGCAACTTAGGCGCGATGTTCTCACAATAGCGCTGGACGGCACTGACGTCCATCTTCCGGATACAATTCCGGATCCTCGTGGTCAAATAGTTTCGTATCCTTGGCCCGCCAATTATTTTTGTACACTAATGTGCACACCAAAAAGTAGTCAACGGGAAATTAGTGGTATTAAATGGAAAATATGAGAAAATCAAAAGAAAATCATTTATTTAAGACTTCATAAAAATACAAATATAAAACATATACAGTTAAGTCAATTTGACCTGTTATATCCAAATGCCCGCACCTTTCGTTTGACACCTTCCATCAGTTTTTGCACAGTGTCATCCGTCACCAATTTTGCAGCTTTCTGCCAGTTACGCCTGAAGCTTTTCTCATCAATTGCTACGCTATTCGTTTTTCGAAGATTCCTCTTGACCAGAGCCCAATACTTTTCGATCGGACGGAGTTCTGGCGAATTTGGCGGATTGCAATAATTTGGGACAATATTTACACCATTAGCAATGTACCAATCCTTAGCCAGTTTTCCATAGTGGCAAGATGCCAGGTCAGGCCAGAACAGCACCGAACCGTTGTGTTCCCGAATGAACGGCAACAGTCGTTTATTCAGACACTCTTTTACGTAAATTTGTCCATTTAGAGTGCCAGTCGTGATGAAGATGTCGCTTCTGAGACCGCATCTACATATTGCCTGCCATACGAGGTATTTTTTTGGGAACTTCGACAATTTTTTTTGCTTAAAACGATCAGCAACATTTCTTCTTTGCAACGAGGTATAAAACTGTAGTCCCGGTATCTGCTTAAAGTCAGCTTTGCAACATGTTTCGTCGTCCAATATTATGCAGTCGTATTCCTTCAGCATAGTGTCATATAATTTTCTCGATCGAGATTTTGCGCTCTTGTTCTGGCTGTCGTTGCGATTTGGAGCAACACCTACTTTGAATGATTTCAAGCCTGCACTTTTCTTCACTTTCTGGACGAACGATGGAGACATTTACACTTTTTTTCGCCACATCACGAACGGAGATATTCGGTTTCTTCTTAAATTCTTTAATCACTTTCTTCCTCTCCGCGACGAAACGAGAATCATGGTTACCTCCGGAACCGACCTTTCTCTTTAAAGTTAAGCGCTGCTGAAAGTTTTTTAGCACTTTAGTAACCGTCGATTTTGCGATTTTTAATGACTTGGCAATATCGCCGTGCGACATATCTGGATTTTCCACTCTTTTGTGCAAAATTGCTTCACGCACGCGTTCTTGATTCGACGCCATTTTACTGAATAAAGGTTACTGTAGTCAAACGACGTCTTCATCATAGCACACATACATTAATATTCATGTAGTAGTGATCGGATTAGCAAAGCGTACACGGAGAAGACTGCATTAGGGCATTTCCGACGACTACTTTTTGGTGTGCACATTCTTTATATTTTACTTTGGGGGGTGTGGCCGACTTGTCACTGGAATAGTAGCTGTCAGTTCCTGGAATGTGGGTCATCGAGAGCGAAAAGTAACTTTCGTCGTCTAGCACGAACGACGTCCCGCGGTAGTTCTTCGTCATCCACCGGCACTGCGATTTCACGGTCGCTATCTGCTCCTCTGTGTACTCGGGGAAACCGAGTCTTCTTCCGACAGATGATGTCCTCCATCTTGAGGGTTTGGTGAATCAAGGTATGGGAGCAGTGATATTTTCGGCCGGCGTCACGCAAACTCGTTTCGTCCTTGTTGTCAAACAGCTTTTTCAATGCTTCCTTCTTCTGCTTCGAATGAAGAAATAGTGTGCCAACAAATTACGAAATTTTGGGCACTCACTTCGAAAACCCAAACGCTTCTCATCGATGGATCGGAAAACAGCTCGAAATCGCACATTAAACCGTATCTCATGTGATCAAAACGTTCAAGGATCGTAAGACAACCAAGCGGAGAAATGGTAGTGGCAAAAAACGTGGCACATCAAATCCGGAGAAGGCCAGGATGGTATTGAACCAATTTAAGCGTTATCCCATCATTTCGATCAGGGATGTTGCGAAAAAGGCGAAAGTTTCAGTTTGTTTTGTGCAGAAAACAATGAAACGTTCTGGATTACATGTGTACAAGGTCCAGAAGGCACCGAACCGGAGCGATAAACATAACTCGGTGTCCAAAACTCGTGCAAGAAAACTGTACAGGGAGTGGCTCACAAAACCATTCTTCATTGTGATGGACGATGAGACCTACATTAAAGCCGACACCAAACAAATGCCACGACAGGAACACTACGTCGCCACCTCTAAGTTGGCCGTTCCGGAGAGTTTACGGAAGAAGAAACTGTCGAAATTCGATAAAAAGTTACTTGTCTGGCAAGCGATCTACGGATGTGGCAAAATGAGTCAGCCCTTCATCACCTTTGGGACCGTCAACGGACAAATCTACAAGGACGAATGCCTCCAAAAACTACTTCTGCCCTTCTTGAGATCTCACGATGGCCCGACACTGTTTTGGCCGGATTTGGCATCTTGCCACTATGCCCGTGCCCGTCTTAAACTAGTATTAAGATAATAATGTAGTTTTTGTACCAAAAGACGTCAACCCTCCAAACACTCCGGAACATCGCCCAATTCAAAAAATTTGGGCAATCATGAAGGCAAAGCTCGTTAAAACTCCAAAACTGATAGACATACAAATGAAACACAATTTTCTGCATAACTCGAGAACAAATCAAGCAAATGGAATCAAATTTGGCATGTGGAGGTTTTTGGAGGCAAGAAATGTTTCTACGCTAGTTAAGGACCCCTCTTGTTGAACTTATGTCTGTCTGTCTGTCTGTCTGTCTGTCTGTCTGTCTGTCTGACCCTTATAGACTCGGAAACTACAGAACCGATCGGCGTGGAAATTTTTATGCAGGCGTTTTTGGGGCTAGGGAAGGTTCTTATGATTGTTTGAGACCCCTTCCTTCTCTGAAAGGGGGTGCACTCATGCAAATGAAACAAAAATTTCTGCATAACTCGAGAACTAATGAAGCAAATGGAACTAAATTTGGCATGTGGGGGGTTGTGAAGGCAATGATTGTATGGTGATTTGAGACCCCTCCCCCCTCTGGAAAGGGGGCTCTCATAGAAATGAAACACAAATTTCAACCAAACATGAGAAATATCCTGGTAAAAAATAAACTCAAAATGTGTATTTCTCGGGTAAGAAGCATGTTCTGATAGAAGTTTGAACCCCTTCTTAGTCAAAAAAAAAAACTCATGCCGAAAAACAACCATAAACGCGCCAGTTCTATTAAATTTTCATTCATTTAGTTGCAAGCGTAACAGCGTTCGCACCGGGTTCAGCTAAGATATAATCAATGATATTCCTCTATCTTAAATGCTACCAGAATAAAACAAAGCTAAAATAACTTATTATTTCGAAAAATTTGAGAGATATTCTCTGGTGAGTGAGATATGTTGTTGATGTCTTCTGAACATTTATGAGCCAAATAACTACTCATTGCCCAACAAATTTAATCTGAGACATAGGAACATGAAATATTCTTGCAGAGCTTGAGAAGCTCCGAAAACTTTGTAGAAAATCTTATCTAACTAACTCTTTTATTTCAAGAGCTATGGTGCTCTTGAGTTAATCAACTATGATAATCTGGAACGTCTTCTTCTTTCTGTATTAAGGTGGCTGTCAGCTTGAGGCAGGTTCACCTCCGAAAGAGGAACCTTCACCCTAAATTTCGCACTCATCAACACATGCACCGGGACCAACGGCTGTACTTCCCTTATGAAGGAAGACGTGACCAGATATTGTTTCGCCTTAGAAAAATCTCACCGATCTCGGCAGGGATTGAACCCAGACCTACTAGAGTGCCAAGTAGCAGTCTCGTTAACCACTACACCACCGGCGCCGGCTATCTTGAACTAATAACCACTGGCAGAAGGTTGCTCCAAAAGTGCTCGGCAATATAAATATTGGATCACTCAGTAAAGTAGCTTAGTCGTCGTTGCACCAGCGTTTCAGATTTTTTTTCCAATCACTCGCTATTTTTTCTGAAACGCATCAATGTGGAAAACTTTTCTCGGGTTTGCAGAGGAGAAACAATCTCAAAATATTGTGAAATGTACATATTTTCGGCATAGTTTTTTCAGAGATCTCAACAATAATTATGCCCGACCAACACAGTTAATCCTATCTTTAAAAAAACTGTTAAACTTCGTTAAAACATCGTACTATTTTCATCATTGAATATTATTTATTATCATTTATGTCAATAGACATCATCCCCACTAAAACGCAGACCATGTCGCGTGACACTATGCGGTATGCGCTGAACACTCTTAGTACTCAAGGCGGTGGCCCACGCCAGCCCGCCATACCTAAGTATGGACAGGGCAGCACTCCCGAGGTGGAGACAACAACATATGAATACCTAATTTTGATCTTGATAACTGGCCTTGGTATAAAAGAGCTCAGATTAAGAAAACACCTAAGCAAAATACCTAAGAATTGCAAGCAAAATATCTCTCGAATAACAAAACTTGTTATTTCGGATACCTGGGAATACCTGAGAGGTACTATTTTGGTATTGTTTTACATCAATTTGGTATGCACATAACATTGTGGGACCAATTTTATGGTATTATCCTCAGGTATTTTACTTCTTAATCTGGGCTCTTAAATACCAAGGCCAGTTATCAAGTTATTCGTTCCTGCTCGGGTGGCCAGGTGCTTTCGTTAGCTCCCTTGTACCGCTGAGTTATCCGACATCATGCAGGATAATGCCGGTATAGCCATGGAGGCCTTCTTGCTCACGTGGTCGACGTGGCTGGTGAAGGACAGCTTAGCGTGGATCATAACCCCCAAGTGCCTCAGGGACTGCTTTGAGGTTATTGAGTCGCCTTTTGCTCCAATGTTCAGTTATTGACCACAGTAACCTCCGTTTTATGATAGACTAGCACCCGTTTTCTGGAGCGCATCCATCCCTTCACTATGTCGATGGAGTATGGGCCGTTAACTCCACCTCTTCTATGGAATCTTCATAGACCTCTAGGATGATGTCGTCCGCGAAACCGATACATACATCGTGTTTCAGAGCACTGGGCCCAGGATTGAACCTTGCGGAACTCCTGCGGTGACTTGAACACGTTCCTGACCCGCTTCTGTGTTGTATAATACCAGTACCCGATTCTGGAAGTAATTTACCAGAATCCTGCACTGACAGGTGGCCAGGAACTCGGAAGCCTCCCAGCTGGCGCTATTGAACGCATTTCTAACATCCAGGGTGACCACTGCACAGTAGCGAACTCCCCGCCTCTTACGTTGGATTGCCACCTCTGCCGTCTTGTTGACGGACATGATGGCATCGTGCGTTGACTTTCCCTTACGGAAGTCAATCTGATTGTTCAGTAACCTTCGTGTACTTAGACAACCTGTTGAGGATTACCCTCTCTAGCACCTCGCCCGTCGTATCCAACAAGCATATCGGACAGTGAGCCGATGGATCACCCGGTGGTTTCCCTGTCTTTGGCAGCAATACTAGAGTATGGTGTTTCCAGGCGTCATCTTGATAGCCAGGTTCGGTATACTGTCAGGTCATTTATTCACCTTTAACGACTTTCCCATCACAATGAATTATTCGTCATTCGTAACCGTCGCCGTTTCTAAGTTTTTTGACATACAAATCTGAAAAAAAAATTTATACGGCGCGTCAGAAAATGCCAGACGCTCCCTCCCCTATAAACCATTTACGAAATAAGAACAATGCCCCTAACGGTTAATTGTAAATTGATAGTACTAGCACTAGCATTGACGTTTGCACACCTCGTGGATGGAGCCACGATGAGGAATAATTCGTTGAAGACATTGTATGTCACCATGATACGAAACCAGTTACTGGTACGTTTCTTTACGCAATAATCTCCAAGAAAGAGACTCCTCGATCGCTCACCAGGCCACGTCCATGCAACCGTTGAAGATATGGAGGATTTGGTATCTACCGTAAGAAGACACGGGGAACCAACGTTGCCTTCAGTAGATATCAAAGGAAAAGTTAAATGAATATTCGGAGAAAATAGTTAAACAGAATGCCCTGTTCGGTGTACAGAACAAAAATGTGTTTAAAACGGTCGTTGGGAGCATCTAGTCTAAAAAGGTTAAGCGATGCTCCATTTCTCTTCAAATGGTTGGAACTTTAGCATTAACTATAGTCCTAGCCCATTATGGCTTATGGTTATAGCGCCAATACAATCACTTTAAAAATAACCAAAACGAGCGAAAAAAACATGACAGTACTAAAAAAACACGTTAGCTCATGGCCAAAGCACACTTCGATCCCTCCCTAACGGTTAATTGTTGCTTGAATATCAAAAAAAAAAAAACCCTAAATTGATTATTTTGGCAAGGTTATTAAAAAATAAACACCTTAAAAACATATGCTCCGCTCTTTCATACACACAAAAAAAAGGCAACACAAAACCACACGCCTCAGCAGCAGCAACGGAACCAAAAGGACGTGATTTTTGCCACTTTTCGACTCTTGTTGGCTGCTACTACGAATTTGATAGTGTGGTTTTGTGCGTTTCTTAGCACTCCAACTTTCGGAAAGCGGAAAACTATCTGCTCTCCGTTGCCAGTCAGTGTTTTATCGGAAGAACATCTTCTCGAATATCCCAATCACGAACTGTGTACGTGTGATCCGGAAAGTTTTCGCTCTGCCTGTTTCCTCTAGAAACGCACGCGGGGTATGATGTGTTTTCTTGAGATAATAAATTTTTCCGTGTGTTTTCATGGTTAGTTTATAAAGTTGCCTGCAACGCAGTGGACAAGAGAGTTAATTATTCATCGCACGCTACCGTTGGCAGACTTCTCGAAAAATGCGCCAAAGGGTGGACGGAAAGTTCTGGCTGCCGCTACTTAGGCATCATTAATTGTGTTATCAAAATTAAATCTCCTCTTGAAACTCGGCAGTGCTTTTTCATGCCACGTCTTACTGCGAACCGCTCTACCGGAGAACGAGATTGATATAAATGAACCCTTGATGTATGTCGTTTAATTTTATTTGGATTTTGAACTTCTCCCGTCTCTTGGATCTAGGATGCCGTCTTGATGGGTGGTGGCGGCAGTAAGCAGCTTAATCAGTAATTGACAAATTCGAAGAGATTGCGAGGAGGATGGTTTCTGAGTGAAAAACAATCAGAAAAGAAAAGAAAAACAGGTGGGTTCAAATTGAGGAGGGGGTGGTTGCTCGGCTGAATTGTTTTAACTGCTTCCGGATAGATAGATAGAAATTGAAGCTTGGCGTGTCTATTGCAATGGTACCGTAGCCGAAATCATAAGTTTTGCTTCTTTAATATTTTATTACATAGATCAGTGTTAATTAAACTATTAACTATTTTTCCTAATTGGCGTGTTCTTCTGCGTCTGAGACAACGCAATTTTGTGAGACCATTTCAAGCCATCAAAAATATGACTTGTTCATAAGAATTGTTAAAAGTGCAGAGTGAGTATCCATTGATATGTGTGCGTCCTTATATTGCTTCAACTTCAAACGGGTTGCCTTGATCACTTTATCGCCCCTTCATAGACAATATTTTCGCAAAATTACGCAACAATTTAGTAATTCTAGGCCAAAACGGAAGCGAAAGGGAGCTCAGCCCGCAAATATTTATTACACTCATGAACATAACACATCATATCCCGGTTCCTTTCACATATCATTCTCCAGCGCGGTCTCATCATCTCGCTCAGTCCTATTTGCACCTTCATTCACCCCGTACATGGTCACATTAGGCTATCTCCTGACCTCGCTCGAACTCGTACCATCGAAATTGCTTATCTTCCCATCCCGCCTCAAACGGTCCATCCTCTAAACACCATCTTCCGGTTTTGCTGCACAGTTCACAAAACAACGACCGTCGTCGTTTTCTGCGATTGCGATTTTCTTATCGTGGCTGCAGGTGTTGAAATGGTAAATATCTTTATTACTCCGTTCTCCGCTCGCTTGCCTACTTACCCGTAATGTATGAGTAGATGTGTTGTAGCAAGCCGAGCCAAACGATGAGCAGTTCAAGCAGACATGACGATGGAGCTCACGTACGATCACCGACACGGGCAATGTTTCTTCCACTCGGTACCGTGAAGCGGAGTGAGATCAAATTTCGTTACCTCCCAATCCTTATCAATATATTTTGCTGAACAAGAGCTGAAACGATAATTGTTCAAAACAACGAGAAATTAAACATTTTCTGAATGCTTAAAGCAGCTAAGCATCACCAAGCTGTTTCATAGCCGAACAAGGGTTAATGTGGTTTAAGGTACACCCTTTATTCAGCCCTAAGCTGAATTAGAAACATGCTCATCGCCGTTTGTCGGTAATCGATTGTCCCCCGGATTACGGTACTCAGTAAGCACCTGCCGCCTATCCTTCCACAGTGCTACTGAATCAGTACTACATGCCAGCATGAAGCCATGAGAATATGCGGAGGCGTGCGAACAGAAAGGATGCGCTATAAAAAAAAATGCTCACTGATGTGTATTTTTTGCCACAAAGCTAGGTTTCTCCAACCTGGTCGGCGTATGGCAGAGGGTGGAAGGGAAAGTGATTTCGCGGCTGGCTAACAAGAGGGGATTGTTTTATTATTTTTATGATGCCCTCGGAATGTGTATGCTCCCTCACCGAATGGCAGCGATTGTGTCTGTGTGTGCGTAGGAACAAAATGTGGAGAGGACTCTGCGACTGTTCAGCTGCTGCCAGTTCTTGTGCATACGTTCATAAAATATGAGGATTTTGTTATGATATGCGGTGGTATTTTCACACCCCAGGAGTAGAGTTAGTCACAGTCATGTGCACTATGGGCCATTGTTGCGATGAATTTGGTGGATCTCCTCTTAGAATTCCTCTTTGTTCAAGGTTCACTGGGAAATCAGTGCCGGGAGGGAGCGTTCGAAGAATTCCACTCGCTTGTGTAAAAGGTATCGAAGCGAACAATGAGCAACATCTTCCTTTTCATTAAATAGATCTATTCATAGCATACAAGGATTTTTCGCCCCCCATATGTGTAGGAGCTAACGGAAAATGAGATTAGAGAAACAATGGCGAGGACGACGACGACGGTGAGAACGACAAACAACGCGACAGTGAAGCAAGTATGCGCTTGGGTAAACGGTAATTGAAGTTTTCGATATTACAGGTTTATCCACCCTGTCGAAGGGTGCTCATATTGTGCTACATATGAGAATCAAGTGAGAATTTTATGATCGAAAATTATGATGTGAATTTATCTACTTCTTCAGAAGGGATGTGCTACTTCCCCTTTTTCGCTCTATGATTATGTGTTGGGCGCTGTTTTTGTGCATAAACATGTATGTTTGACTTTCTCAAGCTATTCACTGAGAATTGAGTGAAAAATCTGCGTACAAACAACTGTACATTGTCCGTAAAATTTTGGCGGGTGCTGTTTTTTTAACACTGTTTCAACACTGGAACCAGGACGACCGATTTCAAACAATTCGTGATAATTTTTTGAGACTATGAAACCTATGATGGTTTGGTTGCCGTGTACAATGATAATATCCGTGATGCGTGATCCAGATTCCAGATAAGTGGCAAAATGGTTAAATGAATTATTATGGTTTAATAGTCAACCAAGTAGATTCGTTAGGAGTTTTTTTTATAGGAGAATAAATAATATCATTTGCGTTTGTGTGCTGTAGCTACACCAGAACTATACTGTCGAGCACCGGAGCAAAATCGAGGGTTGCAGTCCGGGGCACCTTTGCTTAGGGCTATCAATCATTATAGCTACACCTTTTATAGTTACATCGCAAAAGCGAAAACCACATAAGTTTTCAAACAATCTTACTCACCTCCTTGTTGACTGCATCTCTTCAGTGATTCAGTGCACTCTACAATTTCATTGAATACCTAAGGATCACACACTGTTAACAGCCCTGACGAACCTGTATAAGGGCAACGCGAATACTTTTACCCAATCGACCACTAGAATTTTCTTCGATATACGACAGGAACCACTATAGCTTATTTAACATATTGCCACTCATATTTTATTAACCATGCTAAGGACCACTCAATAAGAACTCAATTACACTCACGGCGCTTTGCGCGAACAAACCGAACACCGTTAAGCGAGAGCGCGACGTTGGCACGGACGCTTGCAATTGCCGTTATTCTCGCCATTTTTTTTCCGGAAATAAAACTTTAAATTTATCATTTGAACACAATTGCCGACACACATTTAATCTTAACATAATGATATTTTCACTGCCGATTTTTTTTATAAGCGCATTCCCGGATTCACGAAACGAAATTCGTCGATCGTCGTTGGATCAATAGTTCACCAGATTTCCGAATACGGTATCGATACAATAGTAACATTACTATTTTAAAGGTCATTGCGTCAATTTTCAGCACTGTTTCCAAAGCACGCGTCAAAATTAAATGATTTAACACTTTCAGCATTGAAGAAACGAACAAACCGGTCGCGAAAACCGAAGCCTCAGACTGAAGAAAAAAAAATGCAATGGCTTGGCTAGCGTGAACCAGCCGCAAAGTGAAACGAAAAAAAAAATGAACACTGAACTGACAGCATCCGGAACTCAACCAAACGAACACACGAAGAAAGCGTGTGCGATCTCATCGTTAAAATTAATTGCAACTGGGTACTTTGTTCGTGATGAGGCCGTGTTGCTAGCAGGCGTGAATGTTATGCAAAAGAGAATTTTTATTTTCATGATTTTTCCATTATCAAATTAGATGCAAATCGAAAACAGAGCAAGGGAGGTTATTTCGGTTAGATATTGAAACTCACTACTATCATGTCCCTGATAAAATCAACTGAACCATTTGTTGAAAAATGCTTCCTATTCCCATTCATAGCATTTGTTTAGGACGGGTGGTATTTAAAATAAGGCATTAGCTTAAAAATAAATAAAACATTCGAAGCAATTGAGACATCCAAGCAAAGCTGAAGTGAGTTAAACATCGTAGTAAACTGAAATTGATAACTTTCTAGCTATGTTTCAAACTGTATGAAATTGGTCAGTATCGTCATTTTATCGTCGATTTTCTTATCTTTTTTATCACCAATTA